>CM028351.1:16625030-17119529 GCA_016618105.1 Dendrobium huoshanense | reverse complement strand
CAAATTCAATAATAAGTTCTCCCCCTTTGACCTTATCAAAAAGAGAGGGGCACAACAAATGAAAAGAAGACAAAAAGTTCCGATCTAGTGAAAAACAAAATTCTTAATGAAAGTTTACTCTTGGTTTTTAATCAAAAACTTAGTAGAATGGATTGACAATTATGAGTAAAGGAAAAGGTTAGAAATTCATATTGATAATCCCAACTCAAGTTCTTTTAAAGATAAAAAACTTTTTTAATCTAATATCCAAATCAAAGGAATAAATGGAAATAAAACATTAATTTTTCAAAACTCCTTAATAACATATCTACTAGAAAATCAATGCATGAATTGCTGAATCATGAATCAGATTTTCAAGCAACTTTCGAACATATCAAGGATTTTCCTTAGGCTTTTAAGTACCTATAAAGAAAGAATAGCTATTTTTTTTTGTGGGCTCATTTTATGCCCTTTATATCACTTGAATGAGTTTTGAAGCATTTTTGATTTTAATACAAACTTTGTGGATTTTTTTTTAATTGACGTCCATTGTGCATCTTTTGGTTTGGGCATCATTATGCATTTTTTTTTAATTTTTAAAAAATTATTGTCTTTCTTTCTTTATATTTTTAAACAAAAGTAAACCCAATTATTGACAACATGACACTTGATTAAAAAAATGTTAAATTTAATTCCAACAATTTTGCAAAAGATTCCCTATGCGATCGAAAAAATGTAGGGAGAATAAAAAAAATTTTTTCAAAATTCATTTAAAATGTGTGAAGATTTTGAATCAAAAGTATAAATAACCTCTTTAGAAAGAGAAAGAGAAACAAAAATTATGAGTTCCCTTCTCTGACTGTTTTCTAGAAGTCAAATCACAACTTACCGAAAGATTTCAAGAAAAAAATAGAAAGTCAGATTTTTCATTTTTTAGAAAAGTGAATATGTGTGTTGATCAGAGAAATCACAAAAACAAAATTGAAGATAATCAACAACTAAAACACAAAATAAAAGGAAAAACAGAACACAAAAAACACGAAAGGCTCCTTACTTATTACTCTCTCCTGTTCCGATGCTTGAGAGACTATCTGCCCAGACATTTTTTGTCTTCATTATTTTTTCCAGTTTATTTTGCTTCTATCGCCTGCCCTTTTCTTTTGTAGGAAGAATTCTTAAATTTAGGGGCACTGATTTTTCATATTTCCCAGGCTTCCTACATCGAAAGAAAATAATGAAAGAAAAGTATGGATGAATCCTTACCACTTTACCTATTTTTTTCCTTTTGCTTATGCTTTGGTGAACTTTTGTGATTTGCTTTACAAGTCATTGCATTCATATCACTAAGCTATCTCTTGTATGTATCGTTCAGCTTTTAGAATAATCGTTTCACCTGCATCCAAAGTCTTTGACCAAACTTTGCTCATTGGAGACATTTGTTTGAATAGTTGCTATTTGAATGATTTATATTGTGCAACTTATGTAGTTTTGATGATTCCAAACATTATTGTTCAAATGTATAGTTATCTCCTAACAATTTAGAAGATTTGCACTTGCTCTTGTGTGTACTAACATTTCAGGAAAATCAGACTCCAGACTACGAAAACTTCAAATCAAATTCAACATGAGAAATTTTGTTTATTTGAAGTTTGTCTTTTCTTTGAATTAATTTTGAAAGGGAGTGATTGTAATTGAGTGAATAAAATCTCACACACACAAACTAAGGAGATCTTGAAATTCTATACTGATCGTACAGGACGATATATCGTACTGGACGATCTGTCAGTTATCTCCTATAGAGCATTTGGAACGAATAGGAACTTGCTTCGAAAAATTTTTCTAAGTCCTTTCGTCCAGGACGAATTTTTATCGTCCCCGGCGATGGGGGGGGCGCTCTGGAAAATTTTCGTCCAGACGAAATAAATAATCGTCCAGGACGATCGGCTCTCTGGAAAATTTTCGTCCAGACGAACATATTTTCGTCCAAACGATAAACCGACTTAGGACAGTTTTCAGCAGTTTCTTTCTAGAACCGACCTTGTAATAACCGTTCGTACTGGACGAACCTAGTTCGTACAGGACGATCAGCTGTACGAAGTCATTTCGTACACATATACAAATTGGGTCGTTTCAGATCGTTTAAGTAAAATCGTCCAGGACGATCCAGGATCGTACGGACGATCCACTGCGTACAGAATTGAAAATTTGCAGTTTTTGGGCGGTTTTTTCATGTCTTTTGTATAAATACTCCAAATTAGACTGCCACCCAATCTTTTTGTCATTTGATCTTCGTGCCTATTGAGAGAATAGCCAAGGGGAGAGTGGAAGAGAGCATTCAAAGGAGGATTCCTACCATTGGAGCGAGAAGGCTTCACTTGGATTGCTAAGGTAAGAATCTCTACTTGTGAAATTGGATTTCTTCACTCTTTTCTTTCTTCCTTCTAGATTCTTGTGAGAAGATCATTCAAGAAGGTCCGGTTCTCTGCCGACACTTGGAGAGTGTGAACAGACGTGGGTTCTCTGCCTACACTAGGAGAGTGTAAAAGGAAGAAGGTTCTCTGCCTACACTTGGAGAGTGTGAACAGCCGTAGGGTTCTCTGCCCACACTAGGAGAGTGTGAAAGGACGACGGTTCTCTGCCCACACTAGGAGAGTGTGAAAGGACGACGGTTCTCTGCCAGCACTGTGGATTGTGTAAAAGGACGACGGTTCTCTGCCGCACCGGGGAGTGGTGAAAAGAGGTTTTGTACAGGCTTCTCCGCCTTGCTGTGGGTGCTAAAGGAGAGTCACTTTGTGGTATTAGTGCAATACTCAGAGGGTGCCTCTGAGGAGTGGATGTAGGTCTGGTTATAGACCGAACCACTATAAATCTGGTGTCATTTACTTTATTGCTTTTACGTTTCCGCATTTTAAATTTCAGTTTTAACAACTCTGTGGTTGAAAAACATTTTTCTACAAACTTTAAAAGAAAATTTTATTTCGGTTCAACTTTAATTTAAGAGGGTTTAAAATTTTTAAAACTACCAATTCACCCCCCTCTTGGTAGCCGTGGGACATTTACTTAGGCTTAACAACCTAATTACTAGACTCAACAAGTGGTATCAGAGCATTGTTTCAAAATCATAAGTTTGAACTACTTTTTGATTAACGTAGATGGCTACATTTGGAAACCGAAACACACCTGAGGGTTACTCTATCACTAGACCTCCACTGTTTGACAATATTCCTTTTGATTTTTGGAAAACACGCATGTCTACTTTCTTACAGTCACTTGATTATCGCATGTGGATGTTAGTCCAGGAAGGTTACACAAAACCAACTAGATTAGTTGATGGAATTAGGGTAGATACACCCTATGCAGATTGGACTATAGAAGAACGTGACTTAGCACAATTAAATGCGAAATGTTTAAATAGTTTCTTTTGTGCTTTAAAATCTGAAGACTACATGCGAGTTTCCACTTGTAAAAGCGGAAAAGACATATGGGATAGACTTTGTATTACTTATGAAGGGACAAATGAGGTTAAGCAATCAAGACTCAATATCTTGTTACATGACTACGAATTATTTCGCATGAAACCTAATGAATCTATATCTGACATGTACACAAGATTCACTCAAATTGTCACCTCTTTGCATGCACTTGGTAGGGAATTAACTAATGCTGAAATGGTTAATAAGATTCTTCGTTGTTTACCTACTGCATACGATGCTAAAATTACTGCAATTACAGAGTCAAAAGATCTGAACATTTATTCTATTGACAATCTTCTTGGTTCACTCATTGCTTACGAGCAAGGAGTAAGTCAAAGAAAGATTGATGCAGGTGAACCAAGAAAGGACAAGAATATTGCACTAAATGTGGAAGAGTCAGAAAGTGAACACTCACAACCTGAGGATGAAGATGATATAGCACTGATGACTAGACAATTCAAAAGCTTTTTAAAGAGGAAGCAGAAGAGACGCCAGCAATGGAATAGAGGTAAGTATAACAGAAATGGCAAGGTTTCTAATGAAGTGATTTGTTATGAATGCAGGAAACCAGGTCATATAAAGACTGATTGTCCAAAACTCAAAGCCACTCCTAGCAAGGAGAAGGTAGAGGAGAAACCAATGGTAAAGAAGGGCAAGAAGAAGTTTCAAAAGGCTTTTTGGGCGGACTCAGCTTCAGACTCATCTGAGACTGAAAAAGAAGAAGAAGTCACCAACCTTTGCTTGATGGCAGATAAAGCTGAACAATCAGATCAAGAAGAGGTATGTGATTTAACTTATAATGAATTGTTTGAAGTTTCTGAACACATGCATGATGCATATAGGAAAACTAAAAAGATGCATGCTAGTTTAGTTTTAGAATTGGAAGAGCTTAATAAGGAACACGAAATCCTTAGGAAAGATCATGCTTTAATTGATAGCAACCACATGAAACTACTTGATGAATATGATGACTTGAATAAAAATTTTGAGAATTTAAAATCATCCTATGCTGAACTTGAAAAAGAATTTGAGAAATTTAAGGATGAATCTGAGCACAAGACATATAGAGTCAATTATACAAATCGAAT
The DNA here is from genome assembly GCA_016618105.1 of Dendrobium huoshanense. NCBI lineage: Eukaryota > Viridiplantae > Streptophyta > Magnoliopsida > Asparagales > Orchidaceae > Dendrobium > Dendrobium huoshanense. The sequence goes on along the minus strand of CM028351.1, from coordinate 17,114,989 downwards.
CTTGGAAGAAATGAATTCATTTTATAAACTTACTATAAGAGCTCTCGAGGATAATAGGAACCCCCCTAAACATGAAGATTTTACAAATCCTAAGTATTATCCTAAATTCATGAAATCCCTTAGAAGACAATCATATGAGAGAAAACATAGGAATATTTTTCCTAATGTTAAATGTAACAATTGTGGATTTTTGGGACATATATCTCACACCTGCACTTTAAAGATGAAACCTAATTTGGTGTGGAGAACTAAGATGCATAAACCTAGACATATCACACATGCATCTGATTATAAATTTCATAAAGGTGAACCCAAACTAGTTTGGGTTCCCAGGTCTAACATTTGAGAATTTTGCAGGTATACTCTCACACAAGACCTCGTGAGAGTATATGGTACCTGGACAGCGGATGTTCTAAGCACATGACTGGAGATACTGCTCAATTCATAACGCTGGAAGCCAGGAGTGGAGGCAAGGTTACACTTGGAGATAATACCACAAAGAAAGTGGTTGGATCAGGTATGATTGGAAATTTGAAAAACTTTTTCATAGATAATGTTTTATTAGTTGAAGGCTTGAAACATAATTTGCTTAGCATAAGTCAGCTATGTGATAAGGGCTATAATGTAAAATTTTTACCTACTAGCTGCATAATTAGCCTAAATGGAAAAATTGTTTTAAATGGAAAAAGGGTGAACAATGTTTACATGCTAGATTTAAATTGTATTCAATCTCCTACTGCTTTTTGTTTGAAAACTGTTTCTGATGAATCATGGCTTTGGCATAGGAGACTTTGTCATTCTAGTATGAAAAATCTTAGAAAAATTACCCAAAAGAATTTGGTGAGAGGAATACCTAAACTAGACTTTACTAAGGACCATCTGTGTGATGCATGTCAATTAGGAAAACAAGTGAAGTCCTCTTTTAAGTCCATTAAAGATCTTAGGACCAGTAAACCTTTAGAAATTCTACACATGGATCTTTTTGGACCAGTAAGCACTGTTAGTCTAGGAGGAAAGGTATATGGATTTGTTATAGTAGATGATTTTTCAAGATTCACCTGGGTTAAATTTCTTTTTCATAAGAGTGAATCATTTGAGGAATTCAGAAATTTTTCAACTTGGATACAAAGAAAACTAGGATGTGAAATAATTTCTATACAAAGTGATCATGGAGGAGAATTTGAAAATGAAAGATTTGAAGATTTCTGTAAAGAAAAGGGGATTGATCACAATTTTTCTGCACCTAGAACTCCTCAACAAAATGGAGTAGTTGAAAGAAAGAACAGAACATTAATAGAAGCCGCCCGAGCAATGTTAGCAGAATACTCTCTTCCTAGATATTTTTGGGCTGAGGCGGTTAGCACTGCATGCTATGTTCTGAATAGGGTGAATGTGAGATCTAATTTGAATAAAACACCCTATGAGTTGCTAAAAGGAAGAACACCAAATTTGTCTCATTTGCATGTATTTGGTTGCAAGGTGTTCATACATAATAATGGAAAATCTGCCTTAGGAAAATTTGATCCAAAATCAGATGAAGGAATTTTTGTTGGATATTCAAGTGTTGGAAAATCTTATAGAGTATTCAACAAAAGAACTTTAGTCATTGAAGAAACCACACATGTTGTTTTTGATGAAAATGGAAACATGGAAGAGCCAAAAGTTGTTGAAGAAGAAATTGAAGAAAACTCCCAAAATATTGATAGATTAAATTTGGAAGAAAATGTGGAAGAAAATTTAGAAAGAGAAGACCCTTTGCCTAGAGATTTGAGATTTTCTAAAAACCACCCAAAGGAATTAATCATAGGTGAACCAAGTGAGGGTGTTAGAACTAGGCGTGGATTAAACAAGGAAGTCAATCATTCAGCCTTTATTTCAACTGTTGAACCCACTAACATTGATCAAGCACTTTCAGATGAATTTTGGATATTGGCCATGCAAGAAGAGTTGAATCAATTTGTAAGAAATAAAGTTTGGGAACTAACTACAAGGCCAAAAGATCAAAGTGTTGTTGGAACCAAGTGGGTGTTCAAGAATAAAATGAATGACTCAGGAGTAGTCATTAGAAATAAGGCTAGATTAGTAGCTAAGGGGTATAATCAAATTGAAGGAATTGATTTTGAGGAAACTTTTGCCCCTGTAGCTAGACTTGAAGCAATTAGGGTTTTACTAGCCTTTGCCTGTTTTAAAGGTTTTAAATTGTTTCAAATGGATGTCAAAAGTGCCTTTTTAAATGGAGTAATTGAAGAAGATGTTTTTGTAGAACAACCTCCAGGTTTTGAAAATTCTAAATTTCCAAATCATGTTTTCAAATTAAAAAAGGCATTATATGGATTGAAACAGGCACCTAGGGCTTGGTATGAGAGGTTAAGCACCTTCCTACTTGAAAGATCTTTTGAAAAAGGAAGTGTGGATACAACTCTCTTTTTAAGGAAAATTGGAAAGGATATACTTATTGTTCAAATTTATGTGGATGACATCATCTTTGGATCTTCAAATAAACATCTTTGTGATGATTTTTCTAAAACAATGAGTAGTGAATTTGAAATGAGTCTAATGGGAGATTTAAATTACTTTCTAGGATTTAGCATTAAGCAACTTGAGGAAGGTACTTTTCTTAGTCAAACCAAATATATTAAGGACATCCTCAAAAAATATGAAATGGACAATGCTAAACCTGTTAGTACACCAATGAGTTCTTCAGTTCAGTTAGATAAAGACCTTAAGGGAAAATCTGTTGATCAAAAGAAATTTAGAGGGATAATTGGATCTTTACTTTACTTGACTGCTAGCCGACCAGATATTATGTTTAGTGTTTGCTTATGTGCTAGATTTCAATCAGATCCAAAAGAATCACATTTGACAGCAGTGAAAAGGATTTTAAGATATCTACTAGGAACTCAAAACTTAGGAATTTGGTATCCTAAGTTTAGCTCTTCATTTGAAATTATTGGTTACTCAGATTCTGACTTTGCAGGCTGTAGAGTGGATAGGAAAAGCACTTCTGGAACATGTCAATTCATTGGAAATTCATTAGTTTCATGGTCTAGTAGAAAACAAAATTCAGTGGCACTATCTACTGCAGAAGCAGAATACATTGCATTAGGAAGTTGTGTGGCACAAGTACTTTGGTTAAAACAACAGTTGATTGACTTAGGATTAACTATAGGCACTATTCCAATTTATTGTGACAATACTAGTGCTATTTGCATTTCCAAAAATCCTATTCAACATTCTAGAACCAAACACATTGATATAAGGCATCATTTCATAAGGGATCATGTATCCAAAGGAGAAATTGAACTCATACATGTTTCAACTGAAAATCAACTTGCAGACATTTTTACAAAACCTTTAGCCTTTGATACCTTCAGTACTTTAAGAACAAGGCTTGGTGTTATTGATTTGAATGCTTAACCAAAATGTCTTTGCAACATTGATACTTGTTGTGTTTTGTTTTTGTGATTTTGTGAATTTTGTGTTTTTGTATGAATTGTTTTTAAATTTATGTTTTTTGTCTTATGTTTTCTGTGTTGTTGTTTATTTTTGTTGATTTTGTTGAATTAAAAATTTAAAAAATCAAAAATTATTTTTTGGAGGAAATCGTCCAGGACGAAATTCTTTCGTACGGGACGATGTGTTAAGAAACAGTTTGCGCGAATTTAAACCGTTTTGAGAGCAGTTTTTTATTGGATCGTCTGTACGATCTGTGATCGTCCAGTACGAATTTTTTCTTTTTCTCAAACGTCGGGACGATTGAATGCAGCGGTTGAGTGGATAAGACAGTTTTTAATACGAATTTCGTCTGTACGAAATTTTTTTTCGTATGTACGAACATGTGTCGATTCATTGTAGGGGACGGTTTTCAAGAGTCATTAAAACGAAACGCTTTCTGATCGTCTGTATGAAATATTTTCGTATGTACGATCGGTCAAGTCAAAAAGCCTGTACGAAGGGACGCATCGTAAGTTGTGTTGAATACGAAAAGCCGTTACATTTTGGACGAATTGGATCGTCTGTACGAAATTACTTCGTCCAGACGAACGATAATTTTTCGTCCAGGACGAATATTTTCGTCCAGGACGAACATATCGTTTTTCTTTAAATATGAGGGCTTTCAAACTTGACAATCACACTTTCAAAACATCTTTTTCAATCCCTTTCTACATCAAATCAACTATGGCCTCCTCTAGCAAAAGACAAAAAGTTTTGGTGAAGAAACCCAACAGGAATGCTCCAGACAACTTCCTTTCCAAAGCAAATGAGGAATCTTTTCCTCGTTTTGCTTCTGCAAAAATCACTCCGTCTCGCATTCTTATCCAAACGGAGTTGAAATTTCGGGTATTACACCTCTTCGCCTCAACCCAATTTCATTTCATTCTTTCTCTTGTCCACCTCTACAATAAGCAAACCTACCATTACTTCCTAGCCAACATGAGTTTCAATCCTGACCACTCTATCATTAGTTCTTTTGTTTTTAAGAAAAAAGTTGAGATCACCAAGCACGATCTTGGTGCATTTTTAAACCTAAGAACTGAAGGATATAGAGCCCACACCCTAATGTCAGAAAACGTCTTCCATTGGTATGAAATCAATAGGGTAATTAGAGAAAATGGAATTGACAATCATGTTGCTAGAGTGGCCGGTATGACCCAAGATGCCCGAATCATCCAGCATATCCTTAGATCCTTCAATTATTCCTAAAGCTGGTGATAGGAATAAACATAACTCCTCTCCTCTCTTGTCTAACTTTTTTAATCATGAAAAGACAACCTATTGATGAAGCCCAACTCATCCTAGATCATATCTATGGGCTTTCAGAAATAGGACATCCTGATCAGAAGAGGAAGAAGAATATTTCTTTAGGGCACTTGATTACTTATGTTTTGGAGAAGAAGTACAATATAGTCCATCCTGATGAGGAATATGAAGAGCCAGTTTATTACAACGATGCATCTTTCAGACTGCTCTTCAGGGAGGAAAAAGAAAAAGAAAAAGCACATGGCAGTGCTTCAGAAGAAGAAGAAGAAGGAGTGCAAGCTTCTGCTTCTCAATAAGATTACCAGAATCTGATTGAGAGATTTGATAGACTAGAGACTCACATTGATCAAAGGTTTGATCAATTTGATGCTCACCTTACGCAGCAGCAACATGACATTGGTAATATTAGAGATGAAGTTCATGAAATAAATACCAATGTAATGTTGATGGCCTCCTACTTCAACCTCTTTGGCGGGATTCCTCCTCCTCCTCCTCCAGAACAGTAGAAGTTTTTTTTTGTTTTTTGTGTGTCTGTTGTATTTTTTGTTTTGTTGTTTTGTTTTTTATCAAATATGTGTTATTGTGATTATTGTTATGTTTTTTGTTTAAGTTCAATGTTTTTATGTAATTTTCTTTTTAATCAATGAAAGTTTGTTTGTCTTAGATTTGTTTTAAAATGTGGCTAATCTTTATGAATTTCATTAATATTGTTTTTAATCTACATTGTGCTTAAATTCGATTGTAATGTGAGATTATCTATATTAAGAAAATCTAGACTTTCTAAATTTATAATTTGTCTATAACTTGTTGTATTTAGAATTTTTAAATTCATGTCTATTCATTTAGACTACATAAAATTTAATATTGTTATTGCAATTTCGATGTTATCTTATTTTGTATTTCTATGCTCAAATGATATTTATGCACCTAGAAATATTTGAAATGTTAGATTATAGATTTTGGAAAGAATTGGTCAAATTACTCTTGAAAATTGTACAAATGTACAAAAATCAAAAGGGATTCGCAAAAATTTGCAAAGTGAAAAAGAGGCACAAAATAAGCCCAACCAAAGACAAATGCACAAAAATGTGCTCCAAAACTTTGAAAAGATGTGCAAAGCACCACATGAGGTAATTCTCTTCTTTCCAAATTCGTTTAATCTCTTAATTCAAGTTGATCTAATGTTCATTTATATTCTATTGAACTTTGAAATATAGAATTTTTTTTACATCTCACTTGTAATGATTTTCAATAATCAAAATGTCTAAATTGAATCATGTCTTTGATAAATTCTTCTTACTTACAATGTTATATCATTTCATAAATTTTATGAATTTCTATGATTGACCTAATATCTTTAGTTTAAAATTGCATACCCTATGTCAAATCACAATTTAGATTAAAATTTTAACAATGAATTTCATATTATTATTTACATTTCTTGCGTATTTTCTTCACTTTTTGTTGCTGTCAAAAAGGGGGAGAAATTATTATGTTTGTGTGTTTGTGTTTTTGTTTTGTGATTTGTGTTTTCTGTTAAAAACACAAATATTGTTTTTGTTTTTGTGATTTGTGCTTTCTGTGTTAAAATTTTTTAAAAACAAAAATATTGTTCTTTAATGCCTCCTTATTTTAATGTACTCATAAATTCAGGGGGAGTTTAGGAGATAAGAGATTTTGTTTTAACTTGAAACCATACTAATAATAATTGTTTTGCCATCATCAAAAAGGGGGAGATTGTTTGAATAGTTGCTATTTGAATGATTTATATTTGTGCAACTTATGTAGTTTTGATGATTCCAAACATTATTGTTCAAATGAATAGTTATCTCCTAACAATTTCAGAAGATTTGCACTTGCTCTTGTGTGTACTAACATTTTAGGAAAATCAGACTCCAGACTACAAAAACTTCAAATCAAATTCAACATGAGAAATTTTGTTTATTTGAAGTTTGTCTTTTCTTTGAATTAATTTTGAAAGGGAGTGATTGTAATTGAGTGAATAAAATCTCACACACACAAACTAAGGAGATCTTGAAATTCTATACTGATCGTACAGGACGATATATATCGTACTGGACGATCTGTCAGTTATCTCCTATAGAGCATTTGGAACGAATAGGAACTTGCTTCGAAAAATTTTTCTAAGTCCTATTCGTCCAGGACGAATTTTTATATCGTCCCCGGCGATGGGCGCTCTGGAAAATTTTCGTCCAGACGAAATAAATAATCGTCCAGGACGATCGGCTCTCTAGAAAATTTTCGTCCAGACGAACATACTTTCGTCCAAACGATAAACCGACTTAAGACAGTTTTCAGCAGTTTCTAGAACCGACCTTGTAATAACCGTTCGTACTGGACGAACCTAGTTCGTACAGGACGATCAGCTGTACGAAGTCATTTCGTACACATATACAAATTGGGTCGTTTCAGATCGTTTAAGTAAAATCGTCCAGGACGATCCATGATCGTACGGGACGATCCACTGCGTACAGAATTGAAAGTTTGCAGTTTTTGGGCGGTTTTTCATGTCTTTTGTATAAATACTCCAAATTAGACTGCCACCCAATCTTTTTGTCATTTGATCTTCGTGCCTATTGAGAGAATAGCTAAGGGGAGAGTGGAAGAGAGCATTCAAAGGAGGATTCCTACCATTGGAGCGAGAAGGCTTCACTTGGATTGCAAAGGTAAGAATCTCTACTTGTGAAATTGGATTTCTTCACTCTTTTCTTTTCTCCCTTCTAGATTCTTGTGAGAAGATCATTCAAGAAGGTCCGGTTCACTGCCGACACTTGAAGAGTGTGAACAGACGTGGGTTCTCTGCCTACACTAGGAGAGTGTAAAAGGAAGGAGGTTCTCTGCCTACACTTGGAAAGTGTGAACAACCGTAGGGTTCTCTGCCCACACTAGGAGAGTGTAAAAGGACGACGGTTCTCTGCCCACACTAGGAGAGTGTGAAAGGACGACGGTTCTCTGCCAGCACTGTGGATTGTGTAAAAGGACGACGGTTCTCTGCCGCACCGGGGAGTGGTGAAAAGAGGGTTTTGTACAGGCTTCTCCGCCTTGCTGTGGGTGCTAAAGGAGAGTCACTTTGTGGTATTAGTGCAATACTCAGAAGGTGCCTCTGAGGAGTGGATGTAGGTCTGGTTATAGACCGAACCACTATAAATCTGGTGTCATTTACTTTATTGCTTTTACGTTTCCGCATTTTAAATTTCAGTTTTAACAACTCTGTGGTTGAAAAATATTTTTCTACAAACTTCTAAAGAAAATTTCATTTCGGTTCAACTTTAACTTTAAGAGGGTTTAAAATTTTTAAAACTACCAATTCACCCCCCTCTTGGTAGCCGTGGGACATTTACTTAGGCTTAACAACCTAATTACTAGACTCAACAGCAATGAGTGAGCCAATCAAATTATCAAAAGAATAATCATTCAAATCTTTTGATTCACAAATAGCAATTACTTTGGCATCAAATTTTTCAAATAAACAACGAAGAATTTTATTGAATTTTTCAAAATTTGAAAATTCTTTTCCTAAGGCATGTAATGATGCTACAATTTGAATGAACCTGATATACATGTCTAAAATCATTTCAAAAGGTTTCATGGAATACTGTTTAAAATCATGCATTAACATATTCAACTTGGATTGCTTGATTTCATTAGTGCCTTCGTATATGATGTGTAGTTTATCCCAAACTTCCTTACCAGTAGTGCACGTGGATACTAACATAAAATCTTTAGAATTAAAAGCACATAAAAAGCAATTTAAAAATTTTGCATTCAGTTGAGCATTCAATTGTTCTTCCTTATTCCATTGATTAAAAGGAATATCAGTTTTAACTCCATTAACAATACATGACAGTGATGAATAACTAGTTAAAATTATATGCCACATGCGAAAATCAATCGATTGCAAGAAAATAGACATGCGAGTTTTCCAAAAATCAAATGATATATTTTCAAATAAAGGAGGTCTGGTGATTGAATATCTTTCCACAACATTACGATTCAAAAAATTAGCCATGGATCGAAATTCAAAAGCTTTTAAAAACTTATTTTATAAATACCGCTCTGATACCACTTGAAAGTTCATTAAGAATGTTAAGCCCTATAGAACTGGCCCAAGCTAACCAAGAGGAAGGTGAATTGGAAAACTTTAAAACCAAAGATAAAACTCCTACCAAAATCACCACAAATAAAATGCGGAGAAAAAATAAATGCGAAAGCGATAATAAGAAAAGAACACACCGGATTTATAGTGGTTCGGTTAATCCTTGACCTACGTCCACTCCTTGGAGGCACCCTCCAAGTATTGCACTAACTAAGTGCTGTTAGAATAGTTGCTATTTGAATGCCTTTACATTTTTTGCAACTTGAATAGTTTTGATGATTTCAAACATTATTGTTCAAATGTGTAATTATCTCCTAACAATTTTAGAAGATTTGTATTTGCTCTTGTGTGTACTAACATTTCAGGAAAATCAGACTCCAGACTACGATAACTTCAAATCAAATTCAACATGAGATACTTTGTTAATTTGAAGTTTGCATTTTTTTTGAATTAATTTTGAAAGGGAGTGATTGTAATTGAGTGAATAAAAAACATACACACACACATAAGGAGGTCATAAAATTTTATACTGATCGTACTGGACGATATCTTATCGTACGGGACGATCAGACAGTTATCTCCTATAGGGCACATGAAACGAATAGGAACTTGCTCGAAATTTTTTTTCTAAGTCCTATTCATCAAGGACGGAATTAATTATCGTACCAGACGATTGGTTCTCTGTAAAATTTTCGTCCAGACGAATTTTATTATCGTCTGTGGCAATTGGTCCTCTGAAATAGTTTCGTCCAGACGAAGTAAAATATCGTACAGGACGATCGGGTCTCTGAAAATTTTTGTCCAGACGAACATATTCTCGTCTAAACGATTAACCGACTTAGAACAGTTTTCAGCAGTTTCTAGAACCGACCTATTAATAACCGTTCGTACTGGACGAACCTAGTTCGTACAGGACGATCATCTGTACGAAGACATTTCGTACACATATTCAAATAGGGTCGTTTCAAATTGTTTAAGTAAAATCGTCCAGGACGATCCACTGCATACAGAATTGAAATCTTGCAGTTTTTGGGCTGTTTTTCTTGTCTTTTATATAAAAAGTCCAAATTAGACTGCCACCCAATCTTTTTGTCAATTGATCTTCGTGCCTCTTGAGAGAATAGCCAAGGAGAGAGTGGAAGAGAGCATTCAAAGGAGGATTCCTACCACTGGAGCGAGAAGGCTTCACTTGGATTTCAAAGGTATGAGTCTCTACTTGTGAATTTGGATTACTTCACTCTTTTCCTTCTTCCTTATAGATTCTTGTGGGAAGATCAGTCAATGAGATCCGGTTCTCTGCCGACACTTAGAGAGTGTGAACAGCCGATAGGTTCTCTGCCTACACTTGGAGAGTGTGAACAGCCGTAGGGTTCTCTGCCCACATTAGGAGAGTGTAAAAGGACGACGGTTCTCTGTCAGCACTGTGGATTGTGTAAAAGGACGACGGTTCTCTGCCAGCACTGTGGATTGTGTAAAAGGATGACGGTTCTCTGCCAGCACTGTGGATTGTGTAAAAGGACAACGGTTCTCTGCCGCACCAGGTTTTGGTGAAAAGAGTGTGTTGTAAAGGCTTCTCCGCCTTGTTGTGGGTGCTAAAGGAGAGTCACTATTAGTTTTAGTGCAATACTCAGAGGGTGCCTCTGAGGAGTGGATGTAGGTCTGGTTATAGACCGAACCACTATAAATCTCGTGTCATTTACTTTATTGTTTTTACGTTTTCGCACTTTAAATTTCAGTTTTAATAACTCTGTGGTTGAAAAATATTTTTCTACAAACTTTAAAAGAAATTTTTATTTTGGTTCAACTTAATCTTCAAAGAGGGTTTAAAATTTTTAAACTACCAATTCACCCCCCTCTTGGTAGCCTTGGGACATTTACTTAGGCTTAACAATCTAATTACTGGACTCAATAAGTGGTATCAGAGCATAGTTTCAAAATCATAAGTTTGAACTACTTTTTGATTAACGTAGATGTCTACATTTAGAAACCGAAACACACCTGAGGGTTACTCTATCACTAGACCTCCACTGTTTGACAATATTCCTTTTGATTTTTGGAAAACACGCATGTCTACTTTCTTACAGTCACTTGATTATCACATGTGGATGCTAGTCCATGAAGGTTACTCAAAACCAACTAGATTAGTTGATGGAGTTAGGGTAGAAACACCCTATGCAGATTGGACTATTGAAGAACGTGACTTAGCACAATTAAATGCGAAATTTCTAAATAGTTTCTTTTGTGATTTAAAATCTGAAGACTACATGCGAGTTTCCACTTGTAAAAATGGAAAGGACATATGGGATAGACTTTATATAACTTATGAAGGGACAAATGAGGTTAAGCAATCAAGACTCAATATCTTGTTACATGATTATGAATAATTTTGCATGAAACCTAATGAATCTATTTCAGACATGTACACAAGAATCACTCAAATTGTCACCTCTTTGCATGCACTTGGTAGGGAATTAACTAATGCTGAAATGGTCAATAAGATTCTTCGTTGTTTACCTACTGCATACGATGCTAAAATTACTACAATTACAGAGTCTAAAGATCTGAACATTTATTCCATTGACAATCTTCTTGGTTCACTCATTGCTTATGAGCAAGGAGTAAGTCAAAAAAAGATTGATGCAGGTGAACCTAGAAAGGACAAGAATATTGTACTAAATGTGGAAGAGTCAGAAAGTGAACACTCACAACCTGAGGATGAAGACGATATTGCATTGATGACTAGACAATTCAGAAGCTTTTTACAGAGGAAGTAGAAGAGACGCCAGCAATGGAATAGAGGTAAGTATAATAGAAATGACAAGGTTTCTAATGAAGTGATTTGTTATGAATGCAGGAAACCAGGTCATAGAAAGACTGATTGTCCAAAACTCAAAGCCACTCCTAGCAAGGAGAAGGTAGAGGAGAAACCAATGATAAAGAAGGGCAAGAAGAGGTTTCAAAGGGCTTTTTGGGCGGACTCAGCTTCAGACTCATCTGAGACTGAAAAAGAAGATGAAGTCACCAACCTTTGCTTGATGGTAGATAATGTTGAACAATCAGATCAAGAAGAGGTATGTGATTTAACCTATGATGAATTGTTTGAAGTTTCTGAACACATGCATGATGCATATAGGAAAATGAAAAAGATGCATGCTAGTTTAGTTTTAGAATTTGAAGAGCTTAATAAGGAACACGAAATCCTTAGGAAAGATCATGCTTTAATAGATAACAACCACATGAAACTACTTGATGAATATAATGACTTGAATAAAAATTTTGAGAATTTAAAATCATCCTATGCTGAACTTGAAAAAGAATTTAAGAATTTTAAGATGAACTGAGAGCAAGACATATAGAATCAATTATACAAATCGAATCTTGGAAGATATGAATTCATTTTACAAACTCACAATAAGAGCTCTCGAGGATAATAGGAACCCCCCTAAACTTGAAGATTTTACAAATCCTAAATATTATCCTAAATTCATGAAATTCCTTAGAAGACAATCATATGAAAAAAAATATAGGAATATGTTTCCTAATGTTAAATATAATAATTGTGGATTTTTGGGACATATATCTCACACCTATACTTTAAAGATGAAAACTAATTTGGTGTGGAGAACTAAGATGCATAAACCTAGACATATCATACATGCATCTGATTATAAATTTCATAAAGGTGAACCCAAACTTGTTTGGGTTCCCAGGTCTAACATTTGAGAATTTTGCAGGAGTACTCTCACACAAGACCTCGTGAGAGTATATGGTACCTGGACAGCGGATGTTCAAAGCACATGACTGGAGATACTGCTCAATTCATAACGCTGGAAGCCAGGAGTGGAGGTAAGATTACACTTGGAGATAATACCACAAAGAAAGTGGTTGGATCAGGTATGACTGGAAATTTGAAAAACTTTTTCATAGACAATATATTATTAGTTGAAGGCTTAAAACATAATTTGCTTAGCATAAGTCAGCTATGTGATAAGGGCTATAATGTAAAATTTTTACCTACTAGCTGCATAATAAGCCTAAATGGGAAAATTGTTTTAAATGGAAAAAGGATAAATAATGTCTACATGCTAGATTTAAATTATATTCAATCTCCTACTGCTTTTTGTTTGAAAACTGTTTCTGATGAATCATGGCTTTGGTATAGGAGACTTTGTCATTCTAGTATGAAAAATCTTAGAAGAATTACCCAAAAGAATTTGGTGAGAGGTATACCTAAACTAGACTTTACCAAGGACCATCTTTGTGATGCATGTAAATTAGGAAAACAAGTGAAGTCCTCTTTTAAGTCAAATAAAGATCTTAGGACTAGTAAACCTTTAGAAATTCTACACATTGATCTTTTTGGACCTGTAGGCATTATAAGTCTAGGAGGGAAGGTATATGGATTTGTTATAGTAGATGATTTTTCAAGATTCACCTGGGTTAAATTTCTTTTTCATAAGAGTGAATCATTTGAGGAATTCAGAAATTTTTCAACTTGGATACAAAGAAAACTAGGATGTGAAATAATTTCTATACAAAGTGATCATGGAGGAGAATTTTAAAATGAAAGATTTGAAAATTTCTGTAAAGAAAAGGGGATTGATCACAATTTTTCTGCACCTAAAACTCCTCAACAAAATGGGGTAGTTGAACCGGAAGAACAGAACATTAATAGAAGCCGCCCGAGCAATGTTAGCAGAATACTCGCTTCCTAGATATTTTTGGGCTGAGGCGGTTAGCACTGCATGCTATGTTCTGAATAGGGTGAATGTGAGATCAAATTTGAATAAAACACCCTATGAGTTGCTAAAAGGTAGAACGCCAAATTTGTCTCATTTGCATGTATTTGGTTGCAAGGTGTTCATACATAATAATGGAAAATCTGCCTTAGGAAAATTTGATCCAAAATCAGATGAAGGAATTTTTGTTGGATATTCAAGTGTTGGAAAATCTTATAGGGTATTCAACAAAAGAACTTTAGTCATTGAAGAAACCATACATGTTGTATTTGATGAAAGTGGAAACATGGAAGAGCCAAATGTTGTTGAAGAAGAAATTGAAGAAAACTCCCAAAAGATTGATAGATTAAATTTGGAAGAAAATGTGGAAGAAAATTTAGAAAGAGAAAACCCTTTGCCTAGAGATTCGAGATTTTCTAAAAACCACCCAAAGGAATTGATTATAGGTGAACCAAGTGAGGGTGTTAGAACTAGGCGTGGATTAAACAAGGAAGTCAATCATTCAGCCTTTATTTCAACTATTGAACCCACTAACATTGATCAAGCACTTTCTGATGAATTTTGGATATTGGCCATGCAAGAAGAGTTAAATCAATTTGTAAGAAATAAAGTTTGGGAATTAACTACAAGGCCAAAAGATCAAAGTGTTGTTGGAACCAAGTGGGTGTTCAAAAATAAAATGAATGACTCAGGAGTAGTCATTAGAAATAAGGCTAGATTAGTAGCTAAAGGTATAATCAAATTGAAGGAATTGATTTTGAGGAAACTTTTGCCCCTGTAGCTAGACTTGAAGCAATTAGGGTTTTACTAGCCTTTGTCTGTTTTAAAGGTTTTAAATTGTTTCAAATGGATGTCAAAAGTGCCTTTTTAAATGGGGTAATTGAGGAAGATGTTTTTGTAGAACAACCTCCAGGTTTTGAAAATTCTAAATTTCTAAATCATGTTTTTAAATTAAAAAAGGCATTATATGGATTGAAACAGGCACCTAGGGCTTGGTATGAGAGGTTGAGCACCTTCCTACTTGAAAGATCTTTTGAAAAAGGAAGTGTGGATAAACTCTCTTTTTAAGGAAATTTGGAAAGGATATACTTATTGTTCAAATTTATGTGGATGACATCATCTTTGGATCTTCAAATAAACATCTTTGTGATGATTTTTCTAAAATAATGAGTAGTGAATTTGAAATGAGTCTAATGGGAGATTTAAATTACTTTCTAGGATTTAGCATTAAGCAACTTGAGGAAGGTACTTTTCTTAATCAAACTAAATATATTAAGGACATCCTCAAAAAATATGAAATGGATAATGTTAAACCTGTTAGTACACCAATGAGTTCTTCAGTTCAGTTGAATAAGGACCTTAAGGGAAAATCTGTTGATCAAAAGAAATTTAGAGGGATAATTGGATCTTTACTTTACTTGACTGCTAGCCGACCAGATCTTATGTTCAGTGTTTGCTTATGTGCTAGATTTTAATCAGATCCAAAAGAATCACATTTGACAGCAGTGAAAAGGATTTTAAGATATCTACTAGGAACTCAAAACTTAGGGATTTGGTATCCTAAGTTTAGCTCTTCATTTGAAATTATTGGTTACTCAGATTCTGACTTTGCAGGCTGTAGAGTGGATAGGAAAAGCACTTCTGGAACATGTCAATTCATTGGAAATTCATTAGTTTCATGGTCTAGTAGAAAACAAAATTCAGTGGCACTATCTACTGCAGAAGCAGAATACATTGCATTAGGAAGTTGTGTGGCACAAATACTTTGGTTAAAACAATAGTTGATTGATTTAGGATTAACTATAGGCACTATTCCAATTTATTGTGACAATACTAGTGCTATTTGCATTTCCAAAAATCCTATTCAACATTCTAGAACCAAACACATTGATATAAGGCATCATTTCATAAGGGATCATGTATCCAAAGGAGAAATTGAACTCATACATGTTTTAACTGAAAATCAACTTGCAGACATTTTTACAAAACCTTTAGCCTTTGATACCTTCAGTACTTTAAGAACAAGGCTTGGTGTTATTGATTTGAATGCCTAAACAAAATGTCTTTGCAACATTGATATTTGTTTTGTTTTATTTTTGATTTTGTGAAATTTTGTGTGTTTTAAATGAATTGTTTTTGGGTCTATGGTTTTGTTTTATGTTTTCTGTATTTTTTTAATATTTAGTTTGATTTTCTTAATTTAAAAATCAAAATTAAAAAATTTGGAGGAAATCGTCCGGGACGAATCTGGTTTCGTACGGGACGATATGTGAAAGAACAGTTTGCGCGAAATTTAACCGTTTTGAGAGCAGTTTTTAATTAGATCGTCTGTACGATCTGACGATCGTCCAGGATGAAAAAAAAATGTTTTTCTCAAACGTCGGGACGATTGAATGGAGCGGTTGAGTGGATAAGACAATTTTTAATATGGACTTCGTCTGTACTAATTTTTCGTTCGTCCAGACGAACAGGTGTTGGTTCATTGTAGGGGATGGTTTTCAAGAGACATTAAAACGAGTTACTTTTTGATCGTTTGTACGAAAAAATTTTGTTTGTACGATCGGTCAAGTCAAAAAGCCTGTACGAAGGGACGCATCGTAAGTTGTGTTGATTACGAAAAGCCATTACATTTTAGACAAATTGGATCGTCTGTACGAAATAATTTTGTCCAGACAAACGATGATTTTCTTCCAGGACGAATATTTTCGTCCAGGACGAACGTATCTTTTTTCTTTAAATATGAAGGCTTTCTAACTTAACAATCACACTTCCAAACTTCATTTTCAATCCCTTTCTACTTCAAATCGACAATGGCCTCCTCAAGCAAGAGACAAAAGGTGTTGGTGAAGAAACCAAATAGGAATGCCTCAGACAACTTTCTTTCTAAGGCGAATGAGGAATTCTTTCCTAGTTTTGCATCCGCCAAAATCACTCCCTCTCGCATTCTAATTCAAGCAGAGTTAAAATTTTGGGTAATGCACCTCTTTGCCTCAACCCAATTTCATTTCATACTTTCTCTCGTCCACTTCTGCAACAAGCAAACCTACCACTATTTCCTAGCGAACATGAGTTTTAATTCCGACCACTCCTCCATTAGTTCTTATGTCTTCAAGCAAAAAGTTGAGATCACCAAGCACGAACTTGGTGCATTTTTGAATTTAAGAACTAAGGGATATAGAGCTCACACCCTAATGTTAGAAACCTCTTTCAAACGGTATCATGTCAATAGGGTAATTAGAGAAAATGGTATTGACAATCATGTCGCTAGAGTCTCCGGTATGACCAAAAATGCCCGAATCATCCAGCATATTCTTCGATCCTCAATCATTCCTAAAGCTGGTGATAGGATTAATATTACCCCTCTCCTTTCTTCTCTAACATTTTTAATTATGGAAGGTCATCCTATTGACGAAGCCCAACTTATCATAGATAATATCTATGGGCTTTCAGAAATAGGACATGCAGATCAGAAGAGGAAGAAGAACATTTTATTAGGACACTTAATCACTTACATTTTGGAAAAGAAATACAACTTAGTGCATCCTGATGAAGAATATGAAGAGCCAGTATACTATAATGATGCTTCCTTCAGATTGCTTTTCAAGGAGGAAAAAGGAAAAGCACATGCCAGTGTTTCAGAAGAGGAGGAAGAAGAAGGAGAGCAAACATCTGCACCTCAGTCAGATTATCAGAATCTGATTGAAAGATTTGATAGATTAGAGACTCACATTGATCAAAGGTTTGATCAATTTGATGCTCAACTTACGCAGCAGCAACAAGACATTGGTAATATTAGAAATGAAGTACATGAAATTAATATCAATGTAATATTGATGGCCTCCTACTTCAACCTTTTTGGCGGCATTCCTCCTCCTCCTCCAGAACAGTAGAGATGAATTTCTGTGAGTTTGTTGTATTCGTATTTTTTGTTTTTGTTGTGTCAGTTTCAATGTTAAGTGTTTGTGTTTATGTTTATTTTTTCTTTTAAGTTCAATGTATTTTCTTACTTGTTTTTAAGATATAATGAAATGTGTAATCCGTTCATTAATATCAATGGATGTTGTATTTTTTTTTAAATTTGATTTGTTTTTGAAATGTGGTTAATGTTTATGAATTTCATTAGTATTATTTAATCTTCATAGTTCTTAAATTAGATTGTAATTTGAGATTATCTATATTAGAAAATCTAGTCTTTCTAAATTTAAAAGTTGTTTATAACTTGTTGTAATTAAAACTTTTAAATTCATGTCTATTTATTTAGACTACATAAAAGTTAATATTACTATTGCAATTTAGATGTTTTCTTATTTTATATTTCTATGCTCAAGTGATATTTATGCACTTAGAAATATTTGAAATTTTAGATTATAGATTTTGGAAAGAATTGGTCTCAATTACTCTTGAAAATTATACAAAAAATACAAAAATCAAAAGGAATTCGCAAAGATTTGCAAAGTGAAAAAGAGGCACAAAATAAGCCCAACAAATAAAAAATGCACAAAAATGTGCCCCAAAAATTTTGAAAAAGATGCGCAAAGCGCCACATGTGGTAATTCTCTTCTTTCCAAATTCTTTCAATCTCCTAATTCAAATTGATCTTATGTTCATTTATATTCTATTGAACTTTGAAATATAGAATTTTTATACATCTCTCTTGTAATGATTTTCTATAGTCGAATGTCTAAATTGAATCATGTCTTTGATAAATTCTTCTTACTTACAATGTTATATCACTTCTTAAATTTTATGAATTTCTATGATTGACCTAATATTTTTAGTTTAAAATTGCATACCTTATGTCAATCACCATTTAGATTAAATTTTAAAATGAATTTCATATAATTAATTGCATTTCTCGTCTATTTCTTCTTCACTTTTTGTTGCTGTCAAAAAGGGGGAGAAATTATTGTATTTTCTGTTTTGATTATTCTGTTTGCAAGTATTTGACTTTGTGGTTGTTTGTGTTAAAATTTTTGAAAAACAAAAATATTATTCTTTATGACTCCTCATTTTAATGTACTCATCAATTCAGGGGGAGTTTAGGAGATAGGAGATTTGTTTAACTTGAAACCATACAAACAATAATTGTTTTGCCATCATAAAAAAGGGGGAGATTGTTAGAATAGTTGCTATTTGAATGCCTTTACATTTTTTGCAACTTGAATAGTTTTGATGATTTCAAACATTATTGTTCAAATGTGTAATTATCTCCTAACAATTTTAGAAGATTTTTATTTGCTCTTGTGTGTACTAACATTTCAGGAAAATCAGACTCCAGACTACGATAACTTCAAATCAAATTCAAAATGAGATACTTTGTTAATTTTAAGTTTGCAATTTTTTTGAATTAGTTTTGAAAGGGAGTGATTGTAATTGAGTGAATAAAAAACATACACACACACATAAGGAGGTCATAAAATTTTATACTGATCGTACTGGACGATATACTATCGTACGGGACGATCAGACAGTTATCTCTTATAGGGCACATGGAACGAATAGGAACTTGCTCGAAAATTTTTTTCTAAGTCCTATTCGTCCAGGACGGAATTAATTATCGTACCAGACGATTGGTTCTCTAAAAAATTTTCGTCCAGACGAATTTTATTATCATACATGTCAACTGGTCCTCTGGAAAATTTTCGTCCAGACGAAATTAAATATCATCCAGGATGATCGGGTCTCTGGAAAATTTTCGTCCAGACGAAAATAGATTATCATCCGTGGCGATTGGTCCTCTAAAATATTTTCGTCCAGACGAAGTAAACTATCGTCCAGGATGATCGAGTCTCTGGAAAATTTTCATCCAGACGAACATATTCTCGTCCAAACGATTAACCGACTTAGAACAGTTTTCAGCAGTTTCTAGAACCGACCTAGTAATAACCGTTCGTACTGGACGAACCTAGTTTGTACAGGATGATCATCTGTACGAAGACATTTCGTACACATATTCAAATAGGGTCGTTTCAGATCGTTTAAGTAAAATCATCCAGGACGATCCATGATCGTACAAGATAATCCACTGCGTACAGAATTGAAAACTTGCAGTTTTTGGGCGGTTTTTCTTATCTTTTATATAAAAAGTCCAAATTAGACTGCCACCCAATCTTTTTGTCATTTGATCTTCGTGCCTCTTGAGAGAATAGCCAAGGAGAGAGTGGAAGAGAGCATTCAAAGGAGGATTCCTACCACTAGAGCGAGAAGGCTTCACTTGGATTTCAAAGGTAAAAGTCTCTACTTGTGAATTTGGATTACTTCACTCTTTTTCTTCTTCCTTCTAGATTCTTGTGAGAAGATCAGTCAAGAAGATCTGGTTCTCTGCCGACACTTGGAGAGTGTGAACAGCCGATAGGTTCTCTGCCTACACTTGGAGAGTGTGAATAGCCGTAGGGTTCTCTGCCCACACTAGGAGAGTGTAAAAGGACGATGGTTCTCTGCCAGCACTGTGGATTGTGTAAAAGGACGACGGTTCTCTTCCAGCACTATGGATTGTGTAAAAAGACGACGGTTCTCTGCCAGCACTGTGGATTGTGTAAAAGGACGACGGTTCTCTGCCGCACCGGGTTGTGGTAAAAAGAGTGTGTTGTAAAGGCTTCTCCGCCTTGCTGTGGGTGCTAAAGGAGGGTCACTATTAGTTTTAGTGCAATACTCAGAGGGTGCCTCTGAGGAGTGGATGTAGGTCTGGTTATAGACCAAACCACTATAAATCTGGTGTCATTTACTTTATTGTTTTTACGTTTCCGCACTTTAAATTTCAGTTTTAACAACTCTGTGGTTGAAAAATATTTTTCTACAAACTTTAAAAGAAATTTTTATTTCGGTTCAACTTAATCTTCAAAGAGGGTTTAAAATTTTTAAACTACCAATTCACCCCCCTCTTGGTAGCCTTGGGACATTTACTTAGGCTTAACAACCTAATTACTGGACTCAACAAGTGTCTCTCCTTTAGCTCTCACAGCTAGGCGGAGAAGCCATTACTAAATCACTTCCACTTTCCCCGGTGCTGCGGAGTCGCCGGGTCCTATGACACCAAGGAGATCTTCTTCTTTGGTGAACTTACCTCGAAATAAGCCTTGAATCTGATGGTACTAAGGTGTGAGTTTACCGGAGCAACCGTGTGGAATCCCCTCCACACTCCTTTGAGTTCCCCCCCTCATAGGATCTTCTCCCTCTCAAACTCCACCCTTTCCTCTCTACCTTTCAAGCTATCTCTTCAAGTTTTCCCCACAAGAACGAAGCTACAATGGCTGCCAAAGACACTTACAAAGTGTCATGTCATAACTTAAATAGAAGAGGTAAAAAGGAGCTCAATAATGCAAGTTATCGACATTATCGTCCAGGATGATAGACATATCGTCATAGCCGATTAGTTCAAATATGAGGCAAATCGTCCTGAATATCGTCCTGAAATGAAGCTGGACGATGTCTAATCGTCCCGGACGATCTTGCGATCGGCCCAGACGATCTTGCGATCGGCCTAGACGAAATCCCCATTTATTGTTTTCCAAAACTGCCTGAGAAATTTTGGAAAATTTATCCTGGATCGGCCTGGATGATATTTTATAATCTAGGTCGATCCACCAGGTCGATATCCAAAAATAAGAATTTCTTAAGTAGATCTGGCGGCAGATTTTTGCTGAATTGAGCCGATCGTCCTGGCCGATACAAAATCATCCAGAATGATGTATTTTGCATAATGATGGCATTTTTAATGAGGATGCCCTAATTAGGGTTTCTACTTTTGTCAGATCGTCCAGGACGATATAGATATCATCCCGGACGATGTTACCAATAATAAAAATATTTTAGGGCACAACAAAAAATCTTCCAAGTTACAAATCATCAGATGCCACACCAAATACAACAGACTCAAGAAAGGAAAAAGATTACAAACTTACACAGACCTAGTCTACCTAATCTTTAGCTGGTTCTAAATTGTAGTCCGATCGTGTGAACCTGAAATGTCAGTACATAAGGCAGTCGTTGAGAAGTAAAAATGTTTGCTATCATCAAAATCATAAACAATTGATCCACAACAATCTCCCCCTTTTTGATGATGGCAAACAATTCAATTTGAATTTTCAAAAAAAAAAAAAAAAATATCTCCTAATCTCCCCCTCAGTAAAATAACACTTTTAAAAATAGGGGAGATAAATAATATTTTTATTGTTTTAAATTTTTTTGAAAAAAAAAAAAATATAAATTTAATAATACATTCTCCCCCTTTGACATTATTAAAAAGAGAGGAGGCACAAACAAAATGAATAGAATACAAAAATGTTATCTGATCTAGTGAAAAAATAAATATTTTTAAAATAAGAAAGTTACCTCTTGGTTTTAATAAAAAACTTAGTAGAATTGGATTGACAACGTATAGTCCAGAAAATGTTAGAAATTCATAATTTGATAATCCCAACTCAAGTTCTTTTAAAGGCTCAAAAACTTTTTAATCCAATATCCAAATCAAGGAATAAACGGGAAAAAGAAACATTAATTTTTCAAAACTCCTTTCATAAAGCATATCTAATAGAAGATAAATGCATGAATTGATGAATTAGGAATCAAGATTTTTAAGCACAAGTTTCGAACATATCAAGGATTTTCTTAGGCTTTTAGTACTATAAAAAAAAATAAACATATTTTTTTTGTGGGCTCATTTTATGCCCTTTATCACTTGAATGACTCTTTGAGCATCTTTGGATTTTAATACACTTTGTTTATTTTTTTTTTTAATTTGGCGTCATTGCGCTGTTGACCTCATTTTTGTATGAGGTCACTAAGGCCCTTCCAAACTTCAAATTAATTCTAGATCCTAGGATCCACTCTAGAACTTTGGATTCTTTCCTAGAGCCAGACCTTAGGGCCTACTCTAGAGCCTAGGATTCCCTTAGATCCTAGATCTTAGAGCTCTTCTAGATCTTAGGACCACTCTAACTTCAAATCAATCCCCATCCTTGATCAACCTCAACCTCAAACCAATTCCTACATTTGATCAATTCCAACTTCAATTTGATTCCTACCTTTGATTAATTTAAATCTCAAATTTCATTCAACTCAAATTCAAATTAATTCAAGTTTCAAACATGTCCAAGCCTTGATCCAATCAATTTGACAATCCAACTTTCAACTTAAACTTTGATCCAAGCTTCAATCTAGCTTTGACCTCATCCATTCATTAAAAATCACCACATGATTGTAAATGATTTGGATACTTCAATACTAATCATTCAAACTTAAAATCCATTCCAAATCCAAAAGTCTAAACTCAAATTCAAAGTCTTAAGGTCTTGTCCTTAAGACCCTTTTCAAAGAATTTTCAAATATTTCAAAACCCAGTCAAATGGTCTCTGATTCAGGATCTATCACTTGTAAAGTGATAAGATATTTCTCTAGAGGTTACCCTCCAAATTTGAGCTCATTTGGAGGATTTTAACCCTTTAAACTTAATCCAACTCCAAATATTGCAAAACCTTTGAATATTTACAATCCATGCCATTAGGCCTTTCACCTAATGGAATTTGACTTTGGATCCCCCTCCAAATCTTTTGATCCCTCTTAATACCTTGATATTAACTTATTAAGCAATGATCTACATCTTTTTAGATTCAATTTGACCCAGAATTGACTTGAGTCCAAAATGACCAAAATGCTCTTAAATGGAGATTTTTGGACTTTTGGCCTAAACTCAACTTGATTTGACTTATCAACCTTTGAAATCTTCTTCAAATATCATTCCAATGGATCCTAAATGACTTTAGGAACACATTGAACCTAAACTTACTCTTTGGTTTGACTTGGTTGACCAAGTCAACCATGGTTGACCAAATCAACCCTTTAACCCAACACTTGTTAATTTTAACTATTCTAGTGATTTTGAATCAATTCAACTCATCAAGATTGGTTAATTATACACTTTTGACTTCAAATTCCTTGGCATGATGTCTTGTAGCACTCTTGACCTCCCTCATGCACATCCTAGTCACCATTGACTAGTCAACAAGTCAATGGGTCAAAAACAACCCTTGAAATGAGACCATAGCTTGGCCACCTCATCATCCCATAAAGCAAACCCTTTCTCCAAGTCAAAATCTCCTTTTGGCTAATGGGAATATGCTTTTTCCCTCCCTAATTGATCATTAAACAAGCTCTATTAACCAAGACAAGCATTGGTTAATCCAAATGGGGGAAAAGGTGTGGTCCCTCTTCCCATGGACCAAGAGATGTCACTCTCAACCACCAACCCTATTCCATAGCTTTGGGTAGCATAGGGGACACTTGGCACTCATCCAAAACCACTTCAAATCAAATCTCAACCATCCAATCCAAAAGCCAAAGGTAAAGTGGGGGAAAACCTGACCTAAAGGGAGCTTCTTCATCATTCACTTTGATATGATCAAAATCTCAAAAACTCCAGCATCCCCCAACCTTCCAAGAGCTTCTCCCATACACTCCAACACATTCCAAGGCCTTCCCAAGCTTTTCACAACCATTTCCAAGCCTCAAATCACTATTTTAGTGAGGAGAGAGCATTCTAGAGAGAGAAAGAGGAGTTTCAAATATAACTTTCAATCCAACGAGATCCAACTCTTGGTGTCTTCATCCAAGTTGTAGAAGATTGCTGCAGCTTTCCAACAAGCCAAACATCTCAAAAATCCGACGGTTGGATCGTAAGTTATGCTCATTTTAAGTTTAAATTTCAATTTGAAACTGTAGCAATTTTACAATGAATGGAGCCTCCAAACTCCAGGCATTGTAAGATCATATTGCCCTCTAGCTACAGTTCAAATTTCATGCAATTTCGTCGAGTATTTTGAAAGATATGAGCGTTTAAAGATTTCTATTCAAAATGAACTAGAGCAGATCTGGACCGTCCGATCGAAGATCAGACGGCTCAGATCTGGGTATACCATGCGGCTTCCTCCATGTTTGAACGTGGGTCATCCCGTGGTATGGGAGGGTGACGTGGCGTCACGCAACGCCGCCACGTCACCGTCAGCTGATTTGACCCAAATTTGAATAAAAAATGCTTTAAATGCTCCAAATCTTCAAAAATTCACAGAAAATCGAGTTCTCCACCAAATGGGGCGTTCTTGGGCTCGTTGGAAAGATAATCTAATGTCGTATTTATTAAAATTAAAATTATATTGATTTGATTTCTGTATTGTGAGATATTTGAGTTTATGTGAATTTCATTTATTGTTATTTTCTCACAATCCAGTGATCGAATGAAGCCCAAATTTTGGTGGATGATTATTGAGTATCTTAGGCATGTTTAATAATTTTTCTAGGTTTATATGCTCAATAGATTTCTGTGATATGAATTTTTAAGGTAAATGGTCTATTTTCAACCCTAAACTTTGAAAATTTATAACTCCTTAGGGTTTTAGTATTTTGCTGTGATATTTCTGTGGTATGATAAAATGTATGTCAGGGTTAGACACACCAAGTTTCATGCCTATATAAATATTAGAGACACCTAGGAAAAATAATTAAGGAAATGTCTAGAAAACTTAGAAAATTCATAGGGGATTGTAAACACACCCAATAGGGGTGAAACTTGAACATAGTAAACTTAGTGACATCATATACCTTAGGTTCAAATTTTACTCAATTTGGAGGTCATTAGGTTAGAAAATTGAGCATGTCAAATTTCAGCCCCTTTAAGGACTTAAAAAATTCAATAAATCATCGTAAATTTATATTAATTTCAAAAAATACCCATAATACCTCTAATTAAACATATTTAAGCTCTTAATCATTCAAAATTGAAATTACATTAATTTGAGATTAAAATCCACTTTAATTTAATTTTAATCAAAATCAATATTTAATCAATTTTAATTAATTAAAAATTATTAAAAATCCCAAAAAAATCTTTAAACACTTGCTGATCTCTCCTTAGATCATTTCTGATCTTTGGAGTTGATTTCAAGAAGTTTGGGACTGATTTGGGATCAAATCACTAAAATGACCCTTAATTGAAACAATTAAATAATTTCAATAAATACCCAAACTTCCAAAATTCATAACTAATTGTAGAAAAAGCCAAATCAATCAAACTCAGTGTCTAATGACTCTAATTAAAATCTAGTATTTTATAAAAATGTCAAACCCCCAAAATATAGTCAAAGTCAAAAAGTCAACAAATTGGTCAAATCGTAATTAAAATTAGTTCAAAACTTCAAACCTTTGTAATAAAATGTAGAAAAATCCGATTTCAACGTACTTACTGTCTAACTGATCGTAGTGAGGTCTAGTATTTTAATAAAATACAAACATTCCAGAATTTGAGCTTAATCAAAAATTCAACTTTTGACCCTTTAATTAAATGATTAAAATATTCAAAAAATTCATAAAATTCAAAATTATTCTAAAACTCAGAAAATATTGGCTTAATGTCTAAAACACTTAACAAATCCTTTAAAACACAACAACCACCCTAAAGATGAAGTTTATTGGCTGGATTACTCCGGGCTGCGGGGCTAAGTGTCCTAAGGAGGCTGGTTCCTCGAGCCTGGTGGCACAACGTCACGAATGGATTCTAAGGGGTGTTAAATCTTAAAATAGATTAATTTTTAATTATTTAACATTTTAAAAATCCCTAATTCAATTACATTAGTTTGATTTATCGGCTGGACTACTCCGGGCTGCGGGGCTAAGTGTCCTAAGGAGGCTGGTTCCTCGAGCCTGGTGGCACAACGCCACGAATCAATTAATGGCAAACTTAAATTAATCAAGCTTTTAAAATCAGTAATTAACTCATTTTAATATTAATCCACTCTTTTAATTCTAACCAATTTAAGTCAACTTAATCAACCCCGATTGCTACTAGGTAACCCAGGCCTACGAGGCTATTAGCTTAGCCCCAAGGAAGGTGAAATAAACTTCACGGCCTCGGTGTGAAACAAAGGTAGTAATTAATTAACATTTAAAATATGTCTAATTAAAACTCTTAATTCATTAATACTTAGATTTTAATTTAAATCCCCTTTTAAGCCTTAACAAATCCAAACTTTTAGACAACATTAATTAATCACCTACATTAGGATCTATCCCAGGCACACGACCTTTCTCACATACTTTAGATGATGTGCTAGGACAATCAACTCTAGATCTAGGATAGGCCGGTGTTTACTTTACTGCTGTGTGCCGGATTTTTCGTAGTTTTCATTGCATGATGTGGATGAAATTGCTTTGCTGTGTCTGCTTACTTTTTCTGTACTCTGTGGATGGATTGATGTGTTTGGCGACTAGATTACCTTTAGGTTAGGTACGATCTGGATGTTGACATAGTTTTCTGCAGGTGGCCATGCTCATGCAGGGCAATATAAAAAAAAGGGGGCAAATTAAAAATGCATAAATATTATAAACTCTTTGCACAGGTGCTTCAGCTGCTAAAGCCCCCAAATAAAAAGAGTATGGCCAGTGTGTTTACTTTCTTTTCAGCTCATATACAACTGCTTGGGAATAACTGCTTTTTACATATTAATTGCTTAGGATAACCCTGCAGGTGAGTCTAGATTTTTATTTTGATATCAATGTAATTTGTGCAAGTATCAAGTGTTGTGAAAGTTTATTTTGAGTTGGGATACATAGATCCAAAGCTTGGATTCCAAAGAGGAAAGGATACCCCTTTGGGGAACATTCCTTTTCCATTTGGAAGTCCAAATTTGGATCATACCTCTTCCTTACCCAAAGAGGAAAGAGTGGCCTTCCCCATTAGAGGGAAGTGCCCTCTTGTCCATTTGGGTAATCCACTACGAAGATTCCAAGAAGATTGAAGAAAAGGAGTCCAAAGTAGAATGAGATTGAAGATTTAAAGATTTGAAGATTGAGAGTGTCCCACTCAAAATAACTTGCGTCATTACTAGGTTTAGAATCCGGGTTGTTGTCAGTGGTGCCCGGCCACTTTACTTTCTGTAATATTCTGGTTTGTAATAAGCAAGGCAATTCTGCCTATGGACATTTATTAATTAATTTTTTATTTTATGTGACGATTTGATTGCCTTTAGTATTACTTGTTTTTACTAGTTTTTTGGCGATTGCATGTCGCTCTTTGTTTTCGTCTGGATACGTGAGGCTCGTGAGGGTGTGAAAGTTTTATACTCATAATTTTAAAAGTCTAAAATTTTAGTGAGTCTAAATAACATAGAAAGATAACGAATCTAGGGAATTAGCCGGGGATCGACCCCGGGGTCGCATGCATATTTCTGCATTACTCTTTCCTTGCTTTAGACCCTTCCCCGCCTGCGGGTAGAGTCCGGATAGTCTGACCTATGAGGACGAGGTGCCGGACCTGAAGAAGTCCAGTCTTCTAAAAAATTATTTTATAAGCCTGTTTTAAAATTTCAGGCATACTTGATTTGGAAGTTGTCAACCAGCATGCATTGCATTAGATACAAATTAAAAGAGTCAAAATTTTAATTTCATAGTCCTTAGCATTTTAGCACCCAACATAAGTCAAAGGGGCCAATTAGAAGAATCTCTAGATTTCGGCCCCGCCTCCCCAAAACTTTAATTATAACGTCCCTACCACTCTTTCATAAAAGACCGGACTCATCTATTTTAAATCGATTAGGTGGTTAGCTGGCTCCCCAATCCAGGCCGGGGTAAGTCCAGATCTTGCACTGCATTAGTTAGGATCGGACGACTGTGGTCCAGTGTCCAAAATAGATTTAGGATCCGGGGCAGATCTTTGATTATAAGACCCCAAATTTTGGGAATATAGTCCCAAATTTCTAATAAAATACTTAACTCTAATTAAAGCTTCATTTCAATCCTAAAACATAAAGCACAACACTTAGATTAAGTTGGGACACTTTCGGATGGTTCTGGAATCTCAAGGTGTCCCCTACCTCTCCTCCTTTAACTCCGTTAATAACTGCTCAATTTTGATCCATTCCCTGTTGAATTTCCAAAAATTCACTTCCTTTTTGATATCACTCCTAGAAAATCTAATAAAATTTTGCCACTATTTTAATCGAGAGTTTTCGTAGGAGATTTTATCTCCCTACGATGTAATTAACTACGAGGGCTTGCGCTCGTAGGAGATTTAGAACCACGCACACCTGATTTTAAAAATTAATTTTTCAAAACTCAATTGGATTTCTTTGGGAAAACTTAAAATACTAGTGATCATTATTATCATATTTAAAGAATTATCATCGAACGATATTTTCTCCCTTCGGAGAGATATATCTTTCTTTGATAAGGCTTTGGATGTGAACCTAACGATCACACTTCTTGAATATTGTAGCTGGATATTCAATTGAACCTTATTTTGACCCTTCGGGGTCATATGAATTTCTCTTTAGCATCCGCTCGCAATATTCAAGATGAATTTCATAATTCTAAATCTGAACGCCGTTATGAAATTTTATTTTCATCTTTCGAGGTGATATATTCTTTCTAACAGGATGATTCAATTTTAGAATTAGAATTTAACTTTAACTCCCAAAGAAAACCAATATTTTCAAAACATATTTTCAAAATTCCACCAACATGCGCATCTTTTGGTTTGGCATCATTTGCCATTTTTTTTTTAATTTTTCAAAAAATTTGCTTTCTTTCTTATATTTTCAAAACCAAAGTAAACTCAAATTATTGACAACACGAACAACTTGATTAAGAAAATTTTATGGTGGATTCAACAATCTTGCAAAAGATTCCTATGCGATAGAAAAAAAGTAGGGAGACAAAAAAAATAGTTTCAAAATCCAATTTAAAATGTGATGAAGATTTTGAACCAAAAGTAGAATAACCTCTATAAGAAGAGAGAAAGAGAAACAAAATTATGAGTTCCCTTCCTCTGACTATTTTAGAGAAGTCAAACACAACTTACCAAAGATTTCAAGAAAAAAATAGGAAGTAGATTTCTCATTTTTAGAAAAGTGAATGTGCGTGTTGATCAGAGAAAAACTTCAACAAAAATAAAAATTTCAAAGAATAAACAAAACTAAAACACAAAAATAAAAAGGAAAAACACAAAAACATAACACAAAAATACAAAAGGCTCTTAACCATTATCTCTCTCCTAGTCCGATGCTTTAGAGACCAGATCTGCCCATGAAATTTTTTGTCTTTCATTATTTCCCCAGTTAAAATTTTGGTTCGCCTTGCCCTTTTCTTTCGTAGGAATAATTCTTAAATTTGGGCACTAATTTTTCATTTGTCCAGGCTTCCTACATGGAAAGCAAATAAAGTCAGAAGAAGTATGGACATCCTTACCACTTTTACCTTTTTTTCACTTTTGCTTATGCTTTGGTGAGCTTTGTGATTTGCTTGACAAATCATTGCATTCGTCACCAACTAAGCTATCTCTTTCTGTATCTTCAACTTTTAGAATAATCTTTTCACCTGCATCCAAAAGTCTTTGACCCAAACTTTGCTCGTAGGCAATGAGTGAGCCAATCAAATTACCAATAAAATAATCATTCAAATCTTTTGATTCACAAATAGCAATTACTTTGGAATCAAATTTTTCAAGTAAACAACGAAGAATTTTATTGATTTTTTCAAAATTTGAAAATTCTTTTCCTAAGGCATGCAATGATGTTACAATTTGAATGAACCTGATATACATGTCTAAAATTGTTTCATGGAAAATAGTTCAAAATCATGCATTAACATATTCATCTTAGATTACTTGATTTCATTAGTGCCTTCGTATATGGTGTGTAGTTTATCCCAAACTTCCTTACCAGTAGTGCACGTGGATACTAACATAAAATCTTTAGAATTTAAAGCACAGAAAAAGCAATTTAAAGATTTTGCATTCAGTTGTTCTTCCTTGTTCCATTGATTAAAAGGAATATGAGTTTTAACTCCATTAACAATACATGACGGTGATGAATAACCAGTTAAAATCATATGCCACATGCAAAAATCAATCGTTTGCAAGAAAATAGACATGCGAGATTTTCAAAAATCAAATGATATATTTTCAAATAAAGGAGGTCTGGTGATTGAATATCCTTTCGCAACATTACGATTCAAAAAATTAGCCATGGATCAAAATTAAAAAGCTTTTAAAAACTTATTTTATAAATCCCACTTTGATACCACTTGAAAGTTTGTTAGGGATGTTAAGACCTATAGAACTGGCCCAAGCTAACCAAGAGGAAGGTCAATTGGAAAACTTTAAAACGAAAGATAAAACTCCTACCAAAATCACCACAAATAAAGTGCGGAAGAGAAATAAATGCGGGAGCGATAATAAGAAAAGAACACACCGGATTTATAGTGGTTCAGTCAATCCTTGACTTACGTCCACTCCTTGGAGGCACCCTCCAAGTATTGCACTAACTAAGTGTCTCTCCTTTAGCTCCCACAGCTAGGCGGAGAAGCCCTTACAAACTCACTTCCACCTTCCCCGGTGCGGCGGAGTCACCGGGTCCTTTGACACCAAGGAGATATTCTTCTTTGGTGAACTTACCTTGAGACAAGCCTTGAATCCGATGGTACTAAGGTGCGAGTTCGCCGGAGCAACCATATGGAATCCCCTCCACACTCCTTTGAGTTCCCCCCTCACAGGATCTTCTCCCTCTCAAACTCCACCCTTTCCTCTCTCCCTTTCAAGCACTCTCTTCATGTTTCCCCCTCAAGAATGAAGCTACAATGGCTGCCAAAGACACTTACAATGTGTCATGTCATAGCTTAAATAGAAGAGCTAAAAACGAGCTCATTAATGCAATTTTTCGACATTATCGTCCAGGATGATAGACATATTGTCCTGACTGATTAGTTCAAATATGAGGCAAATCATCCTGAATATCGCCCTGAAATGAAGCTGGATGATGTCTAATCGTCCCGGACGATCTTGCGATAGTCCCGGACGAAATCCCCATTAATTGCTTTCCAAAACTGCCTGAGAAATTTTAAAAAAATTGTCCTTGATCATCCTGGATGATATTTTATAATTCAGGCCGATCCACCATGACGATATCCAAAAATAAGAATTTCCTAAGTAGATCTGGTGGCAGATTCTTGCTGAATTGAGCCGATTATCCTGGCCGATACAAAATCATCCAGAACGTTGTATTTTGCATAATGACGGCTGCTTTAGTGAGGATGCCCTAATTAGGATTTCTACTTTTGTCAGATCGTCCAGGACGATATAAATATCGTCCCGGACGATGTTACCCAAAAATAGAAATCTTTTAGGGCACAACAGAAAATCTTCCAAGTTGCAAATCATCAGATGCCACACCAAATAAAACAGACTGAAGAAAGGAAAAAGATTAAAAACAAACACAGACCTAGTCTACCCAATCTTGAGTTGGTTCCAAATTGCAGTCTGATCATGTGAACCTGAAATGTCAGTACATAAGGCAGTCGTTGAGAAATAAAAATGTTTGTTATCATCAAAATCATAAACAATTAATCTGTAACATGTTCATCGTATTGTATGAACTTGTTCGTTCGATATGATGTTCAAATTATAATTAAGCCTGAATTTCTTACGCTAATCATGATTTTAATTAAGTATTTAAACAACATCGTACAGTACGACAAAGTTCGTACAGTATGAGCGACGGAAATTAACTTACTTAAGTTAAAACAGCTGTTAGGGTTTTGGATTTGAACATATCGTATAGTACGAATAAATTTGTATGGTACGATCTATTAACAGAATCGTCCTACAAAGCTCTGACCGTATGGTACGAAATAACATCGTACAGTACGATCTACAGAGAAAGAAAAACTCTAAAATTTTCATTTAAAAACACTCTCCCCCTATGTGTGTTCATGGTTGCTCAGATTTTTATTCATTTTGTGATAAAACTCAAGAAAATAAAAATAAAACAAAATCAACAAAATACATTACAGACTCATACTCCTAATCTACCCATTCTTGAGTCTTCCTGTCGTCATGAGTAGCTTTTGATCTTTCTGAAATGTTAGTACTCACTGACAATAGCAAATAAAATAATATTCAATGAATAGACGATTCAAACGACATTATTTGTCATCATCAAAATCTCAAACTCGGGGTCATGGGTTGCAACAATCTCCCCCTTTTTGATGATGTCAAAAAATATTTGTTGTAAGCAAGTGTTAAAGGAATTTTTTTTAATTAATTTAAACATAAGAATAAGAAGAAAGGAAATACAAGAAGATGCAGTACAAAAGAAAAAAAAAACATGCATTTAACCATAGAAATAAAAGAAGATAGAACAACCTTCTCCCTCTTTTGACAGCACCAAAAAGAGGAGCAAACACTAAAAAAGAAAAAAAAAACAACTACAACTCAAAGATAATTTATAGTTGAGGATCCTGATCAGTAGGTGGTGGAGGTGGGTTTGGTTGGAAGTACTGAAAGAGAGTGTCAAAGCGCTGATCAATAGCAGTAAAGCGTTCTCCAAACCAATACATATCTGTCTCGTGTTGCTGATGCTGTTCTTGAATGTGAGTATCGAGATGAGTCTGAAGTTGGTCAAAGCGTTCGACCAGATCATCGTGAGGGTAAGCAGGTGCAGTTG
Organism: Dendrobium huoshanense; assembly: GCA_016618105.1. Classification (NCBI taxonomy): domain Eukaryota; kingdom Viridiplantae; phylum Streptophyta; class Magnoliopsida; order Asparagales; family Orchidaceae; genus Dendrobium; species Dendrobium huoshanense. The sequence continues at coordinate 17,081,888 of CM028351.1, read as the reverse complement.
CTCGAGGTGGTGCATCTCATCGTAGACATGCTTGAGCTACAGCCGGGGCATCTTCCCCTTCTTCTTCATCAAAAATAGGTTCTTCCGGCTCGTGTCCCCGATGGAAAAGAATACGAAAAGAGGCATCCGTATAAAAACTAGGAAGATTGTCGGGTTCACCAGAATAGGTCAATTGATATTTATTTTGGAGAATATATCCTATAAGGTGTCCAATAGCTATATTTTGTTTTTGGCGAGTGGTAGGGAGACGAACAATGGTCATGTAGAGAATGTAGTCAATAATAAGATCGGCCTCGTCAAATTTTGTGTTGGTCATGATAAGGTAGGTAGTGATAGATAGGGTCGGGGTCATGTTGATACGGTCACAACCTTTGGGTATTATGGAGGTATGAAGGATATGTTGAATTATGCGCGCATTTCTATTTAGTGAAGAAACAAGAGGTTGGTGTTGATAGAATGCGGCGTTCCTAAGGACTCGATTAATGTCGCTCCAATCAAAATCGTATGTAAGAAAAGAACGGACCATAGTCCCTTCAGTAGATAGCCCAATGTTTTGGGCGATGTCAGCTTTGGTTATTTCAATATTTTGACGACAAACAAAAGAGTGAAAGTGAGGTTGTCGACAGTATAAGTCAGATTGGCTAGGAATTCTGTTGAGTCTAGTAAATAGGTTGTTAGACCTAAGTTAATGTCCCAAGGCTACCAAGAGGGGGGTGAATTGGTATTTTAAAAATTTAAACCCTCTTTGAAAATGTGTTGAACCGAAATGAAAATTTTTATTAAGTTTTTATAGAAAACGTTTTTCAACCACAAAGTTTTTTAAACCAAAAATAAACTACGGAAAAGTAAAAACAGTAAAGTAAATGACACCAGATTTATAGTGGTTCGGTCTAAACCTGACCTACATCCACTCCCCAGAGGCACCCTCTGAGTATTGCACTAATTTAAATAGTGACTCTCTTTTTGCACCCACAGCAAGGCGGAGAAGCCTTTACAAAACACTCTTTTCACTAATACCCGGTGCGGCATAGAACCGTCGTCCTTTTACATAATCCCTAGTGTTGGCAGAGAACCGTCCGTCCTTTCACACTCTCCTAGTGTGGGCAGAGAACCCTTCGTCCTTTCACACTCTCCTAGTGTGGGCAGAGAACCCTTTGTCCTTTCACACTCTCCTAGTGTGGGCAGAGAACCCTTCGTCCTTTCACACTGTCCTAGTGTGGGTAGAGAACCCTTCGTCTGTTCATACTCTCCAAGTGTCGGCAGTGAACCGAATCTCCATGACAGATCTTCTCACAAGAATCTAGAAGGAAGAAAGAAAGGAGTGAAGTAATCTCTATTAACAAGTTGAGATTCTTACCTTTATACTCCAAGTGAAGCCTTCACGCTCCAGTGGTATAAATCCTCCTTTGAATGCACTCTTACACTCTCTCCTTGGCTATTCTCTCAAGAGGCACGAAGATCAAATGACAAAAAGATTGGGTGGCAGTCTAATTTGGATTATATATACAAAAGACAAGAAAAACCGCCCAAAAACTGCAAGTTTTCAATTCTGTACGCAGTTGATCGTCCCGTATGATCGTGGATAGTCCTGGACGATATTACTTAAAAGCCTTGGAACGAACCTGTTTGTATATGTGTACGAAATGTTTTCATACAAGCTGATCGTCCCGTACGAACCAAGTTTGTCAGGTACGAACGGTTATTATAAGGTCAGTTCCAAAAACTGCAGAAAAACAGTTCTAAGTCAGTTGTATCGTCTGGACGAAAATTGATTCGTTCGGACAAAATTTTTATAGGGACCAGATCATCTTCGACGATATTTAATTTCGTCTGGATGAAAATCTTACAGAGAGCAGATCGTCCTGGACGATATTTAATTTTGTCTGGACGAAAATCTTACAGATATCATATCGTTCTCGACAATATTTAATTTTTTTTGGACGAAAATCTTACAGAGAGAAGATCGTCCTCGACGATATTTAATTTCGTCTGGACGAAAATCTTACAGAGAGCCGATCGTCCTGGACGATATTTAATTTCGTCTGGACGAAAATCTTATAGAGAGCCGATCGTCCTGGATGATATTTAATTTCGTCTGGACGAAAATCTTATAGAGAACAAATTGTCCTAGACGATCTTTTGGAATAATACAAGATCTAAGAATGTGCTGGATGATTCGAGCATTTTTGGTCATTCCAGAAACTCTAGCAATATGATAATTTAGGCAATTTTCTCTAATCACCCTATTGATTTCATACCACTTGAAGGTGTTATCGTTCATAAGGGTGTGGGCTCTAGAACAATCAGTTCTTAAGTTAAGAAAAGCACCTAAGTCATGCTTAGTGTTTTCAACTTTTTATTTAAAAATATAAAAATTGACAGAAGAGTGATCGGAGTTGAAACTCATATTGGCTAGGAAGTAAAGAAAGGTCTGTTTGTTGTAGAGGTGGACGAGAGATAAGATAAATCCAAATTGAGTGGAAGCAAAAAGGTCCATTACCTTGAAGTTTATTTTGCTCTGGATTAGAATGCGAGAAGGTGTGATTTTTGTAGAGGCAAATTGAGGAAAGGATTCCTCATTTGCTTTTGAAAGAAAGTTTTCAGAAGAATTCCTATGTGGTTTCTTTGCTAACATCTTTTGTCGCTTGCTAGAGGAGGCCATTTTTTATTTGGAAGTCGAAAGGGATTGAAAGAGATGTTTGGAGATGTGATTGTTGAGTTGAAGGCCTTTTAATTTAAAGAAAACGATACGTTCGTCCTGGACGAAAAAGTTCATCCTGGACGAAAATTATCGTTCGTCTGGATGAAACAATTTCGTACAAATGATTAAATTCGTCCAAAATGTAACGGCTTTTCGTAATCAATAAAATTTACGATACGTCCTTTCGTACATACTTTTTGACTTGACCGATCGTACAGACAAAAACTTTTTGTACAGACGATCAAAAGTAATTTGTTTTAATGTTAGTTGAAAACCGTTCCCCGCTATGAATCGACGTCTGTTCGTCTGGACGAACCAAAAATTCGTACGGACAAAGTTCACAATTAAAACTGTCTTATCCATTCAACTGCTGCATTCAATCATCCCGACGTTTGAGAGAAAAAAAAAATTCGTTCTGGACGATCATTAAGATCGTACAGACGAACTACATTAAAAACTGCTCTCAAGACATTTCATATCATGCAAACTGAATTTTACGCACTACGTCCCGTACGAAAAATTTCGTCCCGGATGATTTCCATAATTTTGGATTTTTGAATTTTTATTAAAGAAAATAAAACAAAACACAAATTACACTACACTATGACAAAAGCACATAGTCTAAAAATAAAATCACTCAAAACACACAAAAATAAAATCACCAAAACAAAAATCATAAAAACATAAACTACGAAAAACATAAATATCAATATTGCAAAAATATTTTTATTTAAACATTTAAATCAATCACACCAAGCCTTGTTCTTAATGTACTGAAAGTATCAAAGGCTAAAGGTTTTGTAAAAATATCTGCAAGTTGATTTTCAGGTGAAACATGAGTAAGTTCAATTTCTCCCTTGGATACATGATCCCTTATGAAATGATGCCTTATGTCAATGTGTTTGGTTTTAGAATGTTGAATAGGATTTTTAGAAATGCAAATAGCATTAGTATTGTCACAATAAATTGGAATAGTGCCTATAGTTAATCCTAAATCAATCAACTGTTGTTTTAACCAAAGTACTTGTGCCACATAACTTCCTAATGCAATGTATTATGCTTCTGCAGTAGATAGGGCCACTGAATTTTGTTTTCTACTAGACCATGAAACTAATGAATTTCTAATAAATTTACATGTTCCAGAAGTGCTTTTCATATCCACTATACAGCCTGCAAAGTCAGAATCTGAGTAACCAATAATTTCAAATGAAGAGCTAAACTTAGGATACCAAAAACATCTTTCTCAATTACCCCATTTAAAAAGGCACTTTTGACATCCATTTGAAACAATTTAAAACCTTTAAAATAGGGAAAGGTAAGTAAAACCCTAATTTCTTCAAGTCTAGCTACATGGGCAAAAGTTTCCTCAAAATCCATTGTTTCAATTTGATTATACCCCTTAGCAACTAATCTAGCCTTATTTCTAATGACTACTCCTGAGTCATTCATTTTATTTTTGAACACCCACTTGGTTCTAACAACACTTTGATCTTTTGGCCTTGAAGTTAATTCCCAAACTTCATTTCTTACAAATTGATTCAACTCTTCTTGCATGGCCAATATCCAAAATTCATCAGAAAGTGCTTGATCAATGTTAGTGGATTTAATAGTTAAAATAAAGGCTGAATGATTGATTCAACTCTTCCTTATTTAATCCACGCCTAGTTCTAACACCCTCACTCGGTTCACCGATAATCAATTCCCTTGGGTGGTTTTTAGAAAATCTCAAATCTCTAGGCAAAGGGTTTTCTCTTTCCAAATTCTTTTCCACATTTTCTTCCAAATTTATTCTATCAATCTTTTGGGAGTTTTCCTCAATGTCATCTTCAATAACATTTGGCTCTTCCAAATATTCAGATTCATCAAATACAATATGTGTGGTTTCTTCAATGACCAAAGTTATTTTATTGAATACCCTATAAGATTTTCCAACACTTGAATATCCAAAAAAAATTCCTTCATCTGATTTTAGATCAAATTTTCCTAAGGCAGATTTTCCATTATTATGAATGAACACCTTGCAACCAAAAACATGCAAATAAGACAAATTAGGTGTTCTACCTTTTAGCAACTCATAGGGTGTTTTATTCAAATTTGATCTCACATTCACCCTATTCAGAACATAGCATGCAGTGCTAACCGCCTCAGGCCAAAAATATCTAGGAAGTGAGTATTCTGCCAACATTGCTCGGGCGGCTTCTATTAATGTTCTATTTTTCCTCTCAACTACCCCATTTTGTTGAGGGGTTTTAGGTGCAGAAAAATTGTGATCAATCCCTTTTTCTTTACAGTAATTTTCAAATATTTCATTTTCAAATTCTCCTCCATGATCACTTTGTATAGAAATTATTTCACTCCCTAGTTTCCTTTGAATCCAAGTCAAAAAATATCTGAATTCCTCAAACGATTCACTCTTATGAAAAATAAATCTAACCCAAGTGAATCTTGAGAAATCATCCACTATAACAAATCTGTATACCTTCCCTCCTAGACTTACAGTTTCTACAGGTCCAAATAGATCCATGTGAAGAATTTCTAATGGTTTATAAGATCCTTATTAGACTTAAAAGAGGACTTCACTTATTTTCCTAATTGACATGCATCACAAAGGTGATCCTTAGTAAAGTCTAATTTTGGTATACCTCTCACTAAGTTCTTTTGGATAATTCTCCTAAGGTTTTTCATACTAGAATGACAAAGTCTCCTATGCCAAAGCCATGATTCATCAGAAACAGTTTTCAAACAAAAAACAGTAGGAGATTGAATACAATTTAAATCTAGCATGTAAACATTATTTACTCTTTTTCCATTTAAAATATTTTTCCCATTTAGGCTTATTATGCAGCTAATAGGTAAAAATTTTATATCATAGCTCTTATCACATAGATGACTTATGCTTAACAAAATATGTTTTAATCCTTCAACTAATAATATATTATCTATGAAAAAGTTTTTCAAATTTCCAGTCATACCTGATCCAATCACTTTTTTTGGGGTATTATCTCCAAGTTTAATCTTGCCTCCACTCCTGGCTTCCAGCGTTATGAATTGAGCAGTATCTCCAGTCATATGCTTTGAACATCCGTTGTCCAGGTACCATATGCTCTCACGAGGTCTTGTGTGAGAGCTACCCTGCAAAAATATCAAATTTTAAACCTAGGAACCCAAACAAGTTTGGGTTCACCTTTTAGAAATTTATAATCAGATGCATATATGATATGTCTAGTTTTATACATCTTAGTTATCCACACCAAATTAGTTTTCATCTTCAAAGTGCAGGTGTGAGATATATGTCCCAAAAATCCATAATTATTGTATTTAATATTAGGAAAAGTATTCCTAAGTATTCTTCCATTTGATTGTCTTCTAAGGGATTTCATGTATTTAGGATAATATTTAGGATTTGTAAAATCTTCAAGTTTTGGGGGTTTCCTATTATCCTCAAGAGCTCTTATTGTCAGTTTATAAAATAAATTCATATCTTCCAAGATTCGATTTGTATAATTGATTCGATATGTTTTGCTCTCAAATTCATCCTTAAAATTTTTAAATTCTTTTTCAAGATCAGCATAGGATAATTTTAAATTCTCAAAATTCTTATTCAAGTCATCATATTCGTCAAGAAGTTTCATGTGGTTGTTAACTATTAATGCATGATCTTTTCTAAGGATTTCATGTTCCTTCTTAAGCTCTTCCAATTCAAAACTTACACTAGGATGCATCTTTTTTATTTTCTTATATGCATCATGCATGTGTTCAGAAACTTCAAATAATTCATCATAGGTTAAGTCACATACCTCTTCTTGATCTGATTGATCAACATTATCTGTCATTAAGCAAAGATTGGTGACTTCTTCTTCTTTTTCAGTCTCAGATGAGTTTGAAGCTGAGTCTGCTCAGAAAGCTCTTTGAAACTTCTTTTTACCCTTCTTTACAATTGGTTTCTCCTCAACCTTCTCCTTCCTAGGAGTGGCTTTGAGTTTTGGGCAGTCAGTCTTGCTATGACCTGGTTTCCTGCATTCATAACAAATCACTTCATTAGAAACCTTACCATTTCTGTTATACTTACCTCTATTCCATTGCTGGCGTCTCTTCTGCTTCCTCTTTAAAAAGCTTCTGAATTGTCTAGTCATCAATGCAATATCATCTTCATCCTTAGGTTGTGAGTGTTCACTCTCTAACTCTTCCACTTTCAGTGCAATATTCTTCTCCTTTCGTGGTTCACCTGCATCAATCTTTCTTTGACTTACTCCTTGCTCATAAGCAATGAGTGAACAAAGAAGATTGTCAATAGAATAAATGTTTAGATCTTTAGACTCTGTAATTGTAATAATTTTAGCATCATAAGCAGTAGGTAAATAACAAAGAATCTTATTAACCATTTCAGCATTAGTTAATTCCCTACCAAGTGCATGCAAAGAAGTGACAATTTGTGTGAATCTTGTGTACATGTCAGAAATAGATTCATTTGGTTTCATGTGAAACAATTCATAGTCATGTAACGAGATATTGAGTCTTGATTGCTTAACCTCATTAGTCCCTTCATAAGTTATACAAAATCTATCCCATATATCATTTCCACTTTTGCAAGTGGAAACCCGCATGTAGTCTTCAGATTTTAAAGCACAAAAGAAGCTATTTAAATATTTGGCATTTAGTTATGCTAAGTCACATTCTTCTATAGTCCAATCTGCAAAAGGTGTTTCTACCCTAACTCCATCAACTAATCTACTTGATTTTGTGTAACCTTCCTGAACTAGGATCCACATACGATAATCAAGTGAATGTAAGAAAGTAGACATGCGTGTTTTCAAAAAATCAAAAGGTATATTGTCAAACAGTGGAGGTCTAGTTATAGAGTAACCTTCAGGTGTGTTTCGGTTTCCGAATTTAGCCATCTACGTTAATCAAAAAGTAGTTTAAACGTATGATTTTGAAATAAAGCTCTGATACCACTTGTTGAGTCTAGTAAATAGGTTGTTAGACCTAAGTTAATGTTCCAAGGCTACCAAGAGGGGGGTGAATTAGTATTTTAAAAATTTAAACCCTCTTTGAAAATGTGTTGAATCGAAATGAAAAAATTTATTAAGTTTTTATGGAAAACGTTTTTCAACCACAGAGTTTTTTAAACCAAAATAAAAATGCGGAAAAGTAAAAATAGTAAAGTAAATGACACCAAATTTATAGTGGTTCGGTCTAAACCAGACCTACATCCACTCCCCGGAGGCACCCTCTGAGTGTTGCACTAATACAAATAGTGACTCTCCTTTTGCACCCACAGCAAGGCGGAGAAGCCTTTACAAAACACTCTTTTCACCACTACCCAGTGCGGCAGAGAACATCATCCTTTTACACAATACCTAGTGTTGGCAGAGAACCGTCCGTCCTTTCACACTCTCCTAGTGTGGGCAGAGAACCCTTCATCCTTTCACACTCTCCTAGTGTGGGCAAAGAACCCTTCGTCCTTTCACACTCTCCTAGTGTGGGCAAAGAACCCTGTTAGAATAGTTGCTATTTGAATGATTTATATTTTTGCAACTTATATAGTTTTGATGATTCCAAACATAATTGTTCAAATGTATAATTATCTCCTCTGAGTGTTGCACTAATACAAATAGTGACTCTCCTTTTGCACCCACAGCAAGGCGGAGAAGCCTTTACAAAACACTCTTTTCACCACTACCCAGTGCGGCAGAGAACATCATCCTTTTACACAATACCTAGTGTTGGCAGAGAACCGTCCGTCCTTTCACACTCTCCTAGTGTGGGCAGAGAACCCTTCATCCTTTCACACTCTCCTAGTGTGGGCAAAGAACCCTTCGTCCTTTCACACTCTCCTAGTGTGGGCAAAGAACCCTGTTAGAATAGTTGCTATTTGAATGATTTATATTTTTGCAACTTATATAGTTTTGATGATTCCAAACATAATTGTTCAAATGTATAATTATCTCCTAACAATTTTTGAAGATTTGCATTTGCTCTTGTGTGTACTAACATTTCAGGAAAATCAGACTCCAGACTACGATAACTTCAAATCAAATTCAACATGAGATATTTTGTTTATTTGAAGTTTGCATTTTCTTTGATTTAATTTTGAAAGGGAGTGATTGTAATTGAGTGAATAAAAAACTTACACACACACATAAGGAGATCATAAAATTTTATACTGATCGTACGGGACGATATTTATTGTACTGGACGATCCGTCAGTTATCTCTTATGGAGCACATGGAACGAATAGGAACTTCCTCGAAAAAAATTTTCTAAGTCTTATTCGTCCAGGACAAAATTTATTATCGTCTCGGACGATGGGTTCTCTGTAAAATTTTCGTCCAGATGAATTTTATTATCGTACGAGGCGACCGGTCCTCTGGAAAATTTTCGTCCAGACGAAATTAAATATCGTACCGGACGATCAGGTCTCTGGAAAATTTTCGTCCATACTAAAATAAATTATCGTCCATGGAGATTGGTCCTCTGAAATATTTTCATCCAGACAAAAATAAATAATCATCCAGGACGATCGGGTCTCTGGAAAATTTTCGTCCAGACGAACATATTTTCGTCCAAATGATTAACCGACTTAGAACAGTTTTCAGCAGTTTCTAAAACCGACCTTGTAATAACCGTTCATACTGGACGAACCTAGTTCGTACAGGACGATCATCTGTACGAAGTCATTTCGTACACATATTCAAATAGGGTCGTTTCAGATCGTTTAAGTAAAATCGTCCAGGACTATCCAGGATCGTACAGGACGATCCACTGCGTACATAATTGGAAACTTGCAGTTTTTGGGTGGTTTTTCTTGTCTTTTATATAAATAGTCTAAATTAGACTGCCACCCAATCTTTTTGTCATTTGATCTTCGTGCCTCTTGAGAGAATAGCCAAGGAGAGAGTGGAAGAGAGCATTCAAAGGAGGATTCCTACAACTGGAGCGAGAAGGCTTCACTATGATTACAAAGGTAAGAGTCTCTACTTGTGAAATTGGATTTCTTCACTCTTTTCCTTCTTCCTTCTAGATTCTTGTGAGAAGATCAATCAAGGAGATCCGGTTCTCTGCCGACACTTGGAGAGTGTGAACAGCCGAAGGGTTCTCTGCCTACACTTGGAGAGTGTGAACAGCAGAAAGGTTCTCTGCCAACACTTGGAGAATGTGAACAGCCGTAGGGTTCTCTGCCCACACTAGGAGAGTGTAAAAGGACGACGGTTCTCTGCCAGCACTGTGGATTATGTAAAAGGACGACGGTTCTCTACCGCACCGGGTAGTGGTGAAAAGAGTGTGTTGTAAAGGCTTCTCCGCCTTGCTGTGGGTGCTAAAGGAGAGTCACTATTGGTTTTAGTGCAATACTCAGAGGGTGCCTCTGAGGAGTGGATGTAGGTCTGGTTATAGACCAAACCACTATAAATCTGGTGTCATTTACTTTATTGTTTTTACGTTTCTGCACTTTAAATTTCAGTTTTAACAACTCTGTGGTTAAAAAAAATTTTTCTACAAACTTTAAAAGAAAATTTTATTTTGGTTCAACTTAATCATTAAGAGGGTTTAAAATTTTTAAAACTACCAATTCACCCCCTCTTGGTAGCCGTGGGACATTTACTTAGGCTTAACAACCTAATTACTGGACTCAACAAGTGGTATCAGAGCTTAGTTTCAAAATCATAAGTTTGAACTACTTTTTGATTAACGTAGATGGCTACATTTGGAAACCGAAACACACCTGAGGGTTACTCTATCACTAGACCTCCACTGTTTGACAATATTCCTTTTGATTTTTGGAAAACACGCATGTCTACTTTCTTACAGTCACTTGATTATCGCATGTGGATGCTAGTCCATGAAGGTTACTCAAAATCAACTAGATTAGTTGATGGAATTAGGGTAGAAACACCCTATTCAGATTGGACTATTGAAGAATGTAACTTAGCACAATTAAATGCAAAATGTTTAAATAGTTTCTTTTGTGCTTTAAAATCTGAAGACTACATGCGAGTTTCCACTTGTAAAAGCGGAAAGGACATATGTGATAGACTTTGTATAACATATGAAGGGACAAATGAGGTTAAGCAATCAAGACTCAATATCTTGTTACATGACTACGAATTATTTTGCATGAAACCTAATGAATATATATCTGATATGTACACAAGATTCACTCAAATTGTCACCTCTTTGCATGCACTTGGTAGGGAATTAACTAATACTGAAATGGTCAATAAGATTCTTCGTTGTTTACCTACTGCATACGATGCTAAAATTACTACAATTACAGAGTCTAAAGATCTGAACATTTATTCCATTGACAATCTTCTTGGTTCACTCATTGCTTACGAGCAAGAAGTAAGTCAAAGAAAGATTGATGCAGGTGAACCAAGAAAGGACAAGAATATTGCACTAAATGTGGAAGAGTCAGAAAGTGAACACTCACAACCTGAGGATAAAGACGATATTGCACTGATGACTAGACAATTCAGAAGCTTTTTAAAGAGGAAGCAAAAGAGACGCCAGCAATGGAATAGAGGTAAGTATAACAGAAATGGCAAGGTTTCTAATGAAGTGATTTGTTATGAATGCAGAAAACCAGGTCATATAAAGACTGATTGTCCAAAACTCAAAGTCACTCCTAGCAAGGAGAAGGTAGAGGAAAAACCAATGGTAAAGAAGGGCAAGAAGAAGTTTCAAAAGACTTTTTGGGCGGTCTCAGCTTCAGACTCATCTGAGACTGAAAAAGAAGAAGAAGTCACCAACCTTTGCTTGATGGCAGATAATGCTGAACAATCAGATCAAGAAGAGGTATGTGATTTAACCTATAATAAATTGTTTGAAGTTTCTGAACACATGCATGATGCATATAGGAAAATGAAAAAGATGCATGCTAGTGTAGTTTTAGAATTGGAAGAGCTTAATAAGGAACACGAAATCCTTAGGAAAGATCATGCTTTAATTGATAACAACCACATGAAAATACTTGATGAATATGATGACTTGAATAAAAATTTCGAGAATTTAAAATCATCCTATGCTGAACTTGAAAAAGAATTTAAGAATTTTAAGGATGAATCTGAGAGCAAGACATATAGAATCAATTATACCAATCGAATCTTGGAAGATATGAATTCATTTTACAAACTCACTATAAGAGCTCTCGAGGATAATAGGAACCCCCCTAAACTTGAAGATTTTACAAATCCTAAATATTATCCTAAATTCATGAAATCCCTTAGAAGACAATCATATGAAAGAAAACATAGGAATATTTTTCCTAATGTTAAATGTAACAATTGTGGATTTTTGGGACATATATCTCACACCTGCACTTTAAAGATGAAACCTAATTTGGTGTGGAGAACTAAGATGCATAAACCTAGACATATCATACATGCATCTGATTATAAATTTCATAAAGGTGAACCCAAACTAGTTTGGGTTCCCAGGTCTAACATTTGAGAATTTTGTAGGAATACTCTCACACAAGACCTCGTGAGAGTATATGGTACCTGGACAGCGGATGTTCAAAGCACATGACTGGAGATACTGCTCAATTCATAATGCTAGAAGCTAGGAGTGGAGGCAAGGTTACACTTGAAGATAATACCACAAAGAAAGTGGTTGGATCAGGTATGATTGGAAATTTGAAAAACTTTTTCATAGACAATGTGTTATTAGTTGAAGGCTTAAAACATAATTTGCTTAGCATAAGTCAGCTATGTGATAAGGGCTATAATGTAAAATTTTTACCTACTAGATGCATAATTAGCCTAAATGAGAAAATTGTTTTAAATGGAAAAAGGGTAAACAATGTCTACATGCTAGATTTAAATTGTATTCAATCTCCTACTGCTTTTTGTTTGAAAACTGTTTCTGATGAATCATGGCTTTGGCATAGGAGACTTTGTCATTCTAGTATGAAAAATCTTAGAAGAATTATCCAAAAGAATTTGGTGAGAGGAATACCTAAACTAGACTTTACCAAGGACCATCTATGTGATGCATGTCAATTAGGAAAACAAGTGAAGTCCTCTTTTAAGTCCAATAAAGATCTTAGGACCAGTAAACCTTTAGAAATTCTTCACATGGATCTTTTTGGACCTGTAAGCACTGTAAGTCTAGGAGGAAAGGTATATAGATTTGTTATAGTAGATGATTTTTCAAGATTCACCTGGGTTAAATTTCTTTTTCATAAGAGTGAATCATTTTAGGAATTCAGAAATTTTTCAACTTGGATACAAAGAAAACTAGGATGTGAAATAATTTCTATATAAAGTGATCATGGAGGAGAATTTGAAAATGAAAGATTTGAAGATTTCTGTAAAGAAAAGGGGATTGATCATAATTTTTCTGCACCTAGAACTCCTCAATAAAATGGAGTAATTGAAAGAAAGAACAGAACATTAATAGAAGCCGCCCGAGCAATATTAGCAGAATACTCGCTTCCTAGATATTTTTGGGCTGAGGCGGTTAGCACTGCATGCTATGTTCTGAATAGGGTGAATGTGAGATCAAATTTGAATAAAACACCCTATGAGTTGCTAAAAGGAAGAACACCAAATTTGTCTCATTTGCATGTATTTGGTTGCAAGGTGTTCATACATAATAATGGAAAATCTGCCTTAGGAAAATTTGATCCAAAATCAGATGAAGGAATTTTTGTTGGATATTCAAGTGTTGGAAAATCTTATAGAGTATTCAACAAAAGAACTTTAGTCATTGAAGAAACCACACATGTTGTATTTGATGAAAATGGAAACATGGAAGAGCCAAATGTTGTTGAAGAAGAAATTGAAGAAAACTCCCAAAAGATTGATAGATTAAATTTGGAAGAAAATGTGGAAGAAAATTTAGAAAGAGAAGACCCTTTGCCTAGAGATTTGAGATTTTCTAAAAACCACCCAAAGGAATTGATTATAGGTGAACCAAGTGAGGGTGTTAGAACTAGGCGTGGATTAAACAAGGAAGTTAATCATTCAGCCTTTATTTCAACTATTGAACCCACTAACATTGATCAAGCACTTTCTGATGAATTTTGGATATTGGCCATGCAAGAAGAGTTAAATCAATTTGTAAGAAATAAAGTTTGGGAACTAACTACAAGGCCAAAAGATCAAAGTGTTGTTGGAACCAAGTGGTTGTTCAAAAATAAAATGAATGACTCAGGAGTAGTCATTAGAAATAAGGCTAGATTAGTAGATAAGGGGTATAATCAAATTGAAGGAATTGATTTTGAGGAATCTTTTGCCCTTGTAGCTAGACTTGAAGCAATTAGGGTTTTACTAGCCTTTGCCTGTTTTAAAGGTTTTAAATTGTTTCAAATGGATGTCAAAAGTGCCTTTTTAAATGGGGTAATTGAGGAAGATGTTTTTTTGTAGAACAACCTCCAGGTTTTAAAAATTCTAAATTTCCAAATCATGTTTTCAAATTAAAAAAGGCATTATATGGATTGAAACAGGCACCTAGGGCTTGGTATGAGAGGTTGAGCACCTTCCTACTTGAAAGATCTTTTGAAAAAGGAAGTGTGGATACAACTCTCTTTTTGAGGAAAATTGGAAAGGATATACTTATTGTTCAAATTTATGTGGATGACATCATCTTTGGATCTTCAAATAAACATCTTTGTGATGATTTTTCTAAAACAATGAGTAGTGAATTTGAAATGAGTCTAATGGGAGATTTAAATTACTTTCTAGGATTTAGCATTAAGCAACTTGAGGAAGGTACTTTTCTTAGTCAAACTAAATATATTAAGGACATCCTCAAAAAATATAAAATGGACAATGCTAAACCTGTTAGTACACCAATGAGTTCTTCAGTTCAGTTGGATAAGGACCTTAAGGGAAAATCTGTTGATCAAAAGAAATTTAGAGGGATAATTGGATCTTTACTTTACTTGACTGCTAGCCGACCAGATATTATGTTCAGTGTTTGCTTATGTGCTAGATTTCAATCAGATCCAAAAGAATCACATTTGACAGCAGTGAAAAGGATTTTAAGATATCTACTAGGAACTCAAAACTTAGGAATTTGGTATCATAAGTTTAGCTCTTCATTTGAAATTATTGGTTACTCAGATTCTGACTTTGCAGGCTGTAGAGTGGATAGGAAAAGCACTTTTTGGAACATGTCAATTCATTGGAAATTCATTAGTTTCATGGTCTAGTAGAAAACAAAATTCAGTGGCACTATCTACTGCAGAAGCAGAATACATTGCATTAGGAAGTTGTGTGGCACAAGTACTTTGGTTAAAACAACAGTTGATTGATTTAGGATTAACTATAGGCACTATTCCAATTTATTGTGACAATACTAGTGCTATTTGCATTTCCAAAAATCCTATTCAACATTCTAGAACCAAACACATTGATATATGGCATCATTTCATAAGGGATTATGTATCCAAAGGAGAAATTGAACTCATACATGTTTCAACTGAAAATCAACTTGCAGACATTTTTACAAAACCTTTAGCCTTTGATACCTTCAGTACTTTAAGAACAAGGCTTGGTGTTATTGATTTGAATGCTTAAACAAAATGTCTTTGCAACATTGATATTTGTTGTGTTTTGTTTTTTGATTTTGTGAAATTTTGTGTGTTTTGAATGAATTATTTTTGGGTCAATGTTTTTGTTTTATGTTTTATGTGTTTTTGAATATTTTGTTTGATTTTCTTAATTTAAAAAAAAAATTCAAAATTAAAATTTTTTTGGAGGAAATCGTCCGGGACGAAAATGGTTTCGTACGGGACGATGTGTGAAGGAACTATTTGCGCGAATTTTAACCGTTTTGAGAGCAGTTTTTAATTAATCGTCTGTACGATCTGATGATCGTCCAGGATGAATATTTTTTTTTCTCAAACGTCAGGACGATTGATTGCAGCGGTTGAGTGGATAAGATAGTTTTTAATATGAACTTCGTCTGTACGAAGTTTTCGTTCGTCCAGACGAACATGTGTCGGTTCATTATAGGGGACGGTTTTCAAGAGACATTAAAACGATTTACTTTTTGATCGTTTGTACGAAAATTTTTCGTCTGTACGATCGGTCAAGTCAAAAAGCCTGTACGAAGGGTCGCATCGTAAGTTGTGTTGATTACAAAAAGCCGTTACATTTTGGACGAATTGGATCGTCTGTACGAAATTATTTCATCCAGACGAACGATAATTTTTCGTCCAGGACAAACGTATCGTTTTCCTTTAAATATGAAGGCTTTCTAACTTAACAATCACACTTCTAAACTTCATTTTCAATCCCTTTCTACTTCAAATCATTAATGGCCTCCTCAAGCAAAATACAAAAGGTGTTGGTGAAGAAACCAAATAGGAATGCCCCAGACAACTTTCTTTCTAAGGCGAATGAGGAATCTTTTCCTCGTTTTGCATCCGCCAAAATCACTCCCTCTCGCATTCTTATTCAAACTGAGTTGAAATTTTGGGTAATGCACCTCTTTGCCTCAACCTAATTTCATTTCATTCTTTCTCTCGTCCACTTCTACAACAAACAAACCTACCACTACTTTCTAGCGAACATGAGTTTCAATTCTGACCACTCCACCATTAGTTCTTATGTTTTTAAGCAAAAAGTTGAGATCACCAAGCACGACCTTGGTGCATTTTTAAACCTAAGAACTGAGGAATATAGAGCCAATACCCTAATGAGTGAAAAGAAATTCAAATGATATGAAGTCAATAGGGTGATTAGAGAAATTGGCCTAACCTATCATGTTGCTAGAGTTTCTGGAATGACCAAAAATGCCCGAATCATCCAGCATATCCTTAGATCCTCAATCATTCCTAAAGCTGGTGATAGGATTAACATTACTCCTCTCCTTTCTTCTCTAACTTTTTTTAATCATGGAAGGACATCCTATTGACGAAGCCCAACTTATCATAGACCATATCTATGGGCTTTCAGAAATAGGACATGCAGATCAAAAGAGGAAGAAGAACATTTCATTAGGATACTTAATCACTTATATTTTGAAAAAGAAATAGAACATAGTGCATCCTGATGAAGAATACGAAGAGCCAGTTTACTATAATGATGCATCATTCAGATTGCTCTTCAAGGAGGAAAAAGGAAAAGCACATGCCAGTGCTTCAGAAGAGGAAGAAGAAGAAGGAGTGCAAGCTTCTGCTCCTCAATCAGATTACCAGAATCTGATTGAAAGATTTGATAGATTAGAGACTCACATTGATCAAAGGTTTGATCAATTTGATGCTCAACTTATGCAGCAGCAACAAGACATTGGTAATATTAGAAATGAAGTTCATGAAATTAATACCAATGTAATGTTGATGGCCTCCTACTTCAACCTTTTTGGCGGCATTCCTCCTCCTCCTCCAGAACAGTAGAAATGATTTTATGTGTGTCTGTTGTATTTGTTTTTTATGTTTTTATTGTGTCTGTTTAATTGTTAAGTGTTTGTGTTTATGTTGGTTTTTCTTCGTAAGTTCAATGTTTTTTTTCTTTTTATTATGTAATCTGTTTCTTTAATATCAATGGAAGTTGTTATGTTTTTTCAAATTTGATTTGTTTTTGGAATGTGGTTAATATTTATGAATTTCATTAGTATTATTTAATCTTCATAGTGCTTAAATTAGATTGTAATTTGAGATTATCTATATTAGAAAATCTAGTCTTTCTAAATTTATAAGTTGTTTATAACTTGTTGTAATTAGAACTTTTAAATTCATGTCTATTCATTTAGACTACATAAAAGTTAATATTACTATTGCAATTTAGATGTTTTCTTATTTTGTATTTCTATGCTCAAGTGATATTTATGCACTTAGAAATATTTGAAATTTTAGATTATAGATTTTGAAAAGAATTTGGTCTCAATTACTCTTGAACATTGTACAAAATGTACAAAAATCAAAAGAAATTCGCAAAGATTTGCAAAGTGAGAAAGAGGCACAAAATAAGCCTAACCAAGAAAAAAATTGCACAAAAATGTGCCCCAAAATTTTGAAAAAGATGTACAAAGCGCCACATGTAGTAATTCTCTTCTTTCCAAATTCGTTCAATCTCTTAATTCAAATTGATCTAATGTTCATTTATATTCTATTGAACTTTGAAAAATAGAATTTTTATATATCTCTCTTGTAATGATTTTCTATAGTCAAATGTCTAAATTGAATCATGTCTTTGATAAATTCTTCTTACTTACAATGTTATATCACTTCTTAAATTTTATGAATTTCTATGATTGACCTAATATCTTTAGTTTAAAATTGCATACCCTATGTCAATCACCATTTAGATTAAATTTTAAAAATGAATTTCATATAATTACTTACATTTCTTGTCTATTTCTTCTTCACTTTTTGTTGTTGTCAAAAAGGGGGAGAAATTATTGTATTTTCTATTTTGATTGTTCTGTTTGTAAAGTTTTTGACTTTGTAGTTGTTTGTGTTAAAATTTTTGAAGAACAAAATATTATTCTTTATGCCTCCTTATTTTAATGTACTCATCAATTCAGGGGGAGTTTAGGAGATAGGAGATTTGTTTAACTTAAAACCATACAAACAATAATTGTTTTGCCATCATCAAAAAGGGGGAGATTGTTAGAATAATTGCTATTTGAATGATTTATATTTTTGGAACTTATGTAGTTTTGATGATTCCAAACATTATTGTTCAAATGTATAGTTATCACCTAACAATTTTAGAAGATTTGCATTTGCTCTTGTGTGTACTAATATTTCAGGAAAATCAGACTCCAGACTACGATAACTTCAAATCAAATTCAACAAGAGATATTTTGTTTATTTGAAGTTTGCATTTTCTTTAATTTAATTTTGAAAGGGAGTGACTGTAATTGAGTGAATAAAAAACTTACACACACACATAAGGAGATCATAAAATTTTATACTGATCGTACGGGACGATATTTATCGTACTGGACGATCCGTCAGTTATCTCCTATAGAGCACATGGAACGAATAGGAACTTGCTCGAAAAAAACTTTCTAAGTCCTATTCGTCCAGGACAAAATTTATTATCGTCCCGGACGATGGGTTTTCTGTAAAATTTTCGTCCAGACAAATTTTATTATCGTACAAGGCGACCGGTCCTCTGGAAAATTTTTGTCCAGACGAAATTAAATATTGTACCGGACGATCAGGTCTCTGGAAAATTTTTGTCCATACGAAAATAAATTATAGTCCGTGGCGATTGGTCCTCTGAAATATTTTGGTCCAGACGAAATAAATAATCGTCCAGGACGATCGGGTCTCTGGAAAATTTTCGTCCAAACGAACATATTTTCGTCCAAACGATTAACCGACTTAGAACAGTTTTCAGCAGTTTCTAGAATCGACCTTGTAATAACCGTTCGTACTGGACGAACCTAGTTCGTACAGGACGATCATCTGTACGAAGTCATTTCGTACACATATTCAAATAGGGTCGTTTCAGATTGTTTAAGTAAAATCGTCCAGGACGATCCAGGATCGTACAGGACGATCCACTGCGTACAGAATTGGAAACTTGTAGTTTTTGGGTGGTTTTTCTTGTCTTTTATATAAATAGTCCAAATTAGACTGCCACCCAATCTTTTTGTCATTTGATCTTCGTGCCTCTTGAGATAATAGCCAAGGAGAGAGTGGAAGAGAGCATTCAAAAGGAGGATTCCTACCACTGGAGCGAGAAGGCTTCACTTGGATTACAAAGGTAAGAGTCTCTACTTGTGAAATTGGATTTCTTCACTCTTTTCCTTCTTCCTTCTAGATTCTTGTGAGAAGATCAGTCAAGGAGATCCGGTTCTCTGCCGACACTTGGAGAGTGTGAACAGCCGAAGGGTTCTCTGCCTACACTTGGAGAGTGTGAACAGCGGAAAGGTTCTCTGCCAACACTTGGAGAGTGTGAACAGCCGTAGGGTTCTCTGCCCACACTAGGAGAGTGTAAAAGGACGACGGTTCTCTGCCAGCACTGTGGATTGTGTAAAAGGACGACGGTTCTCTGCCGCACCGGGTAGTGGTGAAAAGAGTGTGTTGTAAAGGCTTCTCCGCCTTGCTGTGGGTGCTAAAGGAGAGTCACTATTGGTTTTAGTGCAATACTCAGAGGGTGCCTCTGAGGAGTGGATGTAGGTCTGGTTATAGACCAAACTACTATAAATCTGGTGTCATTTACATTATTGTTTTTACGTTTCCGCACTTTAAATTTCAGTTTTAACAACTCTGTGGTTGAAAAATATTTTTCTACAAACTTTAAAAGAAAATTTTATTTCGGTTCAACTTAATCATTACGAGGGTTTAAAATTTTTAAAACTACCAATTCACCCCCCTCTTGGTAGCCGTGGGACATTTACTTAGGCTTAACAACCTAATTACTGGACTCAACAAACCCTTCGTCCTTTAACACTCTCCTAGTGTGGGCAGAGAATCCTTCATCCTTTCACACTCTCCTAGTGTGGGCAGAGAACCGTTCATCTGTTCACACTCTCCAAGTGTCGGTAGTGAACCAGATCTCCTTGACAGATCTTCTCACAAGAATCTAGAAGGAAGAAAGAAAAGAGTGAAGTAATCCCTATTCACAAGTTGAGATTCTTACCTTTATACTCCAAGTGAAGCCTTCACGCTCCAGTGGTAGGAATCCTCCTTTGAATGCACTCTTACACTCTCTCCTTGGCTATTCTCTCAAGAGGTACGAAGATCAAATAACAAAAATATTGGGCGGCAGTCTAATTTGGACTATATATACAAAAGACAAGAAAAACCACCCAAAAACTGCAAGTTTTCAATTCTGTACGCAGTTGATCGTCCCGTACGATCGTGGTTCATCCTAGACGATATTACTTAAAATCCTTGAAACGAACCTGTTTGTATATGTGTACGAAATGTTTTCGTACAAGTTGATCGTCCCGTACGAACCAAGTTCGTCCAGTACGAACGGTTATTACAAGGTCGGTTCCAAAAACTACAGAAAAACTGTTCTAAGTCAGTTGTATCGTCTGGACGAAAATTGATTCGTCCGGACAAAATTTTTACAGAGACCAGATCGTCTTGGACGATATTTAATTTTGTCTGGACGAAAATCTTATAGAGAGCAGATCGTCCTAGATGATATTTAATTTCGTCTAGACGAAAATCTTACAGAGAGCAGATCGTCCTAGACGATATTTAATTTCTTCTGGACGAAAATCTTACAGAGAGCAGATCATCCTAGACGATATTTAATTTCATCTGGACAAAAATCTTACAGAGAGCCGATCGTCCTGGAAGATATTTAATTTTGTCTGGACAAAAATCTTACAGAGAGCCGATCGTCCTAGACGATATTTAATTTCATCTGGATGAAAATCTTACAGAGAACAAATCGTCACGGATGATTTTTAATTTCGTCCATGACGAATAGGACTTAGAAAATTTTTCTGCCCAGTTCCTATTCGTTCCATATGATCTTAGTAGGAGATAACTGTCTGATCGTCCCGTATGAACTGATATCATCCCGTACGATCAATATAAGTTTTATATGATCTCATTATGTGTGTGTGCATGTTTTTATTCACTCAATTACAATCACTCCCTTTCAAGTTTATTTCAAAGAAAAATACAAGCTTCAAATTCACAAAGTATCTCATGCTGAATTTTGATTTGAAGTCTTCGTAGTCTGGAGTTCGATTTTCCTGAAATGTTAGTACACACAAGAGCAAATACAAATCTTCTAAAATTGTTAGGTGATAACTACACATTTGAACAATAATGTTTGGAATCATCAAAACTATACAAGTTGTAAAAATGTAAAACATGCAAATAGCAACTATCTTAACAAATTCTAGAAGGAGTTCAGAATTTTAAGGGAAGGCCAGGGTGAGAAGAAATTGGAGGGTGGTGGAAGCAAAGAGGTTCTTTACCTCGAAGTTCAGAGCCTCTTGATTTAGCAGTCTGGAGGGTGTGATTTTGTAGGCCTTGAACTTGTGGTATGCATCCTCGTTTTTAACATTCAAGAATCGAGCGCTATGGCGGTGAGAGGAAGACGAGCTTCCCACTACCATACGACCTCTCTTGCTTGAACCATACATCGTGTAGACGCTGAGTGCAAGGTAAGAAAGAATCAAGTGGATTGATTAGTGTAGTGCAAGTGAAGAATTCGTCCTAACCACCCAATTTATAGAGTTTTCCATAAATTGTACAGTACGATCGTACATCGTACCGTACGATATGGTAATAATTACTCTGACGGTTCGTACCAGGAAATAGAGGTCAAAATGTATAGTATGTGAAATATCATACAGTACGATCAGAGGAATATCGATCGTCCTGAGGAATCAGTACGACTTTTGACCAAACATATCGTACTATACGAACAGGTGTATCGTACAGTCCGAATTGCATTAATATCGTATCGAACCCCTTTATTTCGTTCTCATCCATTTGCTGATGTGGATCGTACAATACGATGTGTGTATATCGTACAGTACGATTGGCAATAATAATGTACCAGAACGCTTAAATTCGTCCCAACCTAGTCGCTGATGTGGCACGTACAGTACGAAGAGGACATATCGTACCGTACAAAGACCAATAATTAAGCATACAGTACGATGGTAGTTGTATAGTACGATCAATAGAGACAAAATTTGTCATTGGGTTTTTCTGTGTAGATTACAGTATATCGTACAGTACGATATGTTTATCGTACAGTACGATATGATAGAGTCAAAGTTAGTGCTTTATGTGTTGTGAGTGTGTGATGATCAGGAGCAGCCCTATTAAATTTTTTTTGTTAGTTTTTTATTATTTTTTTATTTTTTTATGCAGTTATATCTAGGACACCTAATCTAGTCCTCAATGTGCTAAAGGTGTCGAAAGCTAGAGGTTTTGTGAATATGTCAGCTAATGTATCTCCTATAGCGATGTGATGCAATTCTATATCTCCCTTAGCAACGTGATCTCTAATGAAATGGTGTCTCATGTCTATGTGTTTTGTTCGAGAATGCTGAATTGGGTTCTTAGAGATGCAAATTGCGCTTGTGTTGTCACACATGATTGAAATGGTTCCTACATGTAGGCCAAGATCAAGAATTTATTGTTTTAGCCATAGTACTTGTGCAACACAACTTCCTACTATAATATATTCTGCCTCGGCTATGGAAATTGCTACAGAGTTTTGATTCCTACTGAACCAAGAAACTAATGATTGTCCTATGAATTGGCAGGTACCAGAGGTACTTTTTCTATCTATCCTACATCATACAAAATTAGAATCTAAGTACACTAGGATTTCAAAGGAAGTGATGTGCCTGGGATACCAAATTCCAAAGTTTGGGGTGCCTAGTAGATATCTAAGAATTCTCTTGATAGAAGTTAAGTGCGACTCTTTAGGATCAGCTTGAAAGCGGGCACAGAGGCACACACTAAACATTATGTCCGGTCTACTGGCAGTCAGGTAAAGAAGGGACCCAATCATTCCTCTATATTTTTTATGATCTACTGATTTTCCACTAGGATCTTTGTCTAATTGAATTGTTGAGCTCATTGGAGTGTTCATGGGTTTAGCACTA
Source organism: Dendrobium huoshanense (assembly GCA_016618105.1). Classification (NCBI taxonomy): domain Eukaryota; kingdom Viridiplantae; phylum Streptophyta; class Magnoliopsida; order Asparagales; family Orchidaceae; genus Dendrobium; species Dendrobium huoshanense. The sequence goes on along the minus strand of CM028351.1, from coordinate 17,058,685 downwards.
TCCATTTCATATTTTTTAAAGATATCCTTAATGTACATTGTTTGGCTAAGAAAAGTTTCATTATCCATTTGTTTTACACTAAAGTCAAGAAAGTAATTAAGTTCTCCCATCATGCTCATTTCAAACTCATTACTCATTATTTTTAAAAATTCATCGCACAACGTTTTATCTGAAGACCCAAATAAAATGTCATCTACGTATATCTAAACAATGAGAAATTCTTCTTTGACCTTTTGTAAAAAGAGTATAGTATCTTCACTACCCTTTTCAAATCCTCTATCTAATAGGAATGAGCTAAGTCTTTCGTACCATGCTCTAGGTGCTTGCTTTAATTTGAATACAAGGTTTGTAAATTGTGAACTTTCAAATCCGGGGGGTTGCTCGACATAGACATCTTTCTTAATTACCCCATTCAGAAATGCACTCTTTACATCCATTTGATATAACTTAAAGTTCTTGAAGCAAGAAAAAGCTAAGAGCACTCTTATGGCTTCTAATCTAGCAACAAGGGCAAAGGTTTCTTCAAAGTCTATTCCCTCAATTTGGTTGTACCCCTTACCTACTAGTCTGGCTTTATTCCTTATTATTTTTTTCCAACAACACTTTGCTCTTTAGTACTCTTGACTAACTCCCAAACATCATTCCTGGTGAATTGGTTTAGCTCTTCTTGCATTGCTAGAATCCAAAATTCATCTCCTAACACTAGATCTATACTTGTAGGTTCTATCATAGAGATGAATGCTGAATGACTAACCTCCTTCCTAAGTCCATGCCTAGTTCTTACATCTTCTAAAGGGTCTCCTAAAATTAACTCTTTAGGATGACTAGAAGAATATCTCCATTCTCTAGACAAATCTTCCTGAGGTTCTACCCTTTCTCCTAAGGTCATAGTCTCTACTCCTTGAATTACCTCTATTTCATCATCTTCAATTTTAGATTTAGAGGGCTTATCTGATTCATCGAATACCACATGGGTGGACTCTTCTACTACAAGGGTTCTCTTATTAAAAATTCTATAAGCCTTACCTACAAATGAATAACCTAAGAAGACACCCTCATCAGACTTGGGATCGAATATTCCTAAGGGATGTTTACCATTATTCAAAATGAAGCACTTGCACCCAAAGACATGTAAATGTGAAAGATTTGGTGTCCTACCCTTAAGGAGTTCATATGGAGTTTTGTTCAGCTTAGATCTAATGTTCACCCTATTTAAAACATAACATTATGTATTGACTGCTTCTGCCCAAAAGTATCTAGGAAGGGTGTACTCTACTAACATTGCCCTAGCAACTTCTACCAATGTTCTATTCTTCCTTTCTGCTATACCATTTTGCTGAGGTGTTCTAGGGGCTGAGAAATTGTGTTATATTCCTAGCTCTTGACAGAATGATTCAAATCTATCATTTTGAAATTCTCCACCATGATCGCTATGAATTGTTGAGATTTTACAACCTAATTTCCGTTGAATCCATGTGGAGAAAATCTTAAATTCCTCAAAAGACTCATTTTTATGTGCTAAGAATCTTACCCAAGTAAATCTAGTGAAGTCATCTACAATCATAAATCCATAATTTTTCCGACCTAGGCTGGATGTACTAATGAGTCCAAATAAGTCCATTTGTAGGATTTCTAGTGACCTAGCGGTGATCACATCTCTAATTGAGTGAAAGGATGATTTGACTTGTTTTCCTAGTTGGCAAGCATCACATAAATGGTCTTTTGTGAAATCTAACTTAGGTACGCCTCTAACTAGGTTTTTCTAAGTGATGTTTCTAAGAGTTTTCATACTAGTATGGCATAGTCTCCTATGCCATAGCCACGAGTCATCAACTATTGTTTTCAAACAAAATGAGTTTGAACTATCAATGCAATCAAGGTCTAACATGAAAACATTATTCATTCGTTTTCCTTCTAAAACTAGTTTATCATTTAAACTAATCAGGCATTTATCAGATAGAAATTTAATATCAAAACCTTTGTTACACAATTGGCTAATGCTAAGTAAGTTATGCTTCAAACTATCAACTAGTAAGACATTTTCATTTAAAAATTTTTAGCATTATCAATAATACCTAAGCCTATCACCTTCCTGGTAGTGTTGTCTCCCAACATTACTTTGCCTCCAGTTTTGGTCTCCAGTATGATAAATTTCTTCATATCTCCAGTCATGTGTCGCGAGCATCCACTATCCAGGTACCACATGCTCTCACTAGGTCTTTTGTGAGAGCACCCCTACAATTTCATTCAATGATTAGATTTGGGAACCCAAGTGAGTTTGTGTTCCTCCTTATGCTTGCATGAATGAGATGTATGCATGCTATGCTGTGATGGATACAGTTTAGGTCTCCATACTAAGTGTGTCCTACGGTGAATTGTGCATGTGCGGGCTATGTGACCTAACATGCCACAACAGAAACACCTAACACCAGGAAATGGGTTTACTAATCTATGTGGGTGATAGTGCCTCTTCCTAAAGTTGTGTGATGCATGCTGTGTTGGGGGTTTGCTAAGATGAACTAATATGAGTGATGCAATTTCATTTTTTAATTCTTTTATTTTTTCACTAAAAGTTTTATTTTGAGCTCTCAATCCATCAACTTCTATTAATAGCAAGTGCTCACTATGATCTACTTCAAATGCAAGTTTGTCTAGTCTATCAAAAGCTTCTTCTAGTTCAATATGAGTGGTTTTCAAGGTTTCGTGCACTTCAGTTAGTTCAATATGCTTCTTATTTAATGCATCATACTCATCAAGAAGTAGCATATGATCCCTATCTAAATCAAAAATTTTTTTTAACAATTTAGCATGCTTAGACTATAAAGAACTAAAGTCAACATTAAGCTTAGCATGCATCTTTTTCAACTTCCTATACGAGTCATGGATATTTTCAAAAATAAGTAGTAATTCTTCATATGAAAGTTGACATACCTCATCTTGATCCAATTAATCAAGATTATTATTAGCCATAAGACACAAATTTATTACCTCCTCCTCTGCTTCTTCTTCTGACGATTCTGAGGTAGAGTCAGCCCAAAAAGCTTTTTGTGTCTTTATCTTTCCTTTCTTGTATTTTGGTTTCTCATCTCTTTTCTCCTTAGCTGGTTGACTCTTCAGATTGGGGCAATCAACTCGAAGGTGACCTGGCCTCTTGCATTCAAAACAGATTGTATCAGATGAAACCTTATTGGACCTTGAGCTCTTACCTTTATTCCAGCTATTCTGATGACGCTTTTGTTTTCTCTTCAGGAAATATTTGAACTGTCGGGTCATCAGTGCTATCTCATCATCTTCCTCCCCTGCAGAGCTTTCACTTTCTGAGTTACTTGCTTTCAATGCCACCGTTCACTCCTTGTTTTCACCTGCATCACTTTATCTCTGACTCACTCCTTGCTCGTATGCAATGAGTGACCCAAGGAGATTATCAATAGAATACACATTAAGGTCTTTAGATTCAGTGATAGTAGTTATCTTTGCATCATAGGAACTAGGTAAGCATCTAAGAATTTTATTTACTTTCTCAAAATTTGAAATCTCTCTACCTAATGCATGCAAGGATGTCACGATTTGGTTGAACCTAGTGTACATGTCAGATATTGTTTTGCTAGGTTTCATGCGGAAGAGTTCATAATCGCGTAGTAAAATGTTAAGCCTAAACTATTTTACTTCATTTGTTCCTTTGTACGTAATGCACAGTCTATCCCAAATCTCCTTACCAGTGGCACAGGTAGATACTCTCATATAATCCTCAGACTTCAATGCATAGAAAAAACAATTTTAACATTTAGCGTTCAGTTGGGCTAAATCCTTATCCTCATTGCTCCATTCATTAAAAGGTATAGGAGTTTTCAATCCATTAATTATTTTAGACGGTGCAACATATCCATCATTTACTAACATTCACATGCGGTAATCAATAGATTGTTAAAAAGTAGACATTCTAATTTTCTAGAAATCAAACTGAATGTTATCAAAGAGTGGTGGAAGGGTTATTGAATAACCCTCCGCAGTGTTACGATTACCAAAATGCGACATGATCATTTTTTCAAGGTTTTCTAAAACACTATTTTTGAAAACAGGCTCTGATACCAATTGAAATTATGGACAAGAGGGGGGGGGGGGTGAATTGTGAAAACTTTTTGATAATAGTTAAAACCTAAGCAGGAGTTCTAACATTTTCTATGTTTTAGAATTTAACATGAAAATTTAAATAAATTTTTTTCACAAATTTTCCCAAGCAAATATTGAAAAATAAAATGCACGCAGTAATAAAAGACAATAAGGAAAAAAACACACCGAGATTTTTTATAGTGGTTCGATCAAATCATGACCTACGTCCACTCCCCGGAGTCCTACGCTGCGGGTATTTGACTACAATCAATAGCTCTCCTTTTGCCCCCCTTGGCAAGGTGGAGAAGCCCTTACAATACTCCCTTTCACCAACCCGGCGTGGCGGAGTGCCAAACTCTATTTTCACCCTCCTGGCAACGGTAGAGAACCTTCTCATTTTTCTCCCTTCTGGAGAAGGCAGAGTACCTCGAGGTCACGGATGTAGAAGAGCCTTTCCCCTTGGAGATCCTCCCACAAATTCTTCTAAGGCCACAGAAGGAGCAAGATGTAGCAAGTTCGGAGCAACCGTGTGATCTCCCTCACACATCTTCTCCTTCCAACACTCACCTTCTCCTTCCTCTCTCAAACCCTGAAGAACTTCTCAAGAGCTCTCTCCCTCGGAATCCCTCTCTAACCACATTCTCCTCTCTGATTCACACTCTCAAAAATATGACAAGTTTTTCACCTCTAAACGGGCTCCAAAATCCCTGAGATTTCAAAAGTAGTCGTTACTATCGTACATTATGGTTTCTAATCGTACAGTACGGTTTCTAATCGTACAGTACGATATGTATAAAGAGACTTCGTCCTAGTACAAAGTGGTACAAACAGTTCAAAAGAATTCGTACAGTACGATTATAAATCGTACTGTACGATGCATAACACTTCTGTTCGTACAGGATGATAGTTAGGACGATCAAACATCGTCTATGTTCATCGTATGGTACAATTGGGATCGTATAGTACGATGAGTCAAAATTGAAGAGATCGTCCGAGACAATCTTCAAAATGATTATAATTTATCTCTATTCATCATATTGTACAATTGTGTTGGTTCGGTATGATGTTCAAATTATAATTAAGCCCAGATTTCTTATGCTAATCATGGTTTTAATTAAGTATTTAAACAACATCATACAGTACGACAAAGTTCGTATAGTACGAGCGGAAGAAATTAACTTACTTAAGTTAAAATGGATGTTAGGGTTTTGGCTTTGAACATATCGTACAGTACTAATAAATTTGTATGGTACGATCTATTCACAGAATTGTCCTACAAAGCTCTGACCATACGGTACGAAATAACATCGTATAGTACGATCTACAGAGAAAGAAAAACTCTAAAATTTTCATTTAAAAACACTCTCCCCCTGTGTGTGTGCATGGTTGCTCAGACTTTTATGCATTTTGTGGCCAGACTCAAGAAAATAAAAATAAAACAAAATCAACAAAATACATTGCAGACTCATACTCCTAATCTACCCATTCTTGAGTCTTCCTGTCATCCTGAATAGCTTTTGATCTTCCTGAAATGTTAGTACTCACGGACAATAGCAAATAAAATAATATTCAATGAATAGATGATTCAAACGACATTATTTGTCATCATCAAAATCTCAAACTCGGGGTCATGGGTCGCAACACGTTCCTCTCGCTACCAATGTTCTTATCTTCAATTTCTCTTGTTCCTTTGAATATTCTTAAAGATTTTGATAAATGCGTAGAAGCTTTTTGTTGAAGAAGAAAGATGGTAATACAGGTCTATATTATGTTTCATGGGATAGTCTTTGCAAGACTAAGGAAGAAGGCGGTAGAGGCTTATTCTCAGCTGTGTCAAAAGTCGGTCCTTTACGGGCCAAATTAGCCTTGAATTTCTATATGAAGCTTGCAGCTTTGCTGAACCAAATCCTGAGAGCTAAGTATGGAGATGATGTTTGGACGACACCAATGAAAAAAGATTGCTCACCGACGTGGAAGATCATCACCATGGGAGCTTATTATCTTAGAAACATTATTAGATGGACTGTTTCTAATGGCAATTCAATTAATTGGATGTTTGATAGTTGGATTTTAGACAAATGTGTAGCAAAGTGGCCGACATTTGTTAACTGTTTGGAATCTATTGAGTTCAAACTCAACTCTTTTATTTCGGATGGAAAGTGGAATACTGATCAACTACAGTTGATATTTGGAGAACAGCTGGTAGACCTTATAACTCAAATTCCCATTGATGCCAGTAGAAGGTATGATCTTATGGAGCTTAAATCTAATTTTTTTGGAAAATCAATTGCTGTATTAGCTTTTCAAGCATTGACAGATCTTAATGGAGGAATTGCCATCAGGAATTGGATGAAAAAGTTAAAACTGAGACTGAATGTTGAGCTATTTTGGTGGAGGCTTTGTAATGATGCCATTCCTTGTAATGATTTTTTATTTAGAAGGATATTGAGTATTTTCTCAGGTTTCCCGAGAGATTGTGAAGAAGATGAGAACGGATGCCATATTGCAGGGAAATGTGATAAGCTACGAGATGTGATTTCTATTCTCAATAGCTGGGGATTCAAAGTTCCTTTTTTTTTCCAATCTTCGTGAATGTTTGGAAGGTTTAAATAAGGTTGTTGGAAAGAATTCTTTCATTGCTAATATGTATTGCACTACTACTTGGCTTCTGTGGAAAAGCAGATGTAAATTGATTCATGATGGCATTGAAGACTCGCTCAATTCTTTGGCGGCAAATGCTGTTTCTACAGCCACTATAAGTAATTTTATTAATTCTTCTCCGGACAACTGGGATAGTAACCAGCGAAAGCTATCTTGATCTTGGTATCCTCCTCCACCCGGGTGGATAAAAATAAATGCAGATGCTTTTATTTTAAGCAATAATGTGGCTGGTTTTGGAGGTGTGGCTAGAGATGATAAAGGAAGATTTCTTATAGCTTTTGGAGCTAATCTTATGCATTTGGACATTGCACAAATTGAATTGATGGCGGTTCTCTACTTGAAAAATATCATTCAGGAGTGGATGTTTGAAGCTCAAGGAATTATCATTGAAGGTGATAACTTCAATATTATAAAACTTCTACAGTCGGCTATGAGGACTTGGAAGGTTAGTAAGTGCATTGAAGATAATTTGGATTTCCTTCTTGATTTCAACCAAGTATTGTTTTAATTTGCTAGAAGAGATTGTAACAAATTAGCGGATGTTAGTGCTAATTTGGCCTTAAAGAATTCTTTTGTTTGGGAGGATATTAACTTTGAAGAAATTCCTCCTTCATTATTGTTACATTTGAAGGAGGAATGTGATTCTTTAGGTTTTTCTTGAGTAGCTTGTTTTAAGGTTGTTTTTATTCTTATTTTAATGCAATTTGCATTTCATAAAAAAAAGTCGTTAAGGATATGTATGCAAGAGTTATTACTTGTGTTTAAACATTAGATAGTTTGACTAAGTATTTTCCAATTTCAGTTTGATTACATCAAGGATCAACCTTAAGCCCATATCTTTTTAACTTTAATAATAGATGTTCTTAATAGACATTTACAAGAGGATTTATCTTGGTGTATGATTTTCTTGATCGTATTCTTCTTATTGGTAAGACTAAAGAGGGAGTTTTAAGGTAAACATGAATTATGGATGTCTAACTTAGATTGTAAAGGTTCCTTCATGAGGGGATTGTGAATTTAGGCAATGAAGTCATTAATAAGAGTACACATTTTTCATATATTGGATATCTTGTTCAGGGTGAAGGTGAAATAGATGGGGATATTATCACCAAAAAGTTCTCCTTAGATGGTTTGGTCACTTAAAATAATGGCCTTCTGATGACCTGGTTAGGAAAGTAGAGGTATTAGATTTGACCTATTTTAAGAAAGGTAAAGGTAGACCTAAAAAGTCTTGGTTAGACAATATTAGAAATGATATTTCTTTCTTAGATTTAAACTAGAATTAAGGTTGCATATTTTTTAATAATATATTTCACAATTATGTAGTGAACATTTGCTTTATCATCAAAATAATTATCCAAGAAAAGAGATATTGGATGTATAATATATTGTTACCAGGTCAAAGAGGATTGACAGATAAATTTATGTAAGGGGTTGAGACTTTTATTCAAGTTTTATCTCAACTACCCTTATTTAAGTTGGATGTAATGTTTAGATATCCATATTTGAAGCATAAAAATCAAGCATTCCTAAAGCTCAATGATGTAAAGGTTGATTTATATCATAGGGAATTTGTTTTAGACTTCTAAAATTTGGACCTCACATGGTGAGAATGAGTCACATAAAGATACTCGTACTGGTTCATCCACATATTTTAAAATAATTGATGATGATCAAATGAGTAGACCAAATGAAGAACTTATTTTTGATATAGTAGGTCCTTTTTATGGGCTAGTATGGAAGAGTCACCAAACACAGAAAAAAAAAATTCTTTTAATTACTACATGCAGCTCAAAAATTAATTTGGGATGGTTGTAAAACTCATTCAAAATTATCAATAGTTGTGAGGATGCTAAGTATCAAAACTGAATATAATATTTCTTGAGATTTTTTCAATGACTTCATTAGTCTTCACAAGAAAATAAACAAAGTGGATAATTTAATCCTTATAAATTTGTATTGAACATAAAAATTAGTATCCAAGTTAGGTCTCACTACTACAAAAATTTATTGTTGTATAAATGGATATATGTTATACTATAAGGATAATGCAACAGAAGTTTATTATCACACCTGTAATGAGCCTAGGTTTAAACCAAACTCAGGAAAATAACATCATCAAAAGAAAGATGTTCCATATTCCCTTTTATTTTATTTACCAATCATTCAAAGACTTCGGTAGCTCAACTAATCAATGAGTTCAACACATCATATGAGATAGTATAAGGAGAAATTAGCAAATAGTAGTGTTCTTTCTCATCCACTAGATGTTGAAGCGTGGAAACATTTTGATCAAACGCATGTTTCATTTACTACTGAGTCACATAACATAAGATTATGCTTTACTCTATATAATCTGGTAGCTTCATCGTACTCTTGTGGCTAATTATACTAACACCATACAACCTTCTACCAAAGATTTTTATGACTAGCCCGCACATATTCTTAACACTTATAATACCTTGACCACATAATCCAAAAGCAAAAAATAATATTTTTTTTTGCAAGAATTAATTGATGATATCAAGTTTTAATGTGAAGAAGATGTCCCCACATATGACATCTCAACAAAAAAAAAAATCTCCTTAAAGCTACTTTGTTTTGGACTATTGGTGATTTTCCATCTTATGGTATGTTATCTGATTAGAGCACATCTGGAAAATTAGCTTGCCCTTACTACATGGAGAATACTAAATCTTTCACACTAAAATATGGAGGAAAAAATACTTGATTTGATTGTCATTATATGTTCCTACATATTGATCATCTGATTACAAGAAATAAAGAAGCATTCATTAAAAATAGAGTTAAGAGGTCCCCTCAATCACCCAGATTAAATGGTGATGACATACTACAAAGACTTTTTTACTTTCATCAATTATTGATTTTCTAATATTATCAGAGTGTAAATTTCTTGATATGGGGCTTAACATAATTGAATTAAAAAAGTATTTTTTATACATTACCATATTGGAGAATAAATTTGATAAGGCATAATCTGAATGTTATGCACATTGAGAAAAACTTTTTGGACAACATTTTTAATATAATTATTGATATTAAAGGTAATAGCAAGGATAAATTCAAAGCTAGAATGGACATTAAAGAGTACTACTGGCAAAAAAAATAGAGTTAGTAACATCAGTGATGACAAAATAATGAAGCCCAAAGCATCTTACTCTTGCACATTATAGCAAAAAAGATCATAATGTCAGTAGTTTAAAGGTTTAAAAATGTCTGATGGCTATGAATCAAACTTAAGCCAATATGTAGACCTTAAATCTGTGAGATTATTGAAACTAGAAAGTTATGATTGTTACATAATTATAGAGGTTCGCCTTCTGATCATAGTATGTATGTAACCATATTACATATCAAATTTGTTGCAAGATCTTAGCATTTTCTTTAAAGAACAATATTTATCTAAACTAAGTGAAAATACTTTATGGAGGAGCTAGGAGAACATATCAATCATCCTATACAAGTTAAAAAAAATTCCCTCTAAATTCTTTTGTTATATGGAATATCTTCCAGTCTATTTACCTTATGAAGTTAGAGTTGATGGACATGTATAATATCATTAGATATACCCTTTTAAGAGGTGAAATATGTTGTTAGTATGAACTCTTAAATATTTTTAATGGTAACTAATTATTGTAATCATTTAAAAGATATTTAAACAAGTTGAAAAAATATATTAAGAATAAAGCACGACTAGATGGATTGATATGTGAAGCATGTGAGAATATTTTTATTTAAAATGTTTTTTTGTTCTCACACAATTTGATTTATTTATATTTTAATATTTTCTTTCAATTAAATCCACATAGTTGGATGTTATACCACCCCAAAGAGTAGACTGATGTCCTTCTATAAATTTTAAAGAAAGAAGACTATAATTCATTCTTCTAATTGGGTGCAACATAGGGAACATACAAATTATCCTAAAGGATGATAAGCATATTATCCTATCATCCCAATTAAATTAATAAATCATAGATTCATTTCTATAATCAAGTATATATGATATTTAATTCACTGTGAAGCAAATCAAATATTCTTCTATCTTTTGATTATGAAATTGAATTTAAATTATGGATAAGGCTAATATACATTCACAAATTTTTCTCCTATCTTAGAAAAGAAATTAAGATAGGGTTTATTTTATTCTTGGTTTAGACTTCCTATAGAGGCAAACCCCTATAGTTAATTACATCCCATAAGGGAATACTCTTGATTAAAATGAAGACTAAATAATTTTAAAATATATATAAGTTTAAAGAATTTTTTATGCTAATTTAAATTTTCATTATCAAGCTTTAGATTATAGATTTTGACATTGGATTTGGAGGTTTAGAGTTGATTAGAAATTTAGAAAGTGCAAGGAGAAAGTGTATACATTCTGAACTTATCACCTTCTTAGAGTGGGCTGCCAGCTAACAATCCTAATCACAACAATTCACTAATGAATGCAAGATTTGAGATAGCTCTTTCCTAGGAATCAAGGAATAGTTAAAGAAATTTAATCAAATGCAGTATAATATGATTACAAGAAATATAAAATCTACACAAATGCTAATGATGCATGAAACAATATATATAAAAGAGCTGATTTTATAAATATAAAATTTATATAGTACAAACTAGGGTCTGCGGTAAAGTAAAGGTTGCCAAGCTTCACCAACAACAAACCTAGGTTCTAATCCTATAAGAAAGTAGAACCAAATATGACTGCTTAAGGTCTTCAAGCTCCGGATCTTCTATGGAATTCCAAAAAGGAACATCCCCTTGAGAGAGGATAATACTTTTTGGAGCCCCACTTGTAGGTATATAAGCAATCATTTTTGTTCTTTTACAAACTCAAGACACTATACGACTCGATCTATATACATTAATATAGGAATTTAAAATTACATCTCTTTAAAAGTACATCAGTCCCTAGGAACATTCTACTTTGTAAAAATATAAAAGCAGATAAATAAAAGCAGTTATATAATTATAAGTGCATTGTGAGTAGTTATAAATATAAGAAAGTAAAGACAGAAAAGTAAACTACACGGCCCTCAATTATTCACTCCACTCACTGTTGCATTGATAGGAAAGTAGATATGCATGCTATGATTTACAAAAAAGTAAGCAAACACACATGGGTGCCCTCTAGGCAAGACACCCGCAATCAAACCACAATAAACCATCAGTTTAGCCTAGGCTAAAGTTGGTTGTCCTAGCAAGCATCTAAGTATGTGAAAGAGGTCGTGTGGCTTGGATAAGTCCTATATGAATTCATGTTTGAATTGCATATATTATTAAGGTTTATGATTAAAGGCCAAAAGGGAATTTAGTTAATGTTTAAATGAAATATATTTAATTTTTAAATTATTCCAATTTTAGAGGTTAGAGTTATAGATTTAGTTTTAAAGAGCTTATAGATTGATAACTCCCTAAGTGCAGGAAGTTATCAATTTATAAGTCTTAGAATTTTTAGAATAAACACCCATCTTATATGGAAGACATGTGTACATTTGAGAGTCCTCAAAATTTTATTATAGAGAGAGAAAAGGGACCTAGCAATGCAATGTGACATACTTTTCAAAAGGAGTCGAGTTTGCCACATAAGGTCGATATATTATTAAGGATTTAGAGATTTTCAAATCCATAGTATTAGTGCCCTCCTAAAAAGAATCGTGCATAATACATAGAAGATCTTTTTGTTATTTAAGTGTACTAAATGTCTTTTAAATCAAAATGCCTAAATCCCTCCAAAAGGAATCAAGTTTTAGGCATAAAGGCCTTAATCTATTTAATTAAAATTATTAATCAAATTTAATTGGTTAAAATAAGTTTTAACCAATCAAATTAATTTAATTTAAATGAATTAGAATTTAATTAAAATGCTTATAGATTTTATTATAATATTTAGAATCTTTTAATTAATTATTGGTTTTTTAATGAATTATTAATGGATTAATAATTAAAATTTATTTGATTTTTTTTTTAATTTTAGATATTATTCTCTGGTTCTATTTAATTTTAATTGAAATTTAAATAAATTTTAGAATTTATTTTTTTATTTAATTAATTATTTAAAGAAATTATTTAATTAATAAATTATTAATGAATTTTTAATTAGAAAATTATTTAAAATTAAACTTAATATATTTTAATTTTTATTTAATTTTAGTTGAATTTATTTTTTATTTTTTAGATTATTCTAATTTTATTGAATTCTAGGATATTTATTTAATTAAGGATATTTAAGAATTTAATTAGAGTTTAAATGGGTTTTAAATTTAAATTTGATTTTATAATAATTATGTAATTAATTTAGGATTCACTAAAATTAATTTGAATTTTTAAAGAATTTTATTTAAATTATTATGGTTTATTTAATTAAAGTTTAATTAAGGGTGATTAAGGGTTAATTAAAGGTTTAATGAAATTTAAGAGTTAGTTTTGATTTTGAATGATTGAATATTTTTTTTTTGAATTGGTTGGAGTTAATTGAGGTTAATTTTAGATTATTATGAATTTTATTCAAATTTTTGGAAAAATATTGAAATTTAACTAAGGAAGAAAAAACACTAAATCTAATAGCTTTTTGAATGGTCAATTAATGTCAAATCAATGTATTTTATTTTAAGGTATACGACTCTAGTTTTCTATGTTTGAATTTCATCCCAAAAGGATCATGTGTAGTACATCGTAGATTGACTAGGTTAGCTAAGACCCAAGTCCTTAATTATTGTCCCTAAATGTCACTAAGTTGTAGGCTTGAAATCAAGTCTTTCTAACCCTTTAACACTAGTTACAATCACACCATAAATCAAATAATAAACAATAAAGAAGAAGTGTTCTAATTCTCTATGGAATGATTTTATAGTAAATCATTCAAGATATAGGTCACATAGTTACCTATAAACTTAAATGTTTAACTACAAAAGATATGATATATCAAATTGAATTAGAGATATTTGAAAATGTAAGCAAAACATTCTCAAATAAAACTTGACCCAATTTGAGGTTAAAGTCATGTATGGTTTGGAAAGTAAGTAAATAAACCCATATATTATGAAAGATAAATTTTTCTCAAACCATATATAATCATGATCTAGAATTATTTTTCAGTGAAGGAAGGATCCTTATTGATTCCATAGAGCCCTATCATGCAATGATTGGATTTAATTTGTTTTATTTATGAATTTTCAAAAATCAAGATCAAATTTTAATCTAGATTTTATAAATTCATAAAACTAATAAAGATTGCATCAAAAGGACTTGAGAAAGTTATGGAAGATCAACATTAGACCTTATTATACCTCTGCTAAAATCCAGAAAAAAATATTACATATTTTTTTATTTAAATTTAAAATAAAAGTTTATGTATTATTTAAATAATTAGTAATAAACTACTCAAAATAATTTTTTTAAAAAAATATATTATATAAAACTATGAACAAAACAAGCCTAAGAACTCCAGGATAGGAAATTAAATTCCTATGAATTTTTGATGTTTTGGGTAATTTTTGGATTTATTTTTGGGGTTTAATAGTCTAGTCAAATGGCAGTGCTGACCGGTCCTGGGCTTCCCATGCGGCATGACGGGATACAGCCACATAAGCGGTGGAGATCAAGTGGGTCAGGCCACTTAACCAGCACAACATCTCTGAGCTATCGGATCCAATGGCAGAGAGCAAACCTGTGGTACCGAAAGATCCAGAATGATCAAACAGTTACTTGAGATCCTGCAGTTTGGATTGACAGTCAGGATTTGGTCGGACGAAGCCCTGGTTAAGCTGTAGTTTTATGTGCCTTAACTTGATTATAAAATGATAAGATCATGACCATTTAATCCAAATAGAATAGATTAAATAGTCATGGGCTCATCTTCACCCTTCATCCACCCAAAACCCTAGAAACATTTTTATTTCGTTCTCATAAGTTACCTGATGAAATAGTTTTAAAATTTAAATAGAGGTAGATTAGAGTCTAAAAAATGCGGGAAATAAATTTTTAAGCCTTTGATGAAATTTTTAAGGATTTTTAATGAACCTAGAGAAATTCATAGGGTTTAAGATATACCTTGATATACTCGATCATTTTGGATGATTTAAGCACGGTTAAATTTGTAGATTATCCTCATGTTGTTCTCTTGAAGACCTCAAGCTCAGAGGAGGCTTCCATTGAGAGTTGAGGAGGTTTGGACAGAGCTAGCTCGGTCCATCATTCTCCTCACCATCGGCAACATCCAAATGGCGAGAAACGATCAATAGAAGGTTGAGGAAGCTCTTAGATTTCAAAGAAAAATGCTAGAGCTCTAGTAGAGCGAGTGAGTTGGGAGATAGCTTAGAATAAATGAATCCATCCCTTCTACTCTATTCCAAATGTTGGAGCCATTGTGGATGGTTGAGATTGATTAAGGGACTTCTCAGATGCTTAACACCTGGCACGGGGTCGTTAGGATCAGAGAATCATATTACAGTAAGGACATATGACATGTAAAGGTGTCTTTTTCCTTTTGTGCATAAGGGGATGTGATTAGGAGCTGGAACAAAAATTAAGAGGACTCTTAGAAGTCTCAAGAACTTATTTAAATGATTAGATGAGCATGGATATAGCTGGGTAGATGGGGTTAAGGAGTTTTACCACTCTCAAACTATTTGAATGCTTAGTTTGACTATTTGACCAGTCAACTTGACATGTTGATTGGTGAGGTGGCAATAATTAAGGGAGTCTTGGGGACTAATGGCATGGTTTTTAAGTAAAGTAGATTAATGGAGTGGAGTTTTAATAAAGATTGATTATGCAAGTGATTTTGAGCCTTGAGTTGACTAGTTTTACTAGTCAACTTTTGGCAATGTTGATTGGATAGAATATAGGTGATGTTTAAGTGTAGATTTGATGGAGTATGAGAGGTTTAGGAGTGTGGATTTTATGTATAAAAAAAGAAGTCAATGCACGAAGGGATTCGACTAAGTTCATGTCTAGTTGATTAGGTCAACTGGTGATTATACCAAAATGATCAACTGGGTCTAGTTCACTAAGAGATTGGTTTAGAGAAATTTAGTGAGATTTAGAATTCATTTGATTATGGATTTAAGGATGATTGATGTTTGATTGAATACTAGATGATTGAAGTGATTGAAATTTAACAGGATATATGATTGATTGACGATTACAAGCCAAAGGTTGAGTGATAAGAACTTGATTGAATATTGATTGAACACATACTATAAGATTGAAGATTATATGATTGAAACATTGATTTGTTGATTGATTGATATTTGACTTGCATTTGATTGAAATTGTGGTTGATTTATGGGTTTGATTTGTAGACTGGATGATTGATTTAGATTTTTTGAAGTAATTGATAGATGACAAGCTATCAACCATTAAATATATATTCAAGAGTTTAGGGTAGTATTGATGACCTCATGTAAAAATGGGGTCAATAAAGAATATTTGTCTCAATAAACCACTCACTTGTACTTCTACTACTTCGAGTCCCATATAAGGAGTAAAAAAATAAAGATTGGTCGTAATATGGACTTTGATGTAGAAGAATAATCACAATATGCACTATAAGTCTTTAGAAGTCATGAAAGGCCTAGTGACAAATATGTTGAAAGATTCCTCAATGATTTAGAATTCAAAACACCGACTTTGTATATGCTACTGAATTATGAAGAAGTCTAACAAATCTTAGAGTAAGTTTTTCCATAATATTCAAAAGGATTCATATTTATTTTAAATAATGAAGTCATATTTGGATGATTTGTCACGAGGTATTTTGTAAGTAATTTACCTCTAAAAAATACTACAGATATTGAGTAACTTGTTGCAAATGAATTTCCAGCTTAATAAATCTTATGTGAGTACTTAAATTTAAATTTTTTTATTTATTTACATCTTATTTAATACTAAAAGCGCAAACATTTAAAAATTTTCTTTGGTACATAACTCTTGTAATAAGGATTTCGATAAAAATTAGCAAGTACTTATATGGGGCCCAATGCAAAAAGTAAACACCTAGCCAATATATAGAGTTAATAGGTTCAAATTTCATTTCATGTTGTGAGTGAAGAAAGAAAAACTTAAAATTATGAAGTTTGTGTTAGAGGGAATACTCATGAAGAAGATAAGTATGATTATTACAGTAATTTGAATGAGATTCTTGAGCTAGAGTTCCCAAGAGAAGATGAGAACTTTGTATGTTTGTTCAAGTGTCAATGGTATAATCCACTATAGAATAGAGGTACAATGATTCATCCTGTGTATGATTTAGTAGAAATAAAGTATAGTAGAAGATACAGGAAGTTTTATCCATTTGTGTTAGAAAGTTAAGATGTTCAAGTTTATTTCAGAAAATATCCTAATGGTCGTAGAGATAAAAAAGTCTGGCTAGCTATCATTAAAATAAAAAAATGGGAGATTATTGATCAACAATACTTCATAGAAACTGCACATCAAGTGGATGAGATGTCAAATTATAGGTTAATTAAAATTAATGAGATGTTAACAACAACACATAATGTTGAAATGTAGTTAGAGGATGTGAAAAGTTTGACAAGCTCATTCACTGTGAACGAGAAAGAAACTGAGGATACCTTGGATTGCAATGAAAATATTTTTGATTTTGAATAGTTCTTGTAATTTAAATGACTAAATTTATTATAAAACAATCTTGGTAATGTACTTATTAAATTTTAGTTTTTGAAATTCAAGTTAGTAGTTTTTAAAATAGCCAAAAAAAAAGCCATATAAACTGTGGGAAAGTGCCTCCGAGAAGTGGTGATTTTCCTGTAGTGTATGATAACATTTAGTTTCAAGTTTTTTTTTTTAATTTATTTCCTTCCATATCTTGTTCTATTAATTCCAGTAATTTTATGTTAGAACATCTATAGAGAGATATTTATGAGAACAACAAATTAAAATATATCAAAACCTATATATGAGATTAACAAAAAAGTTGAGGAGCTGAATGTGATTTTGTGTGATATTAATAAGGTCGATTTAGATGTTTCCTCTTGAAATTTTGTGATGCTTTATAGTTACTCTCCCTTGGATGTCCTTGGTCTACCACCTATCATTGCCAAAGTGGTTAATTACGGGGATTTTATTGATGCGCCAATCTCTATTATGACGAAGGATGGTCTGAATACTCATTTAGCTTTATATTTGAAGGAATATGGTGTGGATCATTCAGATGGGCTGGAGAATTATTCTTCTTTGGATAGTCGGGGTGATGGGAATGACTTGGTTGAGCCAATAGATGATTTGTTTAGTTTGAAGGTGATTCATATCAAAGATAATGATTCCAAGCCTGGTGGTGGGAAATGTAATAGATAGAAACACAAAAATAAAGCTAAAAAAATGTAATTCTTTTGTTGCAGTTAGTTGTTTATATTACTACTGATTGTATAGTTGATTGTCTAGCATTGGTTCATTATTTATTTCTTTTGGCTTTTCTTCTCAAGGTTTCTTGTAGGTTACTCGTGCTTGGCTTTATGTTACAGTTGGTTGTGCCTTATTGCTCTTTATTTGTGTTTGTCGTGATTTTATTTTTTAATTTGCTTATTGTATTAGATTAAAACAATTGCTCTTAGGTTTTATCTTAATTGATGTATTTATTATGAGCTTTGGTTCTATTTTTGGCTTGTAATCTATTTTTAAATTAACTCGTAGGCCCCTTTGGTGGGTTTTATCAAAAAAAAAAAAAAAAAAATAGAGGAGCAAAATGGAAAATGCATTTTTGTGGAGGTAGATTTAAAAAAAAAACATGAAATCAAATGTAGAAAATCTTCCATCAAATCAAGGATTATGGATTCATATAAGTGAATTCAATACTAGCATACATTCTAGATGAAGTTCGTATAACATATTTATAAAGAGGGCCATTTTAGCCTCACAGTCATGATTTTTTGAAAAGTAAATTTATGTTCAAAGCAAAAGCTTAGGTCCTATTTGGTTTGACAAGTACACTGATTGGTTGCAATATATCATATATAAAGATAAATCATATTTTCTATATTATTATCTTTTTAGAGCATCTTGTAAAGGTAACGAAGATGATGACGCATTTAAAAATAGATTTTCAAACTAAAAAAAAGTTAAACAGATTTGACCTTCATGTGGGAAACCATAATAATGCTTGAAGAAGCTGTGAAAAATTAATGAAATAAAGTTAACTTATTGGTTTTATCTTATTAAAGCAATTAGATCAACCTACAATTGCATATCTCATGCAAATGAATACTTTTGTTGATCACATAAGATTTCTTTTAATACAAGGATTGGCATTCTATGGACATGATGAGTCTTCAAAATATAAAAACCAAGCTAATTTTCTTAAATTTGCGTTGTTTCAATCTGAACATAGTGAAGATATAAAAGATGAGATACGGAAAAATGCCTATGAAAATTTAAAATAAATTTTGTTGGAAATTGAGAAAGATATTAAAAGGGTCATGTCAATCAAAATTACCAACTTCATAACTAATAAAATATATGAAAGTTATTTCTCAATTTTAGTTGATGAATCATGTGATATGCATGAAAAATAGAAAATGACAAATGTACTGTGGTTTGTAACAAAAAGATTCATATTATTAAGCATTTTTTAGGCATTTCATATCTTCCAGATACAATGGCTAAAAGTCTAAAATTTTATATTGAACAGATCCTTTAAACTTTTGGATTAAGCATTTTTAAAATGTGTAGTCATGCCTATGACAATAATAGTAATATGAGAGGGGATTTTAATAGTTTGAAGGATATATTTTTTAATGAAAATAAATCACCACATTATATTTATTACTTTTGATATCAATTTGAATTGTCATTGGCATTAGCTGAGAAGATCCATGTTCTAAATGCTTTACTATTTACTCTTATTCTCAATGTGAAGAATAACATTGGTGTTTCATGCAAGCGTCATGACCAGCTTCGAGATATATAACGAGAAAAGACATTAAATGAATTATAGAGTAGAGAATTGATAACAGGGCAAGCTTAAGAGTTATATCAAGAAATAACCCTTAGGCGTGCAGACAGTACACTATGGGGTTCATATTATGAATCAATTATAATGTTGATTGAAATGTTCTCTTTAGTAATTGATATTTTAGGAACTATTTTGGAAGATTGTGAAAGCTCAGAACAAAGAGATGAGGTATATGCATATTGGAATCATTACAGAATTTTGAATTATATTTTTTCTTACATTTAATGAAAGATATACTTGTTATCACTTTTGAACTATAAAAATTTTTTTAGAGAGGAGAACGAGATATTTTAAATGCTATTTCTTTGGTTTATACATTACAGGAAATTAAGGCATTACCGACGATTTTTTTCCGATGATTAATGATTGATTTTCGGTGGTTTTGTAAAATATTGGTGGCATTCTGGTGGTTCAAAAACAATCAAAATAAACCGCATAGGAAATGATTTTTGACTGTCCATTTCCAGCGGTTATATGTACTGCCAATTTTTTCGGTGGCTTAGACAGCTGATAATTTCCAATGATCATAGTGGTTGTGATCGTCGGTTAATCACCGATAGCTTACCAGCCATCCGACCATCAAAACCACTGGTGTTTGTAGCAGCTAAACTGCCTAATCACCGTCAAATTATCGCCGGTCATCATCAGTAAATCACCGGTTAATTACCGGCGGCTTACTGGCCGTCAAAACTGTAAGTGTCACAAGCGATTAAACTGTCGGATTACCGCCGGTTGAATGCTGGTAACCGTCGGAAAACCAATAGTATTTATTAGCCATTTTATTAATTTTTTGGTGGCTATAATAAGCAATTTCTCCTTATGCTAATAATTTTTAGTATCAAGGTTTCTGGTGGCCAAACTGCCGGTTGGCTACTGGAAACCTGTAGCATTTAAAAAAAAATGACAGTCTCCCCTCTATTTACTCAAATTTCTACAAACATGCACATAATAGAGAAAATTATCAAAAATATAGGTATCACGCCACTATAATCAACCTACATTAATAATCCAAAATCAACATATATATAATTGAAATGAAATTCACAATACGCAATTAAAGTCTTGAAAGATCATTAAAATAAATAAACTCATCAAACCAAATAAAGTCTACAATGAACATCAACAAGTTCATCAAACCAAATGTTTAAACCATAAGTTCATAAAAAAAGAGTATTAATCATCCTCCATATCTTCGCTATCCAGTGATGCATTTATTTGCCGTCACTCTTTCTTCTTTTCAATTTCATCTCTATAGGATCACAACTCTAATTATATGGGATAAAATCATTAACACATAATTCCTATCTTTTGTTACATGATTCAATAATAAATAAAGCATGTATTTGATCAAAATGTTTTCATGTTTCAGCATTTGATGGATGAGAAAGAACACCATTGTTAGTTAATTTCTCCTTATGTCATCACATATGACCTGTTGATCTCATTGATGCATAGAGCCACTGAAGTTTTGGAATATTCGATAGATAAAATAATCGGGAATATAGACCATCTTTCTTTTGACGAAGTTGTTTTCCTGAGTTTGGCTTAAATCGAGGTGCAATGTAGGTGTAACAATAAACTTTTGTTGCATCATACTTTTAGTATAACATACATCCATTGATACAACAATCAATTTTTGTAGCAGTAAGACCCAAATTGGATACTAATTTCTTTGTTCGTTATAAATATGAGGGAACTAAATTATTCATTGGATTAGATTTCTTAAGAAGACCAATGAAGTCATTGAAACAATCATGAAGATTATTATATTTAGTTTTGATAGTTAGCATCCTCACTGCAATCAATAATTTTGAATGCATTTTGCAACCATCCCAAATTAGTTTTTTAGTTGCATGTAGTAACTCAAAGAATTTTTTGGTTTTTGCATTTGGTGGCTCTTCCGTACTAGCTCTTAAATTAGGACCTGCTATGTCAAAAATAAGTTCTTCATATGGTCTAGTCATTCGATCTTCATCAAATGTTTCAAATGCTAGGGATGGACCTCCATGTTTATCTTTGAGTGGCTCGTACTCGCCATATAAGGTCCAAATCTAGTAATCTAGAACAAATCCCCTATGATATAAATTAAGCTTCACATCATTGGGCTTAAGGAATGCTTGATTTTTGTGCTTTGAACATGAATATCTAAATATTCCGTCGAACTTAAAGGAAGGTAGTTGAGATGCAACTTGAATAGAAGTCTCAACTCCCTATATAAATTCATCTATCAATACTCTTCAACTCGATAACAATCTATTATAGATCCAATATATCTCTTCTTAGATAATTATCTGGACGTTAAAGAAAATATTTAACTAAAAAATTGTGAAATTAATTATTAGAAATATATGCAGCCTGAACTAGGGGTGTCAATTATTGACACGACCCAAAATCCTGACCCAAACCTGGCCCAAAAAATTCAAGTTAGGGTCGACCCATTTAACAAACAGGTCGGGTTCGAGCCTCAACCTTTGACCTATTTAAAAATCGAGTTGGGTCCAGGTCAAGCCGGTAACCCAAAATTAACCTGGGATTGACCCTGTAACTCAGCTTCCTCCGCCAATTTTTAAATTTTCTCGCATGGGACTGGGAGGGAAAGGGCGTGCTTCCTGGACAGCCGTCTACGTCAGATGGATTGAAAATTTTTACTAGACGTCACTTGACCAGCCATCCCCGTCAACATGTCTGTTGCAATGCTGCTCGTGCTCGCCTAGTTGCCTAGTCTCCTAAACTTCCTAGTGCCTAGTCTGAATTGGCACCACCTCAGATGCTCAACCCGCTATTACACTAGCAATTTCTCCTTTCATCTAGACCTCAGGTCTACACGTTTTCCATAGTAGTAGATCCTCACTTACTCTATCCGTCTGGTCTGATTGGCTTGTCCATCCATCGGTCAACACTTGACACGTCTGCCCGCACCACAACACTAGCACTTATCGCACATTTTGGCCATCTGGTCAACATCGACCAAGCCGGCCTCCGTGTAACATCTTAGCCTCTCAGGCACTGCATTTATTGGTAATCTGAGGAATCAAATGGGTCAGCAGGTCGGGTCGGGTCAACCCAGCAACCCATGCAGGTCGAGTCCGAGTTTAATTTCCTAACCCATTTAGCTAAATGGGTTGGGTTCGGGTTGACCCATTAACTCTCGGGTCAAGTCAGGTTTGACCCGAACCCAACCTGTGGACCCGAATTAACACCCCTAGCCTGAACAAGGGTATGTGGTTTACTTTTTAACAAGTATACCTTACTTGAGTTGGAATGCATTCACCAACCAACTAATAAATAAAAAAAGACAAGATAAATAATTTATGTAACAAAATAGAAAACTTGGTTAATAACTCGTATCTTATCTCTAACGGTAAAGCCACTCATCCACCCGAGCATCCTCATCTCTGCAACACTTAGCTTAGTATTATGCTTCTCTTTTAATGACCAACATTCGGCACCATAAAGCATTATAGGTCTCTCCACCATCTTATAGAATTTTCCCTTAAGTTTGAGGGAGACTTTTCTATCGCATAATAGGCCCAATGCAATAGAACCAAGTTATCTAAAATGTGTACTCTTATTAATTACTTGATCGCCCAAAGTCACAATCCCCTTACTAGGATCTATTACTATTAAAATTACACTCTATATATTCAGTTTTAGATCTACTCAAGCGAAAACCTTTAGACTCTAAGGTTGAATCCATAATTCAAGTTTACCTTGAACTCCCTCTCTAGTCTAATCAACAAGAAGAATATCATGAGCAAAAAGAGAGAATATCATGAGACTCAAAACATATACTCATTTGCTTGCAAAATATAACCCAAAATTATTTCAAAACTAATACAAGCAAAAATGAAAGCTTGTAGTCATAATCCATTGCAGTCCACTACATAAACTGGTATGAAAGGCCATAGATATTACTCTCACAATCAATATATAACTTGCAAATGCATGTCATAGATTTTACTCTCACAATAAATGTATTACTTTCACAATTAACATATCTTAATAGGCATTACTACAAACACATGGCCATCAATATTTTTAGGGAACTTACCTACAAAAAAGAGGAGAGTCGGCGACTAGGGTAGAGGAGGTGGAAGAGTCCGATGGCTAGAGCAAATGTTTTGGGCGTGTGACTTAAGGAGATTAGAGAGGGGAGGGGTTTGTCTTAGGGGTGAGATCTTCGATCGGAGGGAAGTTTTTGGAAGTCAAATTCCTATGCAGTACTCGGAGGCACGATCGAGAGAGGTCAGAGGAGAGGGGGCGAGCATCTTCAGCAACAAGAGAAATGCGAATAAGTGATAAGGAATGCTCAAGATTGTGGACCTCTGAAAAGACACCATCACAGCTACAGAGTGCAGAGGAGTATATGACTGGACCACTTGAGGGATAGAGACGATCACAGGCCTTCGCGCTCTTCACAATCGGGCCAATGGAAGGATAGATTAGATCATACATATGGATAACCATTGAGGATAGCAACTCTCGCCAATGCACCCTGATGGGTAGTAATATATATGACCTGATCGTAACAATGGGTTTCCCCTACTTGATATATCAGCTCGAGTGGGGTTTATTTTGTTGGTGGAGTTTCGTTTCCTACGGGCATAAGCCTGCATGATTATTTACATCTCGAGCCTGAGGCCTGAGAATACTCTCAATTAAGGATCCAATATTATTCTTCCCAATCAAGAGACTGGCACACAAAGGGAGACTAGGAGGTTCCTACTTAAAAGGAAAGAAGGGCTCATGTAGCTTAGTCAACACATGGGGTTCATACCAACATTCGGAGGGACTAAGGCATTGAGAAAGTGGATAAAATAAATCAATCACTCAGAACATACAGAGGGAAAGGATGGTGGGGGCGTCATCTATGTGGCGCAGATGAATAAGATTTATAGTTTCTAAAGAAAAGGAACTTATCCACTATTTAGGCATACTACGTGATACCCAATGTAGTGGCCTCAAATCCTAGACCTAAGTTGGGCTTAGTATTTTACCCAACACTAACTCCCGTATTTTAGCCAATCCACCTGGGCTTATACCATGCCTAGAAAGGGATGCAAGGTAATCACCTTAGCTCTTCAAATCTATGTTATCCAGTATTTATGAAAGATGGGTAGGTAGTTTGATGTTTTGAAAGTAGGGCCGACGTCTAGAAAGTTTCCTAATTGGCCCTGGACTTACATAGGGTGAATGCTCCTAGAACTAATATAATTAAATTTTAATTTAGTTGGTTTCTAATGCAATGCATACTAGTTAAACTCTTCAAATCATTTATGCATAAGATTTTAAAAATAGGCTTATATAAAAATGGTTTTTTAGAAAAGACTGAGCCTTCCTAGGTCTGGCGCTTCATCCTTATAGAACAGATTATCGGGACTCTACCCACAGGTGGGGAGGTATCTTATTAGAAGGAGAAAAAAGAATGCATTTAATATGAATACGACCCTGGATGATTCCAGCTATTCCCTAGGTCGTTAGGATTCTAAATTGTTTAAACCTTAAAATGTTAATTTTTAATTATTAGTATAAAATATTTTTTTAGTCCTTAAAGAGCCTAATGTGATCAGGCCACACACATGCAAGAAATAAACTAAAGAAAAATTTACAAGTTCTAATGCACAATTAATAGTAACCACATTAATATAAATTCATAGAAAATAGTAAGAAAAGAAAGTCTACGATAAGAAAAGAAAGTCTACGGCAAGTGCCGTATAAATACAACACAGGGTCTATAAAACGTAATGATGGCCAGGCTCCACAGACAATAACTTAGATTTTAAGCAAACTAAATAATGCAAGTCTTGAAAGCCAGGCATTTCATCTTTAAGTCTCCGTCTTTGATTGGATTGTCCTTCTCCAGATCATCTCCCTTTAGATTGTTTCCTTCAGGCTCCGTCTGATTCATCCTCTGGTAGGGTACCCAAATGACCAAGAAATTCCACGAGAGGTGGCCTTTCTTATTCTCTTTGGGTACCTTTTTTGAAATGCCAGCTTTTTAGAGACTTTGACAAATCAATAATAGTTACATCAAATTACATTTGAAAAAAGAAAATCTAGACCCAAAGTCTTACATGGTTATCCTAATAAAAATCTCAAGTAATTTCTATATCACATCACAAGCAGTTATATTTATATAAGCAGTAAATATGCTTGTCCACACTCTTTTAATTTTAAAGGTGGGATAACCAGATCTCTGGAGCATCTGCATAAAACAATATTAGTCTTAAAGTATTATGATTATGCCCCATTTATTTAGTGCTGCATGAGTGTGGACACCTGCATAAGTCTGGATTAGTATAAAAGCGGCCCTGGCTTATGGTTAGGCTAATGTACAAATCTTCTCACAATAAAAGTGCAAAAAGCATTATAATAAAATAAACATCATCACAACAAACTAGAGAAAAATCAAGCAGCATACGTGTCACACATAATCACATCTCATCACAGAAATAAAAAGCCAGAATTAGTAATCACATTTCCTAATCCTAGAGCAATAAGTTGTGCCCTAGCATATTCATGTGTGTGTAATAGGCTTGTGTGACTTTGGATAGGTCCTATGTAGGATAATTAGTTAAAGTTGCCTAAGGTTAAAATTTGTTGAAGGCCATAAAAGGAATTTTGATTAAGATTTAAGTATTAATTGATTAGGGTGCATTTTTAATTAACTTAATTTTTTGAACTATTTTAATCATTAGGTTAGTGATCTTTGAATTTTAAGTTATATTAGCTGATTTTGGGAGGTCCCAGGTCCTCTATGTGCTAGGTTGAGGGGGTCCAAAAGGTCACTATAGAAAATAAGCTAAGCTTAGGAGTTCTAATATTTTAGTTAAATATTAAGCCTTATAAGGAGTATTTATTATTTTAGTTTTCTAGATTTAGAGTTTTCTAGGTAAAGTTATGAATTTTAGAAGTTTGGGGCAATTAAGAAATTATTAACATTATTTAATAAAGGGTGACTTTATAGTTTTTATCCAAATCAGCTCCAAACTTATTAGAATCACCCCCAAAAGTTAAAAATTATCTAAGATGTTCCCAAGTGTTTGGGGAAAATTTAGAATTTTTAATAATTTTAAATTAATTAATTAGGGCAAAAAGGTAATTTTTTTAAAGTTAAATTAGGGATCAGATTAAAGTCCAACTAAGATGCCCTAATTATTTAAGGTTAGAGACTAAATCCTAAAAAGTTTGAGGTATTATGGGAATTTTTAAGAGTTAAAATGGATTTATTAGAATTTTAGAAGTTATTGAGGACTAATTAACAGATAAATTAGGGTTTGTTAATTAAGGGGTCTAAAGGGTCCTAAAAATTCCTAGAAAATTCTGAAAGATTTAGGATGTCACTAACTTTAAATTTTGATAGTTTCATGTCAATCAGGTATCTATCCTAACTCGTACAATTTTTCTAAGTTTCCTAGACAAGTCTTTAATTATTGTCCTTAGGATGTCACTATATTTAAAGGGATTTAAAGTAAGTTTTGGACTAACCCTCAAGGTAAACATGCAAGGAGTGAATAAAAATAGTAAAAATGCCATGTCCTTAGATCTAGGAGGACCTAGACTAGGTGCTCGTGCATCCTACACATGCAAAATATGATTAAAAAAAAGACTATTTGCGCTTATTGGTTAGATTAGTGAGCGAGTGGAATCCAACCACCCAATAATTTACCTCCCCCATTAATGCTATCCATATGCATAGATCAATGTTTAAAATTTCATGAATGGATTTCCCCAAAATTAAAGATTTAATAATATAGGTAATTTTAAAATATTTAAAATACCCATAAATATAGGAATTTTGGAAAAATAACATAATTAAATGTATTTCAATTAATAAGAATACCTAACTATAGGGGAGATCCACTGGTCACCCTAAGCGAGGTTTCAAAAAGGATGAAAATAATTTTGTAAATTCAAAATAATTAAAGAATTAATTATTTAAATACTAATTAAATAATTAAAGTAACTAAGGTATAAAGAAACTAATCAAAGAATCTAAAATACAATAAATATTTTTCTGAAAATAATGAGGTATTATACATAATTATCTGATTTAAAATAAATTAGATAAATTTTTGAAGTTTTATAGTAACAAAAGGTATTTTTAATTAATTTAAAATAAATATTATTTTAAAAAATCATTGAATTAAAATAAATTAATTTTTAATGCCTCTGAATTTAAATTATTTAAAATAGCTTTACTCAAATAAAAACATTTTAATTTAATTTAGTAGTAATTTAAATACTTAAAAATATATGATAGAGAAAAAAAAATAATGATACATTTTAATTATTAAATTTAATTATAAAAAATAAATAATAAAATAAATTTGTTTTCTAATTTTAGAAGAGGAAAACATATTTTTATAAAATTTAATAAAATAATTATTTAAAATGATAACAATAATAAAATAATAATAATAATAATTTGAAATAATTTAAAATAAGATAATAATAAAAATAATAGTAATAATAATAATAATAATAATAATAATAATAATAATAATAATAATAATACCCAAATTATCAAAATTGTAATGATTAACATAATTATGATTAAAATAATGATGATTAAAGAAGTAATTATAATTAAAATAATAATAATAATAATAATATTTAAATTACTTTTTTAATAATATTTTTAGTATTTATATAATATTTTTAAATGAAATTAATTTTAAATTAAAGAGGATGAAAATACAAGTAATTCAACATATTACATGTATTTTTTGGATTTATAAATAATTTTAAACTAATTTTTAAGGAAATATGAATAAAAAAATAATTAAAATGGCGTCGGCGGAGAGCCATTTGTCACATCGGGATTGGCTCCATTGTCCCTGGCAATAACTGCCGATAGCGGAAATCATGAGCAATGATTGCTCCATGATGAAACCGTAGAATACAGCTTCATTATCTACGTCAACCGAGGTTGGCGACCGTTCGATCCGGCGTGTTTTCAAATTAACAGATGAGACAATGCCATACAAAGTAACTAGCCGCAGGATGTGGCTCCACGACTGATCTAGACCATAAAATAATGGATTTTCAACAGTTTATCATGATATAAATGGTTTAGATTGCTCCTTAGAGGATGTAGAACCAAACCCGAGCCCTAAAAGGTTCTTTTGGATTTTTCTCTTGATTGGGTGGACTAAACTCAACAAAATTTTAAACATAGTATGTATGAATGAAGAGCATTATTTTAGAGGTAATTTCATGTTCTAAAATGCGATATCCTGAACACTAATTAGATCTAGGTGTTTCTAGCTAAGGTTAGGGTTATACCTCAATCCAATGGATGGATTCAATAGATGTTGGGCTCTCTGAATTTATGGACTATCCACAAATCTTTCTCTAGTTGAACTCGAGCCTTGATTCTCCTTGGATCAATGGGAAATCACTTTGGAATGCTTGTAGTCTCAGTTCACCAAAAACTCATCACCAGCAAGCTTTGACTGATGGCTCTAGGTCAAAAGAGTAGAAGGAGGCTATGGGAGCTCAAACATGAAAGGGTTCAGGCTTAGGAGGCTTGGGGGAAAAATAGAATGCAAGATTCCCCCTCAGGAAACCCTAAATTCCTATTTAAAGCCTTAGGGTTAACATGGATAACTAGGATTGAATCAAAGGGTAATTAGGAGAGAATTAAGGTTGAATTAGCCGTGGTTTTAAATTAGAGAGGATTTGGAATGAGAATCATGCACTAAATGGGCTTAATTTGACCTATTTAAAGCTCGGGTTAACCAAGTCAACATTTGACTTAGTCAACCTTGTCAATTAAGTCTAATGAGTATGGGGGTTGAGTCAAAGAGGCTTTGAATTGATTTGAAATTGATTTGGGCTTAAATGTGCTAAATGAGTCAATTTGGGTCAACCAGGTTGACTCAAAGCCTAGGTCATAGCTTAACAGATTCAATTTGACCCAACTAATTGAATGGGAGAGGTCTTGGGGCCTGGCCTGGTCAATCTGACCAAGTTAACCCCTTGACCCAAGAGTGTGGGGGAGAAACAGGGTCAACATGGATGGCTAAATTAAGGGCAATTTCCAGTGGTTTTTACCGCCAGAAAAAAGTTACTTAAAATCCGAGGCTTTGGCAGTTGATAAAGGTGCCAGTATAAAATTAAACTGGTGTCATTGCCACCGGTTATTATACAGCCACTAATTCGGGTGGTGGTTTATTAAACACCACCAGTTAAACCACCATTAATATCGGTGGTATAACCGTTGGCTTAACCATCGGTATTATTGGTTGCAATCAGACTGCCGGTAATAGCCACCGGTAATACCGGAATTTATTATAGTGATATATCTAAAATGAGTTTAAAAGATATGAGAGATAATAAGTAGGTAGAATTTATCATCAAAGTAACTTTATTTTGTGAGTAGCAAAAATAAATCTTCAACATATAGAAGATAAATGGTTTGCTTATGGGCGTCCTCGGCATATAGCTCAGGACATAACAAACATCTATCATTTTTGGGTTAAAATTTTATACACAATCATTGATGTGTGACTTTAAGACTTGAATAATCATTTTACATAATTAAATACTGAATAACTTTAGTTTATTGCCTGTTTGAATCACGATAATGTATTTTATGCATTCAATAAAGACAAGTTGATTAGAATAACATGGTTTCATTGAACTAATTTTTTGCCATTTGATCATGGATCCTTGAAACAGTTTGACACATATAATATGGATATGAAATATTATGAATAATTTTTTATTAAAAAATTATACTATGTCTTGGCTAAAAAATTATCCAAAGTATGAAGGATATTCTATATCCTCTTACTTTCAGAGTACTAAAATTAGCATTAGTATTACTTATTGCAATAGGAAGAGTTGAGAGGGCATTTTTTTTCATGAATATTTTAAAAAATTGGTTGTGAAATAGAATTGAAAATCTTGAATGATATATATATTGTGTTCTATTATATTGAGAAAGAAACATTAGATTGTAAATATTGAAGTAGTCATTCAACTCTTTCGGGGTAAGGAAGAGTTGGCGCTATAAATTCTAAGGATTTATTATCTTATATTTGATATTTTCTCTATTGAAATAAGAAATTGAGAAAAAAATTAAAACTGCCTATGCCGGTCTCAGGGAAAAAGTTGAGGTAAAAATTTTTAAAATAAAATATAGTGCCCCCAAAAAAACATTTTTGGCTCCGCCATTTGTAGGGTATACAATATTTCAAAATGAGTTTCGAGGCCCCCCCAGAATATATTTTGTATTATTTTTAATGGAATCTTATATTTTAAAAGTTTCAAAAAACAACTTTTTAGTTACAATTAAAATAAAAAAATTATTGTATTTTAATTGTGTGTATTTATTCTTAATATAATTTTGGATAGTCTTATACTAAAAAATATATATAATGGCAAACCTAAGTATCATGCTAAGCTATCTTATTAAATCCTTCTTAATGTTTTCTTAAATTATTTTGATTTAATATTTATTTTTCAACTTCAAGCTATAGTATCTCCTAGTGCATGGTGAATTTGATAATCATCTATATAGTCTAATTAATGTTTACAGAACCTATAAAAGTACGTAACAAGCTATTACATGACTTTGTTGGCACCTTTGAACATTCAGTTGTCACTAGATACATAAAATTTTTATATTGTCTATTTAACCTATCAATTTTCCTAGATTTAAATTAGCTTAAAATCAATTTTATATTCAGTCCATCAAAATTTTATACTAATGTGTCAATCATGCTTATATAAAATTTAAATAACAAATAACCATTAAATTTCAATCTTTGCTTTATGTTTGACTAAAAGTCTAAATCTTATCTCAATCAAACCCAAGTTATTGGAACACATATGTCATTTTGGTATAGTTGGATCAATTGGATGCCAAACATTCTAAAGGATTTTATAAGCAACCCATAAATAATTTTTAAAAAAATCTGTTTGAATGAATTAGATCAAACTTAAACAATTTTTAGCCATATTTGATCCAATTTACCAAATAGGACCAAACTATTTAGTTTACCAAATTAACCTTAGCATGTCTTGACCCAAAACCTAATTGAAAGAATTAATCTTAATTCTTATTTATTTCATCAAAAATCAACATCTAGGGCAAAAAAAAAAAAAAAATCTAATAACAATAAACATAATCATATAAAATGTCATTACATTTTTTTCGTATTATCAAAAGAATCATGTAAAACAATCCAATATAATTTTTCTCTCGCAAAAATCCATAGACATAAAATAATTGGATTATTTAAAGAATATTCCCATAATCAAAGCATAATTATAGTCTCGATATTAACCATATTAACTCCCTTTCTATTCAATCGGGGTCTTACCCTTTCTAAGAAAAAGATGTAAGCAATATATGATGACAAAAATCTTGCTTAGTAAGCTACATGAATCCACTAAAGAATTCAATATTCAACACTTAAGTAAAAGTGCATAATAGATAAATTTTATCAAAATAAGATGTTATACAATTTCAATTAAAGCGACATAGTGTATGTGTAATGCTCTATCAATAAAATTATTTCCAAAGCACGATTAATGTTAACAGTAATTACGAGTCAACATCATGAATATGTCGAGGAAAATAACATAAATATTTCTTGAACTTATATATGGAAAGAAGATGAATATCACTTGAATATAAACATGATATTCGAATAGAATACATTGTGAAACATAGCATGTAACATATAAATCTACACATCATTGAAATTTTCATAATAAATTTCCTAAAGCCTTTTTAGACCTCCACTTGATCATATTAGCCTGATTCTCTTATAACTCCAATTCTAAAAATACCTACACCTGTTCATCTCACATCTACTTAGGATAGATGGAAGATTTACATGTGTGCATATGCTCTTATATCTCAATCTATTTTCCATAGAACATAGAAAAACCAATGCTTGTATCTCCACCTTTCTCCCTCCTCCATATATCCTATAATACATGAACACAACAAATCAATCTTATCACATGAATATAGAAACATCAACATTCTTAACATATACAAGCAACAATTAGTATAACATGGAAAATATATTTAAATAGCACATTTACGATATGTTTAGAAGTGTGCATGAGATAAAACTTGTATACTTATTTAGTAGTAACAACTCAAAAAGTCATTCAAGATGAACATTCTTAGAATAATTTGGATGTATTAATTTATTATACTATAGTAAATTCTAGAATTATCAGCATACTCCCAAAAAATTTTAAAATAGTGTACAAATTAAACCGCCCAATAAAAATTTTAATTTTTCTTTTAATGTAACCCAAGTGTTCTATTCTATAATATACCAAACGTTTCAAGGTGAAAAGTTTTTAAATCTTTGTATATATATGTATCTACAAACAAAAATAAACTAAAATACCACAAATAATCATACAAGCAACGAGATTGAAATATAAACTAGGTTAACTATAACCTAACTTGAGATGTACAAATTCCTCAACAAGCTTGATGTAAGAAATTAGCTTTGTGACCTCCAAAATCTTAGCATTTCTTCTTCTCTTTCCTCTTTCTTTTCTTCTTCTCTTCTCTCTATTCCTCTCTCTATGGCTCAAAAATGAGAATGGTGATCATAAGAAAATAATTTTAGATATTTATATTAAAAAAAATAAATTGATCAAACACTTTGGTACAACATTCCCAACACTATTGTGCTCCTAGGGGGCAATCTCATTTAGGAAACTTCTCATAAACTAAGAACTTTGTTTCACAACACCGTAACATACAAAGCCATAATGATCCCATAGTATTCCAAATTTCATTTAAAGGACATAAAGCTTTTCATTACAGCGCACCCATCAGTGCCAGTATGGAAAAATTCTAATTATTTAAATTTCTACATAAGTCAAATAACTAAATTTAAACAAAGTTTAAATAAGCATAAGCACTTACTAGGTCTTTTTAGATCATTTCATGTAATCTCAATAGCTGTAAAAGTATTTATTACTTAGCTAACTCTCAAATTGGATCCAAAGATTAACCATGACCTAATTAAGCCTATTTAACTCTCTGTTTATCCTAAAAAAATATTTTAAACAAGCTAACGCAGGCTTTTCCAATTTTGTCCAACTATACAAAAACTCCAATATAAGACAAATTTAATTGATCCAATCTTTCCACATAAGGACCTAATTGAACATAACTCTTTAAAGTGATCAAATGTTGTATCTTTATTTTTTTCTTAAGTAGCCTAAACCTTCATTAGAAATGTAAAGTTAAGGATAGGTTGTTAAACCTTTGAAAATGTCCCAAGGATAATCAAGAGGGGAAGTGAATTGGTAATTTTAAAAAATTCCCTCTTGAATTTTAATAGAAAATTGTATAATTATTCTAATAATTTGTTTTTTTTCCTTTTTAAACATGCTTTTGAATCACAAATACAAAATGGAGAAAAATAGAAGTGTGAAAATAAAAATGAACACAAAGATTTATAGTGATTCGGTCCAACAAGACCTAAGTCCTCTCCTTGAAAACTCCCTCTTTAGGTATTGCACTATTACCAGTATGACACTCCTTTTGCCCCCAAAGTAAGGCGGAGAAGCCTTTACAATATTCCCCTCTTCCAGTAATCCCCGGTGCGGTAGAGTACCATCATTCTTTCACACCCACTAAGTGTCGGCATAGTACCGTCATCTTTTCACACCCTCCAAGTGTCAGTAAAGTACCATCATCCTTTCACACCCTCCAAGTGTCGGCAAAGTACTGGATCTTTTTCAAAGTTCTTTTCTCGAGCAACTTAAAATAAGAAAGATAGAGAAATAACCAAAATACAAAAGAGATTCTTACCTTTGAGTAATCTTGTGAACCCTTGACACTCCACTTGCAAGAGCTCCCTCCCAAACACTCTCCCTAAACACTCTTTCACTTGCTCTCATTGAAATCATGAAAAACAACATTTTTAAGTCAGTTTCTAAGGACTGTTTATATAAAAGACATGAAAAACCTCCAAAAAACAAAAATTTTCAATTTTGAGTGTACACAATTGTACAGTATGATAAATATTCATCCTAAACGAATAGTTCAAAATTGATTGGTATGATCCTGCATGAAATGTTTTAGTACAAGCATATCATAGAGTACGATATGTATATCATCCCGTATGAACCATTAAAAAAATTCTTATTCATCTGGACAAAAGGTTCCCAATAATTTCCTACTATGGATGTCGTCTGTATGAAATCGAGATCATCCCGAACAAACAATTCAAAAAGAATTTACATGTTCATCTAGATGAAAATTTTCCCCACATTTTTGTACTATGGATATCATCTGTATGAAAGCCAGATTGATCAGAATGAATAGTTCAAAAAATTTACATGTTCACTTGGACAAAAACCTCTAAAAACTAAAATTTTCAATTTTGAGTGTATACTATCATACAATACAATCAATATTCATCCCAACGAACAATTCAAAATTGATTGGTATGATCCTGTATGAAATGTTTTGGTACAAGGCTCTACGATATGTATATCATCCAGAATGAACCGTTAAAAAAAATTCTTATTCATCTGGACGAAAAAGTTCTCAATAATTTTGTACTCTGGACATCGTCTGTACAAAATCCATATCATCCCGGACAAAAGGTTCAAAAAGAATTTATATGTTCATCTGGATGAAAATGTTCCCCACATTTTTTTTACCATGGATATCATTTGTATGAAAGGCAGATCATTTGGAATGAACAGTTCAAAAAATTTACATGTTCACCTGGATAAAAATGTTCCCCATATTTTTGTACTCTGGACGTCATCTGTATACGAAGCGAACTTTGTACAGTATAAATAATACATAGAAACAAAAATTTTCCAAGCTTTGATTAACTGTTCGCTGGAGGAAATAAACTGACCAAATCATCCCGTATGAACAAAAATTGTATAGTACAATTAGTTTAAAAATTTATAGATTTTAACACTCCCCCAATGTGTGTGTGCATAGTTCAATCACACTCCCTCAATCTCAATAAAAGTAAAAATTACATAATCTATTTATAATAAATCATATCAAATTCTCCCTTGATGTTTTCAACAGTCTAGAGTATTATTCCCCTGAAATGTTAGTACACACAAATAACAAAAGAAATATATCCAATATATGTTAGAAGAAATAGTAATTAAAAAGTAATAATAATTAGAATCATAAAAAATACACATGTTGCAAGAATCTCAATTATAAAAAATCTAAATTACAACAATCTCAATAATCTCCCCCTTTTTTATGATGACAAAATAATTATTATTTGAGTTAATATTTAAACCCTAAATTTCTCCTTAGCTCCCCATAAAATGAATGAACTTTTTTTAATATAGGAAAATTTCATGAAGAGCAGAAACACTCAAAAACCCTAATCCTATGAAAAACACAAACAAAGACATGAAACGAGACATGATAAAGACACAAAAAAAAAAGAAATGAGACACGAACAAAGACACAAACACAAACAAAAACACAAAGATAATGAAAGATACAAACACAAAGACAAGTATAAACAACCACTAAACAAAAGAAACAAACACGAACACAAATAATATTTTTCTCCCTCTTTTGACAACAATGAAAAGGGAAGTACAAATTGAAATGATAAGTGTCAAATGAGAAATATTATTTTAAAATAAATTGCAATAATACAATTAATTTTATAAGACTAAAAAGAAAGATTTAAAATTTTAAATTAAATAACAACTAAGATGAGAGAAGTTAGTCAAGATCATGATTCAGTCTAAACAAAATAAATACAGATGATTACTACAAAAATGATGAAATGAAGATTAGTTAATATCAATTTCAATATAGAGTATAATTGAAATTTAGATTAATTTGAATTAGAGATTAAATGATAGTGGATAAAACGTAATAAAGACAATTTTTTATTGGCGATATTGCACATCTTTTTCAAATATGTGTGGCACACTTTGTACATCTTTTTTTACTTGGCCTAATTTTGTGCCCATTTTCACTTTGCAAACCATTGCACAAATTTTTGATTTTTGCACACATTGTGCATTTCTTTTGTTATAGTTTAAGAGACTTTCCAAAATTAATAATCTAAAAAAATAAACTTATCTAAAAACAAAAATAATCATATTGAAAAAGAAAATAAAGAAAATTAGGACATCAAAATTGTAATAATTTTATTCTAATTATATTTGCCTAAAAGAACAATAAATTGATCTTCTTAACTGAATCAAATTATAATTTAATTTAAATTTTTTGAAAAATTAGATTTTGAAATGAAATTACTTTTGTAATGCAAGTTAACTTATACACATTTTTTTAAATCAATTACAAAAGACTTTTTGTATATGCATACAAACATTTCAAAATAAGAACAAAAAAAATTCACAAAACATATCATTTTTCATTGATATCAAAAGGAGTTAAAATATTAGTATAATGATATCAATTGATAATACTCCAAAATAATACACATAATCATCGCAAAAAAAAACTTAACAACTAACAACAAACACAATTAACATCAACTAAAAGAAAATGCAATATCACATCACAAGCAAAAGTCTAATAGAAACAATCTCAGAGAAGTACAACAAAAACACAGAGGGGCTCTGGTCTAGAGGAGGTGGCTGGTTGAACACTAAAAAATAGTCATTCATCACTACTACATTTGTGTTCGATGAGTCAAACAAACCTTAGACCCACCGCATATCTTCTTGGTATCTTCATCCTGCTGATTTAAATGAGTCTCAATTCCAACTGATCAAAATGTTGAACGATCTCCTAAAAGTAGTTTTGGTCATGTCCTTGAGCAGGTGTAGGAGCTTCCCCTTCTTCATCAGAATTACCACTAGAACTTTAGTCCCTCCCAAATAATAATCGGAATGAAGCATCGGTAAAATAGATTGGGAGTTCAGTTGGAGGTTCAAGATGAATGATATTGTACTTCTTATCAAGAATATAGGTACCAAGATGTCAAAAGGCCACATTCTTTTTCCTCTTTTAATGAGGATGACCAATCTCAGAAAGGTTTTGCAGATAATCCATAATGAGTTGGGCTTCATCGATGGGTTTTTTTAGTCATGATAAGATATGTGACAGTGGATAGTAGTGCAGTCAAATTCACTCGATCACCAGCTTTAAGAATAACAAAAGTTCTTAAAACATGTTGGATGATCAGGGCATTTTTATTCAAGGTATAGACTCAGCCTAAATGATTGATTTGAGAAATATCTCTAAGAACTTTATTAATTTTGATCCAGTCAAAGTCGGACCTAGAGGTCATAATATATGCCCTAATCCCTTGGGTTCTTAAATAAAGGTATTTGCCTAAATTTTCTTTGGTAATCTCTATGTGTCATTTTTGGATGAAATAACTTATCCTAGAATTATTTTTGCTAAATCTCATGTTGGCCAAGAAATAATAAAAGGTATATTTATGCTATGCATAGATAAGAGTCAGAATAAAGGATAGCTGAGTGGAGGCAAATAAAGGCATTACAGAAAAATAAAGATCATCTTGTATTTATAGTCGAGATGGAGTGATCTTCACAGCTATGAACCTATAGAATGCATCTTCAAACTTCTTAGATAAGAAGTCTGTTGCAACTCGGGCTTATGAGTTTATGATTTTGATGATAACAAATAATAGTGATTAATCTTTTATTTCTCCTAGTATTTGTATTGCATATTTATTTGTGTGTTTACTAATATTTTAGGTACACCATGCATATTTCTTTGAAGATTCAAGACTTAAGATTGTGTACAGTTGGTTATATTACATGAGTTTATAATTTTCATTTCTTGAGTTAAGTCTTGTAATGATGTATGTTAGTTTATTAATTGTGCACACACATAGAGGGGGCAAAAAATGATTTTAAATATTTTAATATTTATGTACATCGTACTGTACGATCTACATCATACTGTATAATCTAGTGTAATAGAAATTAATTAAAATATTTTATTTAAAAAAAAAATTTTTTTAAAATATAACTAATCATACTATATAAACACTAAAAGTGCTCAGATGGCACTTGAAAGTTCGTTAGGAATGTTAGGCCCTATAGAACTTGCCCAAAGCTAATTAAAAGAGAGAGGTGAATTGAAAAACTTTAAAACCAAAGATAAAACTCCAACCAAAATCACCACAAACAAAGTGCGGAAGAAAAATAAATGCGAAAGCGATAATAAGAAAAGAACACATCAGATTTATAGTGGTTCGGTTAAACCTTAACCTACGTCCACTCCTTGGAGGCGACCTCCAAGTATTGCACTAAACAAGTGTCTCTCCTTTAGCCCCCACAGCTAGGCGGAGAAGCCCTTACAAAATCACTTCCATCTTCCCTGGTGCGGCAGAGTCATCGGGTCCTTTGACACCAAAGAGATCTTCTTCTTTGGTGAACTTACCTCGAGACAAGCCTTGAATCCGATGGTACTAAGGTACGAGTTCGCCGGAGCAACCGTGTGGAATCCCCTCCACACTCCCTTGAGTTCCTTCCCCTCATAAGATCTTCTCCCTCTCAAACTCCACCCTTTTCTCTCTCCCTTTCAAGCTCTCTATTCAAGTTTTCCCCACAAGAACAAAGCTACAATGGCTACCAAAGACACTTACAAAAGTTACCTTGCCATAGCTTAAATAGAAGCTCTCAAAACGAGCTCATTAATGCAAGTTGCCGACATTATCGTCCAGGACGATAGACATATCGTCCTGGCCGATTAGTTCAAATATGAGGAAAATTGTCCTGAATATCGCCCTGAAATAAAGCTGGATGATGTCTAATCGTCCCGGACGAAATCCCCATTAATTGCTTTCCAAAACTGCCTGAGAAATTTTGGAAAAATTGTCCTGGATGATATTTTATAGTCCAGGCCAATCCACCAGGACGATATCTAAAAATAAGAATTTCCTAAGTAGATCTGGCGGTAGATTCTTACTGAATAGAGCTGATCGTCGTGGCCGATACAAAATCATCCAAGACGATGTGTTTTGCATAAAGACGACTGCTTTTATGAGGTTGGCCTAATTAGGGTTTTTACTTTTGTCAGATCATCCAGGATGATATAAATATCGTCCCGGACGATGTTACCAAAAAAATAATTCTTTTACGCACAACAGAAAATCTTCCAAGTTACAAATCATTAGATGCCACACCAAATATAAGAGACTCAAGATAGGAAAAAGATTACAAACTGACACAGACCTAGTCTACCCAATCTTGAGCTGGTTCCAAATTACAGTCTGATCGTGTGGACCTGAAACATTAACACATAAGGCAATCTTAGAGATATAAGGAATGTTTGCTATCATCAAAATCATAAACCATAGATCCGCAACAATCTCCCCCTTTTTGATGATGGCAAACAATTTCAATTTGAATTTTCAAAAAAGAATATTTTCTCCTAATCTCCCCCATACTAGAATAACACTTTTTAAAAAAATAGGGGAGATAAAAATATTTTTGTTGTTTTAAATTTTTTGAAAAGAAGGATACAAATTCAATAGAATATTCTCCCCCTTTGACATTATCAAAAAGGGAAGAGGAACGAAAAACAAAACACAAAAAACATTTCCTGATCTAGTGAGAAAACAAAATATTCTTAAAAAGATAAAGTTACCTCTTGGTTTTAATCAAAATCATAGTAGAATCAGATTTGACAACGCATAGCCTAGAAAAGGTTAGAAACTCAGAAATTGATAATCCAAACTCAAGTTCTTTAAAAAGGCTCAAAAACTTTTTAATTCAATATCTAAATCATGAAATAAATTATAGATAGAAACAATCATTTTTCAAAAACTCCTTCCATAAAATATATCTAATAGAAGTTCAATGCACGAATTGTTGAATCAAGAATCAAGATTTTCAAACTCAAGTATCAAAATTATCAAGGGTTTTCTTAAGCTTTTAAGAAGTACAAGAATGGTAAGCACTAAACTTTGTGGGCTCAATTTTATGCCTCTTGACAATTGGTTGGCACTCTTTGCGTTGTCAAACACAACTTACCAAAGATTTCAAGAAAAAATAAGAAGTAGATTTTTTATTTTTAGAAAAGTGAATGTGTGTGTTGATCAGAGAAAAAATTTAACGAAAACAAAAACCTGAAAAAAATAAAAGAAAAAAAAGTGAAAACAAAAAAGAAAGACACAAATAAGGCATTTAACCATTATCTCTTTCTTGGTCTGATGCTTCAGAGACCAGATCTGCCCATGAGATTTTTTACTTTTCATTATTTCCCCAGTTCAAAGTTTGTTTTGCCTTGCCCTTTTCTTTCGTAGGAAGAATTTTTAAATTAGGGCACTGATTTTTCATATGTCCAGGTTTCCTTCATCGAAAGCAAATAACGTTAGAAGGAATATGAACATCCTTATCATTTTTACCTTTTTCCACTTTTGCTTATGCTGTGATTTGCTTGACAAGTCATTGCTATCATCACCAACTAAGCTTCCTCTTTCCGTATCTTTAGCTTTTAGAATGATCATTTCATTTGCATCCAAAAGTCTTTGACCCAAACCTTGCTCATATGAAATGAGTGAGTCAATCAAATTATCAATAGAATATTCATTCAAATTTTTAGATTCCCAAATAGCAACAACTTTTGGAACAAATTTATCCAATAGACATTGAAGATTTTTGTTAACTTTTTCAAAGTTTGAAAAATCTTTTCCTAAAGCATGTAATGAGTCTACAATTTGAATGAATCTAGTATACATGTTTAAGATCGTTTCAAAAGGTTTCATGGAAAATAATTCAAAATTATGCATTAAAAAATTCAACTTGGATTACTTGATTTCATTAGTTCCTTCATATAAGGTGTGCAATTTATCCCAAACTTCCTTACCGGTAGTTCACGTGGATACTAACATAAAATCATCAGAATTAAAACCACAGAAAAAGCAATTTAAAGACTGCATTTAATTAAGCATTGAGTTGTTCTACCCTGTTCCATTGACTAAAAGGAATATCAATTTTAACTCCATTAACAATTCGTGACGGAGATGAATAACCAATTAAAATTATATGCCACATACAAAAATCAATCGATTGCAAGAAAATAGACATGCGAGTTTTCCAAAAATCAAATGACATATTTTCAAATAAAGGTGGTCTAGTGATAGAATAACCTTCCGCAACAGTACGATTTGAAAAATTAGCCATGGATCAAAATTCAAAAGCTTTTAAAACCTTATCTTATGAATCCCGTTCTGATACCACTTGAAAGTGCTCAGATGGCACTTAAAAATTCGTTAGGGATGTTAGGCCCGAAGCTAATTAAAAGAGAGAGGTGAATTCAAAAACTTTAAAACCAAAGATAAAACTCCAACCAAAATCACCACAAACAAAGTGCGGAAGAAAAATAAATGTGAAAGCGATAATAAGAAAAAAACACACCGGATTTATAGTGGTTCGGTCAAACCTTGACCTACGTCGACTCCTTGGAGGCGACCTCCAAGTATTGCACTAAACAAGTGTCTCTCCTTCAGCCCCCACAGCTAGGCGGAGAAGCCCTTACAAAATCACTTCCACCTTTCCCGGTGCGGCAGAGTCGCCGGGTCCTTTGACACCAAAGAGATCTTTCTCTTTGGTGAACTTACCTCAGATAAGCCTTGAATCCGATAGTACTAAGATGCGAGTTCTCTTGAGTAACCGTGTGGAATCCCCTCCACCCTCCCTTGAGTTCCTTCCCCTCACAGGATATTCTCCCTCTCAAACTCCACCCTTTCCTCTCTCCCTTTTAAGCTCTCTCTTTAAGTTTCCCCCACAAGAAAGAAGCTACAATGGCTGCCAAAGACACTTACAAAAGTTGCAATACCATAGCTTAAATAGAAGCTCTCAAAATGAGCTCATTAATGCAAGTTGCCGACATTATCGTCCAGGATGATAGACATATCGTCCTGACCAATTAGTTCAAATATGAGGAAAATCATCCTGAATATCGCCTTGAAATGAAGTTGGACGATGTCTAATCATCCCGGACGATCTTGCGATCGGCCTGGACGAAATCCCCGTTAATTGCTTTCCAAAACTGCCTGAGAAATTTTGTAAAAATTGTCCTGGATCATCCTGGATGATATTTTATAGTCCAGGCCAATCTACCAGGACAATATCCAAAAATAAGAATTTCCTAAGTAGATCTAGCGGCAGATTCTTGCTGAATTGAGCTGATCATCCTAGCTGATACAAAATCATCCAGGACAATGTGTTTTGCATAAAGATGGATTCTTTAATGAGGATATCCTAATTAGGGTTTCTACTTTTGTCAGATCATCTAGGACGATATAAATATCGTCCCGGATGATGTTACCAAAAATAGAAATCTTTTAGGGCACAACAGAAAATCTTCCAAGTTACAAATCATTAGATGCCACACCAAATACAAGAAACTCAAGAAAGGAAAAAGATTACAAACTGACATAGACCTAGTCTACCCAATCTTGATCTTGTTCCAAATTACAGTCTGATCGTGTGGACCTGAAACGTTAGCACATAAGGCAATCGTAGAGAAATAAGGAATGTTTGCTATCATCAAAATCATAAACCATAGATCCGCAACAAACACCACATCATACTGTATGATCTGTTATAATTAGAAAGCTCGACGTATATTAAATTAGGGAAAAATTTGAATTTGAAAAGTTATTCTAATCATACTGTATGATCATGATCATATTGTACGATGTTTAAAATATTACCTAATTTTATCTTGTGATTAGTTAATAAAAATGGCTTAAGTTTTATGTTTTGAACGTACTCTACAAACTAGATCGTACTGTACGATAAATAGAGACTATCTTGGTCGTCCCATGCTTTGTCCTGAATGAACTATTTTTCTTTTTGAATTGTTCATATAGTATATCATACCAGA
The DNA here is from genome assembly GCA_016618105.1 of Dendrobium huoshanense. Lineage (NCBI taxonomy): Eukaryota > Viridiplantae > Streptophyta > Magnoliopsida > Asparagales > Orchidaceae > Dendrobium > Dendrobium huoshanense. The sequence continues at coordinate 17,015,072 of CM028351.1, read as the reverse complement.
CATTGTAAAATACAAACATGCAATTGAACTATTCGTACCGTACTAACTGGACATCGTACAATACTAATATGTCAATTTCTGCACATCTTACAAGACGAACTTGCGATCATACTATACGATCTTTGGCAGCTGAATTGAGTTTTTTAGGGGTTTTTTTCCCCTCTATTTAAGCACTCACATACGACTTTGTAAGATTCTGTGGCAACCATTATCTCTTCATTCTTTTGGAGAAAATGTGAAGAGAGGACTTGAAAGGGAAATAGGAAAGGGTGGAGTTTGAGAGAGGGAGAAGATCCTTAGAGGGGGTTTCAAGGGAGTGTGAAGGATATTTCACATGGTTGCTTCGGCGAGCTTGCACCTCAGTACCATTGAATTCAAGATTCGTCTTGAGAGAAGTTTTGGGAAGAAGAAGAAGATCTCTTTGGTGTCAAAGAACCCGGCTCCTCCGCCGCACCGGGGAAGCTGGAAGTGATTTTGAAAGGGCTTCTGCACCTTGTCGAGGGGGAAAAGGAGTATCACTAAAGGTTTAGTGTAATACTCGGAGGGCAACTCCGGGGAGTGGACGTAGGTAATGGTTTGACTAAACCACTATAAATCAATGTGTTCTTTCCTTTATTATTTGTGTACTTTATTTCTGCATTCATTTTTATTGCGACCAATTATGTGGGTGAAATTAAGAATATATCTTTTTATTTTGAATGAAATTAGCTTCTACATAAAGTTATAAAAAGATTTTTTCTTTTCATTAAAGAATATTTTAAAATATCCTATTCACCCCCCTCTTGGCACATCTCATAATTTCAAAGTCAGGATTAGTAGCACTAGTAGAGGAAGAACCTTTGGAACCTTGAGGACACTTGCTAGAACTGGCCATTTCCTAGATATGGGCTCTAAAGAGTTTTGATGTGGACATGAAAGTGAATGAAAATGATTTTCAAAACCCTTATATATATAGAAAATCTAAACATCGTACTGCATAAAATTTTATTCAAACATACGATTAGTGAAATCATATGGGACAAATATTTTTTCATACGTACGAATGAAAATTGTAGAAAAATGAAACAGCTTTTTGTAAAATATTATTTCTGAGGCGTCCTTTCATACAGGTTTTTTACCCACATGATCGTACAGACGAAGAGGTGTTCATCTAGGATGATCAAAAAATTTAAGTTTATTTTAAAGAGGGTTAGGTTTGTCCCCTATAGAATCTAACACCTAGATCATACATACGAAGATGATTTTGTATGTATGATTACCAATAAATAACTGAACCTAACTAGTAAAACTGTCGCCATTTGTACAGACTAAGCCATACTAATTGTACCATACGATGATGACATAATACAGTACAAAACCATTAAAAAAAGTTAGGTTTCACATTTTTAATTCTCATCACAACCATCTATATGCTATAGAATTCATACATGATGAATATATATTCATACAGTACAAATAGAACACAAAAAATAATACATGAAAATTAAACAAACTTCTTAGAATCAAGTGACATGCTTTCAGTTTTAACATAGATAACAAAAAAAAAAGGAATCAAAAACTCAAAAATAAAAAAAAAGATAAAAAACGCACATAAACATTAAAATAAGCAACCAAAAAAACAAACTAAATAGACATAAACATAAAACATATCAAGTTTACAAAACATTTTAATTTTAAGCAATAAGATCAATCACACCTAACCTTCTCCTTAAGATGCTAAATGTGTCAAAGGCTATTAATTTTATAAAAAATATCTGGAAGTTGAAATTTAGTACAAATATGATTTAATTTAATTTTCCCTTTGGCTACATGATCCCTAATGAAATGATGTCTTATGTCTATATTTTTGGTTCTAGAATGTTGGATAGATTTCTTTGAAATGCAAATGACATTAGTATTATCATAATAAATTAAAATAGTTCCAATTATAAATCTTAAATCAATCAATTATTATTTTAGCCAAAGTAATTGAGCCACACAACTTCCTAAGGTAATGTATTCAGCTTCAGCAGTAGATAGGACTACATAATTCTATTTTCTATTGGACCAAGAATCTAGAAATTTCCAATAAATTGGCAAGTTTTAGATGTACTCTTTTGATCAATCCTACAATCTGCAAAATCTAAATCAGAACATCTAATAATTTTAAATGTGGAGCTATACTTAGGATACCAAATTCTTAATTTTTGAGTTCCTGAAAGATATCTTAAAATCCTTTTTACTGCTGTCAAATGATTCTTTTGGATCAAATTGAAACCTAGCACATAAACAAATACTAAACATTATATATGGTCTGGAAGTAGCAAAATAAATTAATGATCTAATTATACCTCTAAATTTATTTTGATTAATAAATTTTTCCTTTGGGTCCTTATCCAACTAAACTGAGGAGCTCATTGGTGTAGTTACTGGTTTAGCATTATCCATTTCATATTTCTTGAGGATGTCATTAATACACTTTGATTGACTAAGAAATATTGCCTCCTCAATTTTCTTAATGTTAAAACCAATAAAATAACTTAGATTTCCCATAAACTTATCTCAAATTTACTACTCATTATTTTAAAAAAATTATCACAATGATTTTTATTTGTAGATCCAAAAATGATATCATCAATAATTATCTGAAAAATGAGTATATCATCTCTTAATTTCTTAAAAAGAGAGTGGTGTCCACACTTCCTTTTACAAAAGATTTCTCTAAAAGGAAAGTGCTTAACCTCTCATACCAAGCCTTAGGTGCATGCTTCAATCCATATAATGCCTTTTTAATTTATATACATGATTAGGGAATTTTGAATTTTCATAACCTAAACGTTGCTCAATATAAACATCATCTTGTATCACCCCATTCAAAAATGCACTATTTATATCTATTTAAAATAGTTTAAAATCTCTAAAATAGGTAAAGGCTAACAAAACCTTAATTATTTTAAGTCAAGCTACAGGGGTAAAGTCTCTTCAAAATCAATACCTTCAACTTTATTATATCCCTTAGCTGTCAATCTAGCCTTATTTTTAATAACAACTTCTGAATCATTTATTTTATTTTTAAACACCCACTTAGTTCCTACCACACTTTGATTCATTGGCCTATCAATCAATTCCCAAACATCATTCCTTATAAATTGATTTAACTCCTCTTGCATGGCGTAGAATGGTTATTCTCTTTGCTAAGATAATGCCTAGTTCTAACACCCTCACTAGGTTCACCTATAATTAATTCCTTAGGTTGATTTTTAGAAATTTTCAATTCTCTAAGCAAAAGGTTTTCTATCTCCAAATTTTCTTCCAAGTTTATCTTTTCAATTCTTTAGGAGTTATTTTTTATATGATCCTCTTCCAAACTTGGCTCTTCCAAAATACTAGATTTATCAAATACAACATGTGAGGTCTCCTCAACTATCAATATTCTTTTGTTAAATACTCTATATGATTTTCTAACACTAGAGTATCCAAGAAAATTCCTTCATCTGATTTTTGATCAATTTTTCTTAAAGGAGATTTTCCATTATTATGTATTAACTCCTTACATGCAAAAATATATAAATGTGATAAATTAGTTTTTCTCCCCTTAAGAAGCTCATAGGATATTTTATTCAATTTTGATCTCATGTTCACCCTATTTAGATCATAATAAGCTGTACTAACTGCTTCAACCCAAAAATATTTTAGAAGTGAATATTCTGCCAATATAACTCCAGCATCTTTAATTAATATTCTGTTCTTTCTTTCGACTACCACATTCTACTGAGGGGTTCCTAGGTGCAGAAAAATTATGATTAGTTTATTTTTCTTTACAAAATTTCTCAAATTTTATATTTTCAAATTCTCCTCCATGATCACTTTGTATTGTTAAAATTTTACATCCTAATTTTCTATAAATCTAAATCGAAAAGTTTCTAAATTTCTCAAATGATTCACTCTTAAGAAATAAAAAATTAACCCATGTGAATCTCAAAAAGTCATCAATAATCACAAATTCATATACCTTCCCTCATAAACTTACAGTGCTAATCAGTCCAAAAGATCCATATGAATAATCTCTAATGGCTTGCTAGTTCTAAGATCCTTAGTGAAAAGAAATGTGGAGTTCACTTACTTTCCTAGTTGACATGCATAACAAAGGTGATCCTTAGTAAAATCTTGTTTTGGTATACCTCTAACAAGTTCTTTTTGGGTAATTTTTATAAGGTATTTATTACTAGCTTGACAGTCTCCTATGCCATAATCATGATTCATCAAAAAATTTTTTTTTTTTAAAAAAGCATTAGGAGTTTTAAAATAATTTAAATCTAGCATATAAATATTATTTACCATATTTCTATGCAGTACATTAATTCCATTATTGCTTAATATGCAACAAGTTAGAAATTTTTAACACTCCTCTATCACATAGCCGACTAATACTAAAGTGAGTATGCTTTAAACTTTCAACGAGAACACATTTTTAATGAAAAAATTATTCAAGTTGTCAATTATACCTGTGCCTACCACTTTCCTAGTTGTATTATCTCCATGTGTAACCTTGCCTCCATTCCTAGCTTCCAGTAATAAAAATTGCATAGTGTCTCCAATTATATGCTTCGAGCAACTATTGTCCAAGTATCAAATTCTCTCATGAGGTCTTGTATGAGAGCATTTTTGCAAAAAAAAAATCAAATGTTAGTCATGGGCACCCAAATAAATTTAGGTTCTACTCTTGGCAAAATTAATCAGATGCATATATGATATGTCTCACATTATGCATCTTTGTTCTCCACACTAGATATAATTTTTTATGAATAGTGCAAGTGTGGGAATGTGACCAATCATTAAACAAGAAAAATATTTAATTCCTAGAAAAGTATTTTTTATTTATTAGAGTAAACTTGCCTTTTCCTAGGTTTCATGATTTTTATATTTTTGTCAGGATTAAAAAATTATTCAGGTGTAGGTGGAATCTTGTTCTTTTCATTTGCATTTAATTGTGCTTTAAAGAATATTTTAGCAATTTCTAATACTATATTATTAACTTTTAAATAGTGTCTTCTATTATCAAAATTATCCATAAAAGTTTGAAAATCCTTTTTAAGTTCAGCGTGGGATGATTTTAATAACTCATATTGTTTATTCAATTCATCGTACTCATCTAAAAGTTTCATGTGGTTATTATCAATTTGTGCGTGATGTTTTCTGAGGATTTCTTTCTTTTTTAATCATTCTAGAAAATTCAAATTTAATATAGCATGCATTTTCTTGAGTTTTCAATATGTCGTATGAATTTTTTCAGAAACATCAAATAACTCTTTATAGATTAAGTCACATACATGTTCTTGATCTAATTGATCAAGAGTATCAGCCATTAAGCATAGATTGGTGACTTCTTCTTTCTTTTCTGTTTCTGATGAATCTGAAGCTAAATTCTACTCAAAAAGCTTGCATAAATTGCTTCTTGCCCTTGCTTAATTTGTTTTCTCCTTCACCCTCTCCTTGCTAGGAGCATCTTTAAAATTAGGGTAATCTGATTTGACATGTCCAGGTTTTCTACATTCATAGAAAATAACATCGTTGGAAATCTTAACATTTTTATGGAGCTTACCTTTATTCCACTGTTAGCATATCTTTTGCTTCCTATTTAGAAAACTCCTAAATTGCATGGTCATTAAGGCAATATCATCCTCATCCTCAGGTTATGACTGATCACTTTACGAGTCATCCACTTCCAAAGCTATATTCTTCTCCTTTCAGATTTCTCCTACATCAATCTATCATTGAGTCACTCTTTGCTCGTTAGTAATTAGTGATCCAAGAAGATTGTCAATAGAATATACATTTAAATCTTTAGACTCTATAATAACAGTTATTTTAGCATGATAAGTTGTAGATAAACAATGAAGTATTTTATTAACCATTTTAATATTCATTAGTTACCTACCTAATACATACAAAGAAGTAACTATCTGAGTGAAATGTGTGTACATGTCAGATATAGATTCATTTGGTTTCATATGAAATAATTCATAATCATATACACAAAATATTTAATTTAGATTATTTCACTTCGTTAGTTCCTTCATATGTTATACAAAGTCTATCCCAATTTTCTTTTCCACTTTCAAGTAGAAACACGCATGTAATCTTTTGATTTAAATGCTCAAAAGAAACTATTTAAACATTTCAAATTCAACTGAGCTAATTTATATTCTTCTACAGTCCAGTTAGCAAATGGTGTTTCGGTTTTAATGCCATTTCTTAGTCTAGTTGGTATAGTATATCCATCTTGTACTAAAATCCACTTGTAATAGTCAAACGATTAAAGAAAAGTAGACATACATATTTTCCAAAAATAAAAAATGGATATTGTCAAATAATGGAGGTCTAGTAATCGAATACCCTTCATGTGTGTTATGATTTACAAAATTATTCATTATCATTTACAAAAAAGTAGTCTAAATTTTAAGTTTTGAAACAATGCTTTGATACCACTTATAAAGTTATGATAGGTTGTTAAACTTATGTAAATGTCCCAAGGTTAATCAAGATGGAGGGGGGGGGGGGGGGGGGTGTGAATTGGTAACTTTAAAAAATTTCCTCTTGAATTTTAATATAAAACTTTATAATAATTCTAATAATTTTATTTTTCCTTTTTAAATAAGCTTTCAACCCCAAATACAAAATGCAAAAAAAAATAGAAGTGCGAAAATAAAATTAAACACATAGATTTACGGTGGTTCAGTCCAACAGGACCTATGTCCACTCCCTAAAGAATCCCTCTTTAGGTATTGCACTATTACCAAAGTAACTCTCCTTTTGTCCCCGTAGTAAGGTGGAGAAGCCTTTATAATTTTTCTCTCTTCCACCAATCCTTGATGCGAAAAAGTATCGTCATCCTTTCACACCCTCCAAGTGTTAATAGAGTACCGTCATCCTTTCGTACCCTCTAAGTGTCAGCAGAGTACCATCATTCTTTCACACCCTCCAAGTATCAGCAGAGCACCAAATCTTATTCAATGATATCTTGAGAAACTACAAAGAAAAAAGGAAGAGAAGTAACCAAAATATAATATAGATTCTTACCTTTGAGTAATCTTGTGAACCCTTCATACTACACTTGCATGAAATTTCTCTCAAACACTCTTTCTAAGCACTTTTTCCTTTGCTCTCAAATAAATCATGAAGAATAACATTTTAAGTCATTTTCTAATAACTATTTATAATAAAGACATGAAAAACCATCCAAAAAATTAAAAATTTTAATTTTGAGCATATAAGATCATACAATAAGATCTATATTTATCCCGAACAAACAGTTCAAAATTGACTGGTATGATCCTGCATAAAATGTTTTTGTACAAGCATATTGTATAATACCATATGTATATTGTCCCATATGAACCATTAAAAAAATTTCTTATTTATCAGGATGAAAAAGTTCCCAATAATTTCCTACTTTGGATGTCTTCTGTACAAAATCCTGGTCATCCTGGATGAATAGTTCAAAAAGAATTTACATGTTCATCTGGACAAAAATGTTCCCCACATTTTCATACTCTAGACGTCATCTATACGAAATCAAGATCAAACCGGATGAACAGTTTAAAAAATTTACATGTTCATCTTGATGAAAAGTTTCCCACATTTTTGTACTGTGGACGTCATCTATATGAAACCAACTTTTTATAGTACAAACAGTACTTAGAAAAAAAATTCATCCAAGCTTTGATTAACTATTTGCTGGAGGAAATAAACTAACCAAATCGTCCTGTACGGATGAAAATCATACATTATAATTAGTTTAAAAAATTTTAAATTATAACACTCCCCCAGTGTGTGTGTGCACAGTTACTTAATTACAATCACACACTCTCAGACTCAATAAAAGTGAAAATTATAGAATCCATTTACAAAAAAAAAGATTCCATTTATAATAAATGCTATTCTATTCTCCCTTAAAGTTCTCAATAGTATGGAGTATGATTTTTTTGAATTATTAGTACACACAAATAACAAAATTAATATATCCAATATATATTAGGATAAATAGTAATTAAAAAATAATAATATTTGGAATCATAAAAAAACACATGTTGCAAGAATATCGACAATCAAAAAACTAAATTGTAACAATCTCAATAAGAAGCACAATCAAGAACAATCTACTTTGTACTAGTTAAACCTTATCCTTCCATTAAAATTAGTTACAAGAGTTTATCATAACCAATCACAAACTATGTCAGCTTAAGCACCAATTAAGAGCTCATGTTAATGGGTTACAATAGACTCCAAGGCCTGATTGCCTAAACACTTTATTTTTTTAATATACAAAATCACTTTAAGAGTACTCTAAAGATCTTTAGAACTTTGTATCCCTTTAAATAACTACAACCATTAAACGTACTCAAAATAACATTAGAATATAATCTCCATTGGTATGAAAAGACTTTGGCTTAAATTGAAAATACTGAAATAACTTTTAAATCGGTGGAATCATAATATTTTTACTAATATCTTAAGTGTAGAAGATGATGTTAACAATGCTAAGCATAATTGTTAAGTTTCTCCTTCTGATGCTAACTTTACTTTACTTAGAGAGGCTAAGGATTATCTCTTTAAATTACAAGCTCAAGAGGAAACTTTTTGGAAACAAAAATCTGCTAGTAAGCACTAGGTGGAAGGTAATAATAACATGAAGTATTTTCATGCTTTGGTTAAAAGGAAATGTGCTAAGAATTCCATTAACAAAATCAAACATGAGGACGGTTCTGTTACTGAGAATGTTGAGGAAATTGCCTTGTTGGCTATTCAACACTTTTAAAATCAGCTAAAGAAGGACTTTACCCCTGGTAATATTAATAACCCTGTTATTATCCCCAAACTCATCTTGCATGACGATAATGATATTTTTTTTTCTAAACCTCCTTCTTTAGATGAATAAAAAGATATTATTTTTGATATGAATGGTGACGCTGTTGTTGGTCTGGATGGTTTTACTACTAAATTATTTTAAAAAGCTTGGTGTATTTTTAATGATGATCTTAGTACTGTGATTATGGAGTTTGTTTGCCATTCATGCTATGCCTAAATTCTTTTCTTCAACTTTTATTATTCTTATCCCTAAGAACAATGATGTTAGAAATTGGAGTGACGTTAGACCTATTAGTCTTTACACCTTTTTTAGTAAGCTAGTTTCTAAAATTTTTATGAATCATTTATCTATTGTTCTTTTGAAAATAATATCTCCTTTTTCAAATGGGCTTTGTCAAAGGTCGTACTATCTCTGATAATACTTTGTTGGCCCAGGAATTCTTTCATTATTTGGATGTCAAGGTGAGGGGTGGTAATATGATCCTGAAGCTTGATATCTCTAAAGATTATGATAATATTAATAGCAATTTCCTTATAACATCCAATAGTTATTTGGTTTTATGGCAAGATTTCTAGTTTTTTTAAATCATCTCATGGTTTAAGACAAGGAGATCCTATGTCTCCGCTCTTTTTATTATTGTGGCTTATTATCTTTCTAGAAGCCTTGCTAACCTTTTTGAAAATAAGCCCAGTTTTTACTTTATGACTTTCGGGGGGGGGGGGGGCTTCCCCTTATCTCACTTATATTTTGCTGATGATTTTATCATTTTTACGAATGCTTCTTTTAATAGGACTAATAAGCTTCTGGATTTCTTTCATAACTTCGAAGTTATTAGTGACCTTCCTTTGAACAATCAGAAATGTTGCTTCATTGTTTATAATAAGGTGTCTAATGCTCAAATCTTGGCTATTAAAGACCTCACCAATTTTGTGCAAGGCTAGTTACCTCCTATTAAGTATCTTGGGATCCCTCTTTTTAAAGGTAAAAAAGAATTTTTTTTTTTAATAATTTAATTACTTCTGTGCAGATTAAACTCTTGTCTTGGGATTCTAATTTCTTAAGTTTTCGGGTTAGGCTTACTCTCATTAGAAGTGTTCTTTGCTCTCTCCCGATATATTCCATCCAAACTCTGCTTCCCACAAAAATGGTGAATAATAAAATGGATAAAATCCTTAATAAATTTTTTTTTTGAAAGGTAATAATAGCAACAGTAAAATTTCTTGGTCTTCTTGGGACAAGTGTTATGGGGTTTTGAAGGAGGGTAACGTGGGGTGTAAAAGCATGTCTGATTTGACTCATGCTTTTTCCTTCAAGTTATGGTTTACATTTCGTACTAAAATGAGTTTATGGGCTAAATTTATGTATTCCAAAAATTATGTGGGGAAGCATTCTACTATTTATTGTTTTAATATTGGTGACTCTAAAGTTTGGCAAAGGCTTTGCAAGGTTAAGCAGGAAGTGGAGCCTCATCTTTTTTGGTGTCTTGGGGGTGGCAACATCGTCTTCTAGCAGGACCAATGGTTAGATAATCAATATATTGACTCCATTATTAATTCATCTTCTACTAATACGATTAAGGTAATTTTTTTCATTAATGTTAACTGTTGGGATTATGATAAACTTGCTAATGTGATTTTTGACTTTATTATTCAAAAAATTCATAATCTCTCCTTGAACTTGGAGTCGAAAGACCTTTTACTATGTAAGTTGGTTAATGATGGGACCGTTAGATTAAAAGATGCTTTGCATGTGTTTAGACCTAAGAATGATGTTACTAATATTTCTTCTATGATTTGGTATAAAAGCATTCCTCCTACTGTTGCTACTGTTATTTGGAGAATTTTATAAAGATTCATTCCTATGAATGATAATTTGATCAAAAGAGATTTTATCCTTCTGTCAAAATGTTAATGTTGTTATCATGTGGAGAATATGCATCATGTTTTTGTCTCGGGTCCTTTAGCTGTCAAAACTTGGTATTATTTTGATGAAATTTTCAAATTAAACTATTTTAATACAAATTTATCTATTAATCCTCTGCTTAATTCTTGGTTTGTTAATTCTAAAGGTCATATTAAAAATGTTATCCCTTCTCTTATTTTGTGGTTTCTATGGATGTAAAGGAATAATTCTCTTTTTAATGGCATTAGAATGGACTCATGGAGGATTATAAAAAATGTGAAAGACAAACTGCTATTCTTATTTTCTGTTAATTTGCTTTCTATCAAAAGTTTCAAAATTATTATGTTGTTGCTTCGTATTTAGGCATTAGGTTCGGTGCGCTTCTGCCTATTTGTAAGCCTCATTATGTTTCTTGGGTTAAACCATCCTTTGGTTGTTTCAAGCTGAATGTTTGTTTTTTTAATAATAATGTCAACATTGGGTGTGTTGGGATCATAAGAGATTTCCAAGGTAATGTCACTCTTGCTTTTGCGAGTCCTTTGCATAATGGTAACTTTCATCTGACCCTTCTTAATGCTATTCTTTATGGGTTGAAAATCTGTATATCTCTTGACATTACTAATATTGGGATTGAGGTTAAGTCTATTCATAATATTCTTTGCATTATTGATGTTGTTGGCCCGGTTTGTAATTCTGAGGTCTTTTATCTTGTAACGGTAATTAAAAGTTGATGATTTTTATCAATGTGTTCTTTTCTCAAGTGTTTAGGGAAGGTAATGCTTGTGCCAATTGGCTGGCCCGTTTTGGGTCCGAGATTGACTACTTCATTGATTTTCTAGAAGCTAATGTTCGTGTACATTTAAAAGGCCTCTTGAGATTGGATAATGTGGCCTTTTTCTATTTTTTTTATTTTTTGTGAGGTTTCCTCTTATGCTGCTTTTTTTCTAGAGGTTTGGATTTGTTGGCCTTCTCTCTGGTTTTGGTTTTTTCTTGAGGCCTTTCTTGGTGGGCATCATGTTTTTCATTTTTCTGTTGTGATGATGCTTGTTTAGAATTTTTTGGGTTTTTGGGGTTTAGTTGTGATTGCACTAGCTTTTCCTTTAATAGGTATCGCAGTTCTTTCTCTCCTTCCTCTTGCTACTGTGCTGGGCTTTTGCTTTGCTTGATCATTTTGGGTATTGGTTTTATTGAGCATTCTGGTAGGGGCTCAGGTCCTCTGGTTCTTGAGTGTTTTGGGTATCTTTGTGGTGGCCTGCAGGGTTTCCCGGGGTGCTACCTCTTTGCAATTTTGTTGGTGTTCTTGGGGCTATTTTGTTCGGGCTACTGTTATTTTTTGGAGGCCGTGTGGACTTTCATTGATAGTGTTTTCTCTTTCTGTGGTAGTTTTTGGTGTTCTATTCTTGTTGGCATTTTCCTTGGTGTGGGTGGATGCTCTTTTTTTAATCTTATCCTGGTGTTTTATGGAGCTTATTTCTTAGTGGAGGCGGCTATGGCTTGTTGGTTGGATTTAGCGGCATTGGGTTTATCCTAGTGATGTTTGCTTGATCCAATTTTTCTTGAGCACGTTTTTCCCAAACCCTATTTATCATTGTTGTGGAATTTTTTTTATTTAGCTAATGTTTTTGGATATGTGCTAATCCTTTAGTGTATGGGTTGTGCCTCGTGATTAGTTGTTGTTTCCAATTGGATTTTGCTAGGATATTGTTTAGGGCCGCATGTTGGTCCCTCTCGGTTTATTTTTTTAAAAGGGAAATTCTGCCATTTGCTTGTAATGTTATGGTTTGTTTTTGTTAGTGGATGAAGGTCCTAATTACCCCTCATATCTTAGCTCTATCTCTTGGGTTGGTGTGATCTGGGCTACCATTAATGCTGGTTTGGATTTTTATTATTTTGTTATATTCTCCTAGTCATTTTTTTAGTTTTTTTGTTTAGAGGTTATGGCACACCAATTGGTTGGTTGATAGAATTTTAGGGTACTGCTATTAAATGTTTTATCTCGATTAGAGCTTATATTTTGGATAATTGTAGGGCTTAGTTCTTTACCCTTTACTTTAATTATTTCTATACTTATCCTAGGTATCAGATTTTTTTTACATAATTTTATTTTTGTAGGTGATTGTATTGAGATCTTCTTGGTGGGGAAGATGGAGATGGTTGCTATTTTTTGGTTTGTGCCTTATTTTTGGGTGCTCATTCTTGTGCACCGTAGAATGTACCTAGGGCTTTTTGTAATTGTTCTTAGCAGGGACCTCCAGCTTTTAGGATTTTTTTGCTTTTTTTGTAGCTCGTTTAAGCATTAGTGAGCTTGAGGTCCCATTAGTGATCGTGTTTTTTTTTTTTTTTGAATTAACGCACAGGCCCCTTTCAGGGTTCCCTTAAAAAAATGAAACACTACATTTTACTTATGAATTGATTAACAAGGGGCGATGTAATTGAAAGTAAGTGTAGTTGTAAGTGAAAATTTTAATAATTTTAAGTACTCTAAACTTTGATATGTAAAAATGCATACTTGCAGTGGGTAGATTGTTGCAAATTCAGGTCCATGAACTATGTTTTGATGATTGGCAAACACTCTTACTTGTCTTGGACTGCCTTTTACTACTAACTTTTCAGGAATCAAAGTTCGAAAATGGAGCCAGGTCAACAATGGGTAGATTAGGGTTGAGTCAGTATGTAATTCTATTTTTTCCTTCTTGAGTCAATTGTAATCTTTGGTGTGACTGATGCAAAGTAACCCTTCACAAACACACTTGAGAGACTTAGAATTTCTATTTTTACTAATATCGGCCAGGATGATATTTACATCGTCCTGGATGATCGGGCTTAAAACATAAAATCTAATCAGGGGTTCTTAATTAAGGCAGTCGTCATTAGCCAATTGGCCTGGAAGATAGGCTCAAAACAGAAAGAAATTACTGTCATAATAATTAAGGTATTCTGTATTTTTTGGTATTAGGCCAGGACGTTCTTGGATCGGCCTTGACGATATTCACAATTATGCCTTAATTGATCAGACAATCAAGGAATTAATTAAGGATGATTGATACGATCATATCGTCCTCGACGATCGCAGGATCGGCCAGGATGATCTAGTCAAAAAACCTTTATTACTCCTGGACGATCTGGATCGGACAGCTTGAATTCAGGATGATTCTCCTCTGATTTGAACTGCTCGGACGGGATGATCATAAGGTCATCCTGGACAATCAAGCCAATTTTTCTATCATCCAATTTGCATTCAGGGCGATGCTCTGGCCGATCTTTTGAGATTTGTACTGATCGGCCAAGACGATGTCCATATCGTCCTGTATGATATAGTCGGCAACTTACAATTAATGAGCTCATTTGAAGCTCTTCTAATTAAGAGTTTTAGTTCAACATTTTTGAAAATCCTTGGCTGCTGTCTTGACCTAAGAAAACCTAAAGGAGAGAGAGCGAGGGAGAGAGAGAGAGAGGATCTTGTGAGGGGGTGCTTTGGAGGGGATTCACAAGGGGTTGCTCCAAGCATTGTTCCACTTCTTCTTCCCTAGAGTCTCTTGTCCTTGGAAGGGTTGGGAGAGGTAAGTTTCAGCAAGGGATTGAGGTTCTCTGCCTGCTTTAGGAGGAAGCAAAAGGAGGAAGGTTCTCTACCTTGCCAGGTGTGGCAAAAAGAGGTGTTTATAAAGGTTTCTCTGCCTAGCTGTGGGGGCTAAAGGAGAGTCACGATTATAGTGCAATACTCGGAGGGCGCCTTCGAGGAGTGGACGTAGGTCGAGTTGAACGAACCACTATAAATCCTTGTGTTCTTGTTTTTACTGCTTTCGCATTTGTTTTCTTCCGCACTTGTTTTTGTGGTGTTTTGGTTTATGAAATTTGCTAAGCTTTGATTAAAGTTTTTAAATACCAATTCACCCCCCCCCCCCCCCTCATGGTTAGCCTCGGGCTAGTTCTATAGGGCTTAACATCCCTAACAAACTTTCAAGTGGTATCAGAACGGGATTCATAAAAACTGAGTTTGAAAACTTTTTGAATTTGATCCATGACTAACTTTGGGAATCATAACACTACTGAAGGATATTCGATTACACAACCTCCCTTGTTTGATAACCTACCTTTTGATTTTTGGAAAACCCGTATGGCAACGTTTTTACAATCTACTGATTATCGCCTGTGGATGCTTATTAAAGAAGGATATTCTCCACCTTCTCGTGAAATTAATGGAATTAAAATGGAAGTTGCTTTTACTCAATAGACTTTCGATGAAAGAGATATAGCTCAATTAAATGCAAAATATTTGAACTTCTTTTTCTGTGCTTTAAAATCAGAAGACTACATGCATGTTTCCACTTGCAAAACTGGTAAAGAAATTTTGGATAAATTGTGTATCACTTATGAAGACACTAATGAAGTTAAATAATTCCGTTTGAATATTCTTTTGCATGACTACAAACTTTTTCGTCTGAAACCTTCTGAATCTATTTATGACATGTATACACGGTTCACTCAGATTGTTACTTCATTGCATGCTTTAGGAAGAGAACTTTCAAACAATGAAAAAGTGAATAAGATTTTAAGATGCTTGCCTTCGTTGTTTGATGCTAAAATCACTGCTATAATTGAATCCAAGGATTTAAATACTTATTCGATTGATAACTTACTTGGCTCAATCATTGTTTATGAGCAAGGGGTGAATCAAAGATATCTTGATGCAGGTGAGAAAAAGAAAAAGAAAACGGTGGCACTGAAGGTGCACAAATTAGATTCTGACTCTTCCGGGTCTGAAAGTGATGAATTTGTCTTAATCACAAGGCAATTCAAAAGCTTTCTAAGGAAGAAGCAAAAGCATCATTGGAGAAAATGTAAGGATAATAAATATTCAAAGGGATCTTCTGATGTTGTCTGTTATGAATGTAGGAAGCCTGGACATGTGAGAGGTGATTTTCCTACACTTTAAGATCACTCAAGTAAAGGAAAGGGTGAGGAGAAACCCAAGTTCATAAAGGACAAGAAGAGACTTCAAAAATCATTTTGGGCGGATTCTATATCGGATTCATCTGAGACGGAACCAGAAGATGAGATAACAAAATTGTGCTTGATGGCAGACGATAATCTTGATCATGAAGAGGTATGTGAACTTTCCTACGATCAACTTCAAGAAGTTTCTGAAAACATTCATGCATCATATAGGAAACTCAAAAAAACACATGCAAGCTTAAAATTGGAATTTTTGCAGTTACAAAAAGAGCATGCAATTATGACTAAGGATCATTCTACAATTGATTAAAATTATATAGCTCTACTTGATGAATTTGATGAGTTAAACAAAAAATATTGTGATTTAATTGAAGAGCATGAATCCCTAAAAGTCACACACACCTCACTTGATTCTGATTTTAAGAAGTCTAAAGAGATGGAGAAAATTTTGAGGATTAAGAATAAAGTCTTAAAAAGCACAAATTTGAAGATTCAAATTGAATTAGATACATGTAAGAAAACTAGGATGATACCTTCTTTTGATCAAAAGCCAAAACCTATGAAGAGGTGTTATAACTCAAACCACTTAAGAAACCCTTTTCCTGCAGTTAGATATTTTTCCTGTAGCATGCTAGGACACATCTCACACACTTGCACAGTTCACCATAGTATACATTGGGTGTGGAGACCTAAGTTGCATAATCGACAACATACCACACATGCATTGCCTTTTACTTTTCATAAGAAGGGACCCAAACCTATTTGGGTTCCTATATCTGACATTTTATAATCTTACCGGTGGGCTCTCACAAAAGGCTTCATGAGAGTATGTGGTACCTGGACAGTGGATGCTCTCGACATATGACTGGTGATGCCAATCAATTTGTTTTACTGGAGTCCAGGATAAGAGGCAAGGTTACTCTTGGAGACAACACCACCAAAAATGAAGTAGGCTCAGGTATAATTAGTAATTCCAAGAACCTTATGATTGAAAATGTTTTTCTTATAGATGGATTGAAGCACAACCTGCTGAGCATCAGTCAACTTTATGACAAGGGCTTCATCGTGTGCAATTCTTTGTAGAGGATTCATGCATTTTATTGAAATGTGCTTATAGTGGTGATGATTCTGACACGAAGACTATATATGCAAGTTGAAAACTTTAGGAAAGTGGACCTAGTTAGAGGTCCCCAAACTCAAGTTTTCAAAAGACCACCTTTGTGATGCTTGCCAACTAGGGAAGTAAGTCTAAATGCTTTGGATTTAAATAACACTTGAATGGTGTCTGCTTCATTTTGCTTGAAAAGATAGTAGATTGATGAATTCATGGCTTGCTGTACACCGGAAGAGCTATATCAATGCAAGTATGAAAACCCTTAGGAAAGTGACCCAAAAAGACCTTGTTAGAGGTGTCCCCAAACTGCCTCATTGAAGGAGTTTTCAGAAGGTTTGGATCACACCTTACCTTACAAGTGTGATCTTGACCCTTCTGCTAGACATGGACTAGGAAGGAGGTGCAAGACTCCACTCCACCTTAGTCACCCCATTAAGGACATTGAAGCACCTCTAGACCTTTAGAAGTCTATTATCTTCTATTATAAAGAATTTAAGTTTTATCAAATGGATGTCAAGAGTGTCTTTTTGAATGGGAAAATAAAAGAGGATGTATTTGTAGAACAACCCCAAGGTTTTGAGAATTCTCAATTTCTAAATCATGTTTTTAAATAAAAAAAGGCTTTGTATGGTTTAAAGCAGGCACCAAGTGCATAGTATGAGAGGCTTAGCACATTTTTACTATAAAGGGAGTTTGTTAAGGGGAGCGTAGACACCACCCTTTTTTTTAGAAAAATTGGAGATAATTTGCTCATCGTTCAGATTTATGTGGATGATATACTCTGTGGATCTTCTAATAAAAAACTTTGTGATGAGTTCTCGAAGACAATGAGTAGTGAGTTTGAGATGAGTATGATGGGAGAGTTGTCCTAATTTTCGGGATTTAGCATAAAATAATTGGATGATTGAACCTTTCTTAATCAAACAAAATATATAAAGGACATTTTTAAGAAGTATGAGATGGATAAATCTAAGCCAATTAATACTCTCATGACTTCTAGTGTTCCATTGGATAAGGACCCAAGTGGTAAGTCTGTTGATCAGAAGAAGTACAGAGGCATGATTGGATCTTTACTCTACTTGACTTCGAGCCGACCTGACATATTATTTAGTGTTTACCTTTGTGCTAGATTTCAAGCCGACCCTAAGGAATCCCACCTGACTACTGTTAAGAGAATTTTTAAATATCTTTTGGGGACCAAAAGCTTAGGAATTTGGTATCCTAGACATAACACTTCTTTTGGGATTATTGGATTTTCTGACTCTGATTTTGCAGGATGCAAGGTGGATAGAAAAAGTATTTCAGGAACATGTCAATTCATAGGACAATCTTTGGTATCATGGTCTAGTAGGAAGCAAAATAAAATTGCACTCTCCACTACTGAAGCTGAGTACATTGCTCTTGGAAGTTGTGTGGCCCAAGTTCTTTGGTTGAAACAATAGGTATTGGATTTAGGATTACATGTAGGCACCATCTCAATCTTTTGTGACAATACTAGTGTCATATGCATCTCTAAGAATCCTATCCAACATTCAAGGACTAAGCACATTGACATTAGGCATCAATTCATTAGAGATCATATAACTAAGGGATATATTGAGTTACACCATGTGACAACTGAAAATCAACTGGCTGACATCTTTACTAAATCACTCGCCTTCGACACATTCAGCTCTTTAAGGCCAACCATATTGGGTGTGATTGACATAATTGCATAAACTTGATCTTCTATTTACTTTATTTTATTTTTTTTTGTTCTTTTTCTTTTAATTGCTTCTACTTTTTGCTCTTTATTTTCTTTTCTTTTTTTCTTAGGTTCTGTTTGATTTGGTATACTTTCTTTTTGGTTGCTTTTCTTTCTTAAATTTAGTATTCAATAAAAAAAACCATCGCTGGAATGATACTGTATGCCTTGTCCTTGCTTTTGAGAATTTGTAGTCAATATTTTACATCTCTTAATCTATTAGATGGAAAAAGTATTTCGTTGATTGTGTCTCTTTCTCTAACCTATTTTAGTGACATAGTTTTCTTTTTTAATCAAAAATCTATTTCAAATTAAAGATTGTGTATGAAATTAAGATCTTTTCTAAACTTACTTAAGCAAATCTATCTTGTATTTATAATGCTTAAAGTTTTTTATCACATCAAGATTCCTCGTTACTCTTGTAATTGGTTATTGATTCTGTTTTGTGGATAGTTCTTCCCTATGTTAGAGAGAGAGCTCCTATTCTCTAATATATATAAGATATACTCACAACTAAGAATTCTTTTTAAAGAGATTGAAAAAGAGAATTTAGCTTGCAAAAAAAAAAAAATGGTCAATGACGCCAAATTGAAAAGAAAAATATATACACAAAAGTGTATCAAAAATTAAGATGCTCAAAGAGCCAATCAAAATGATAAGAGGCATAAAATGAGCCCACTAAAAGGCAAGCTATTATCTCTTTTCAAATCTTTTAAAACTTATAAGTTTTCATGTATCAAAGACTTGATTTCGATTATTTTGTGATTGTGACAAATTTACTTTGGTTCATTATTCTATAAGATATTCTTCCTTAAACCAAGTGATGAATGGAATCTTTTTTTCTCATATCTAATTGATTTTTTGAGTTAGGTCATTGATTTTAAAAGATAATTCTACCCTAAGAGAAAGTCCGAGCTAAAAGTAACCATGATCAGATATTCTACCGTTCTTCGAATTATAGATGTAGTTAACTCATTAACTTACAAGTTTTTAAAATCAATCACATGGAATACCACATCATCTTCATGCCTTGGTAAAAAAAAAAAGGTGTCTTGTAGTTTGCTTTAGTTCTTAATTCCCTCCTTTTTGAGATGTGAAAAGGGGGAGTAGGTTTAGGATTTTTTTTCACGTTCAATTCTGTGTGTTACACTGCTATTTTTTAAATATTTATCGTACTATTTTGCCATCATCAAAAAGGGGGAGATTGTTGTAAATTCAGGTCTATGAACTATATTTTGATGATTGGCAAACACTCTTACTTGTCTTGGACTGCCTTTTACAACTGACTTTTCAGGAATCAAAGTTCGGACGGAAAAATAGAGCCAGCTCAAGAATGGGTAGATTAGGGTTGAGTCAGTCTGTAATTCTATTTTTTCCTTCTTGAGTCAATTGTAATCTTTGCTGTGACTGATGCAAAGTAACCCTACACACACACACACTTGAAAGACTTAGAATTTCTATTTTTACTCATATCGGCCAGGATGATATTTACATCGTCCTGGACAATCGGGCTTAAAACAGAAAATCTAATCAGGGGTTCTTAATTAAGGCAGCTGTCATTAGCCAATCGACCTGGACGATAAACTCAAAACAGAAAAAATTGCCGCCATAAACAATTAAGGTATTCTGTAATTTTGATAATCGGCCAGAACGATCTTAGATATGCCTGAAAGATATTCACAATTATGCCTTAATTGATCAGAAAATCAATGAAGTAATTAAGGATGATTGATACGATCACATCATATTGGACGATCGCAAGATTGGCCAGGATAATCTAGTCAAAAAACCTTAGTTACTCCTGGACGATCTAGATCGGACAGCTTGAATTTAGGATGATTCTCAGGATGATTCTCCTCTGATTTGAACTGCTCGGCCGAGATGATCATAATGTCATCCTGGAAGATCAAGCCAATTTTTCAATCTTCTAGTTTGCATTCAGGGTGATGCTCTGGCCGATCTTCTGAGATTTGTACTGATCGGCCAGGACGATGTCCATATCGTCCTGGTACGATATAGTCGGCAGCTTGTAAATTAATGAGCTAATTTGAAGCTCTTCTATTTAAGAGCTTTAGTTCAACGTTTTTGAACTTCCTTGGCTGCTGTCTTGACCTAAGAAAACCTAAAGGAGAGAGAGAGAGAGAGAGAGAGAGAGAGAGAGAGAGAGAGAGAGAGAGAGAGAGAGAGAGAGAGAGAGAGAGAGGATCTTATGAGAGGGAGCTTGTGAGGGGATTCACAAGGGGTTGCTCCAAGCATAGTTCCACTTCTTCTTCTCTAGAGTCTCTTATCCTTAGAAGGGTTGGGAGTGGTAAGTTTCAGCAAGTGATCGAGGTTCTCTGCTTGCTTCAGGAGGAAGCAAAAGGAGGAAGGTTCTCTGCCTTGCTGGGTGTGGCAAAAAGAGGTGTTTGTAAAGGTTTCTCTGCCTAGCTGTGGGGACTAAATGAAAGTCACGATTGTAGTGCAATACTCGGAGGGCGCCTCCGGGGAGTGGACATAGGTTGAGTTGATCGAACCACTATAAATCCTTGTGTTCTTATTTTTACTGCTTCCGCATTTATTTTCTTCCGCACTTGTTTTTGTGGTGTTTTGGTTTGTGAAATTTGTTGAGCTTTGCTTAAAGTTTTTAAATACCAATTCACCCCCCCCCCCCCCCCCTCTTGGTTAGCCTCGGGCCAGTTCTATAAGGCTTAACATCCCTAATGAACTTTTATAGATGCTTCCTAATGTTGTTATGAATCAGAGCATATGTACTCTTCATATATATCGAGCTCAATGGAGTATTTTCTAAGATTCTAATTAATCATAGTTTAGTATCTCCTTATGATCCCATAAGCGTAATCACCATATGTCTATACTTTGCAAAGTTATAATTTAAACCCCTTAGTTTCCCTTCTATTACTTCGTTGATGCCATAGATCACACTAGATTTTAAGTTTAAGCAAGGCCTCTATACAAACTAAATTTAGCATGCTGGATTTAAAAATGGCATTAAGCAATTCATAACAACCCTAAACTAATCTATGCAATACATGCTTTCTAAAGCATCATAAGCTGAAAGAAAAGACTTTAACAAATCTTGGAGATAAATTTAAACCCCTCAAACATTTTTTTACTAAACAAACTAAAGTACAAGATAAGAAATAACGATAGATTTGACTTAAAAACCCTTTGATAAGTAGTTCCACTCCTCGAACTTCTCCCTATTCTTTTCATATGTACAAGACTAAAACAACACATACATAGGGCTAGCCTACACCTGAAGCAGCTTCACACACTTAGACAGATGCTCCCTCACATCTCTCAAACTTTCCAACTCCCTTTCAAGAGCAATTAGCCAAATATTTTCATAAATTCAAGATCTTCTCCTCCTCTTAGATTTACTTATTATCCTGGTATATTCACATAACTCATAATCATATAAGGATTTTATAAACCCATAGAAGTTAACTCCCTAAAAATATTCTGGATAGACTAAAAGTTGATTTTCCGTAAATTAATCATATATTCTTTCTAGGTGTAATAGTTTAGGACTGCCCTATCTTTGATGAACTCATTAATATTTCTACTTAGTAGAAGCTGTATAAAAAAAAGTAATGCAAGGCCTTGGATCTTGTTTGAGGGAGAATGCAAAAATGTTAATGATTTTTTCTCTCTCATTTTCCACTGGGCTTTAAGTTCTCTCAAAGATTAAAATTTAATAATTTCTTTGTAGTTTATTGGAGAGGGACAAAAGTTACTAGTAGTTGGGGATTTGGAAAACATGATTTATCATTACAAAAGTGAAGGGGACCCACTTACCCCAGACAAAAACAAACTATATTTGGGGCTTCTTCACATTGGTGAAAAATTCCCCGTATAATAGGAACATTGGTAGGATGGATTGACACTCTAAGAAGTCCCAATTTCTACCTATGATTATGGCTTGAACATCTACTACATAATTGTCAAAAGTTTGCTTAGGGATTATGTCACCTAGTTATTATAATGCTCCCTTGTGGTATTTCTAATGAATTTTTGAAAGTCAAAAGAAGTAGACATGTACCTCTTCCTGCCAATAGAGATCTTAGGGTTATTCTAAATAAATGGGGACAAGATGACTTATTTAGAGAAAACATAATTGAGGCTATTAGAGCACAAGTGAAATCAACATGAATAGCCTATTCCCTTTTTATAATTTGAATAACACTATAATGCTGGCCTTTGTAGCATTATGCATTTGGTCAAACTAGTCAAAGTGAGTACTAGCACTGTGGTGCTGGAGTTAGGTAGCATTATAACACTAATTTTGGCAATTGGGATAACAGGCTTTCTGATGAGAGATTATTGTGGCAGTCAACACATGGTCACATTATGTAACTCAAAGAGACTACTGACATCACGCTTCAATTAGCCTATTAATAGAAAAACTTGGCATTGTAGTGTAGGATGTAATGCCCACTAAATAGATTCTAAATTAATGGAGTGCTAAATGTCACATCATTGAATGTTTGGTGTTGCAACACTCCAAGAGTTGGTTTGGTGTTGGGACACTATATTTCTTTAGTTCCATGGTGTGATAGAAATATATTATTTTTTTTAAATTATAATGGAACTACAGTGCTTCAGGACTTAACACTTCATTTTTGGGCTGAATTTTAATATGAGCTCTAAAGTCAAAATATAAAGGCTAGCACACACACAACTTTCATAAGCCAAATTAAACCTAACTAAATGGAATTCTAACCACAAATGTAAAAATAATTTCACACAAAATCATTATAATAAATTAGCTTGATTCTAAAGCAACATTATGTTTATAAACTTTAGCTACACTATGCAAAATTCGTATACAAGTTTAGCCAACTCCAATGAGCTTTAATGATTGTAAATGGACATGACCACCTAGACTTAAGCTTTCCATGAAATGATTTTAATTTTAAATTATACAATAATATTTTTTTATCTAAACTCATTTTTTTAATGAGCTTACCAATCATGCCGCTCTTAATTTTACCCTTATATAATTTGGAATTTTTCTTGGTGTCCTTTTTTAATTCTTCCATTTCATTCAGTTGTATTAATATTCTCCCTTCAGCATCCTTATGATTATAATTTATTTCTTTGACCACCTAGTAAGCTTTATAATCTAACTCTAAGGGCTAGTTGTAAACTTTCCCAAAAATTAATTTATAGGGAGGCATTCAAATTGGGGTTTTATAAGTAGTCTTGTAAGCCTAGACCATCCATTCATAGTACCCAATCTTTCCTATTTTGATCTACAATTTTCTCTAAAATTTTCTTTATCTCATGATAACTATATTTAATCTTGACCATTATTTTGGGGTGACAAGCAGTTGTTACCATTTGCTTAATTCACTATTTTAAAATTAAATTCTCAACTCTCTTATTACAAAAATGATTACCCTATTCACTTATGATGACTCAAGACACACCAAATCTTGAAATTTATTCTTCTTTAAAAACATAGTTACTACCTAAGCATCAATCTTAAGATTTTATATTCTTTCTATCCACTTGGAGAAGTAGATAAGCATAATCAAAATATATTAACTTTTATAAGATTTAACAAAAGGTCCCAAAAAGTCTAATCCCTAAACATAAAAGAATCTCAACTTCTAACGTGCAATTAAGAGACATTTAATTTATTTTAATAATATTTCTTACCATTTGGCATCCATCACATTAATTGAAATAATCATTTACCTCTTTAAATAGGGTAGTCCAATAAAATAAAGATTGATTAATCTTAGAAGAACTTTTAAATCCTGCAAAGTACCATTCATACTTAAAATCATGATACTTACTAATAATGAGTTCTATCTCTTCTTCTAGGACACACTAGGTATGATATCTTAACTGGAATTACTTCACTAACAATAAGTTCACATTGTCAACATACCAAGGCACAAAGTAAATGCAGTGCAAATAGCTTCTCATCATGGATGAATTCATTAATGTTATTATCATTATGTTTAGAGTCTTCCCAATTTAATCTAAATAAATGATCGACCAGTTGATTTCCAGATCCTTTCATATAAAAAATCTTTACATCAAAATCTTATAACCATGAAATTCATATAATTAATTTGGGTTTTGCATCTTATTTGGATTGTAAGTATCTGATAATAGAGAGATCAAGCCTTATAATACATCTTATATATGCTTATTATTTTTTTCTTTAAAACTTCGTATGTTGGTTAATATTTAGGAGAAAGTCAAGCCTTATAATTATAATTATCAATCACAAGCAGCTTAGAAAGGTACAAATCTATATATTCATACTCTGCAAGCTTCGACGTATGAAAATAGGTGGCAAATGATATATCACCAAAAATTGTCTTGATTGGGCAAGAATGTGGATTTGAATATGAATAAAACTTTCAAAATTAAATTTGTGATCATCTAAGCTCTGATTTCAGTAAGCTAATATTCAAATGAGACATCTCAAGAAGATAAACTCAAAGGCACCAAAATTAGTACAATCCAAGCCCAAATGAGTTCAAATCAACGGATCAAAGCCAACAGGAAAGCATTAGAGCATTAATTGAGTAAAAAAATAATATTCAAATATGATATTCTTATAGTCGGATTGGGCGGCATGACAATATGATACCAGGAGCCAAAGATCACTCAATTATAACATTATAAAAGACTCAAACGCTCAATAAAGGCCATATAATTAAGGGAACTAATATCAACCAACCAATGGAACACTCCTAACCAACTCTTGGTGTTTTCAATATTTACTAGACATGCCACTCCCAAATAATTATAAATAACCCCTCCTTCTTCACATGATGTAAGAAGAGAAGAGAGCAAGCTTAAGAGCTCTCTTGCACTCTCCATCCAATGCTGCCACCATTAAAGTTCTTGCCGACCTCCATCGCCCACCGACAATGGTCCCACTAACCACCGTTGCTTGCTAACTACGGTCCCTCCGACTACATCACTTGTTGACTACAATCCCTCCGACAATAGTTTCCTGTCGATTACTGTCCCTCCGACCACCGTTGCCTGTTGACTACGGTCCCTCGGACCATCATCGCCCGCAAACTATTGTTCCTCCAACCAGTGTCACCAGTCAACTATGGTCTCTCCGACCATCGTTGCTCGTTGAGTATGGCTACTTTGACCACCTTTACCAATTTATGACAGCCTTTTCGGCCACCGTTGCCCACCGATGATGATCCTTTCGACCTCCGTAACTCGCCGACTACAGCCCTACTAACTAAACAAACAAAAATACAAACACTCTCTTAAAAAAGACTGTCATGTTCTAATATGCTCTATAAAAGGTGTATTTGTTATATTGAGCAAACGCCATCCTTAGAGGAGGGACAATTTATATTCAATCTTCAATACTAATGGATTCATTCAAACTGGGCCTGACCTCGTGATTTTTTTTCTTTTCAGGGTTTTCCACGTAAAAATCCTTGTCTCTTATGAATGCTACACCCTACTCTTGTTTATGTCCCTGTGCTAAACTTTCATAGTACAACGTTTAGACGTTCAACTTTATATCTCTCTGCCGCCACGAATATTCTAGGATGCAATAATATATATTTTAGTATTTTGAATTCTTTAAAAGAGTAATTTTCTTCTAGAAGGATTAATTTAATTTCATTGATATGCAATAATTAAAATAAAAAATTTTGATGACAACAACCCAAGTCAATAGTTTTCTGGAATAGCACATCATTTGAGATTAATAGAATATTATCTTGAGTTAATATTATTTAATCAGTACAGTTTGTTAATAATTGTAACAAGGATGGGATGCTATACTAATAATTATAAGAAATTAAATGTTATACCTGTCATGTAGAGCTCTGGTCAAAGAAGGCATATAGGCCATCTATTAAAAAAAATATATTTTAATATTTGAAAAGCATTTTATTATAAAAAACGTTCTTTCGCATTTGGATAAAAACCTGATTATTCAAAAGGCAAAAAAAAAAAAAAAAAAAAAAAAAGATGGGCCGGACCAAAAAATAATATGAATGGGAATATTTTGATTATTATTATTATTAGAAGAATATGAGTTCTATTATAACATATTTCTTCTTGTTTATTCAAATATTTAAATGATTAAAATTAATAATAGTATTTTTTTTTTTGATAAATTTAATTTGAATGCCAACCAAAAAAAAAAAAAGATTAAATTTCAGGGTCTTTCAAAATTTCTAAAATTATTTGCGATAGTTTTAGTGTAAAATATAAACTTGATGTAACAAAATTTAATTAATATATTTTAAGAGTAAATTTTAAAATCTTTATCAACTAGATTTATTTTTACCAACCAAGTTTTAGAGTTGATATGTGCAGAGTTCGAACACAGAGAACCATTCGGGTTTGTGACTGTGAATAGTAAAAGCACAGGGGTGAACAATAAAAGTGCAGTGGTAAGCAATAACTGAGCTTTTAATGTTCACAATCACAAAACCGAACAATTATCTTTGTCCGGACTCCGCATATAATAATCACCCCTGTGCAAGGAGCAATCATTACATCCGGTCACTGGATGCATCTAGAGACCAATAATCACGGGTCACGTCACCTAAAACTCGGTATTTGACACTCGGTACTGCTCGGTATACATTCGGATGATTCGGTTTTTGATCGGATGTAACAATTTCTTCTGTGCATAAGCTCAAGCTCCCTACCAAGGTGAGAGATTATTAGGTGCGGAGTGCGGACGGGGAGAACCATCCGCACACTAGTGTACCCAACTAGGTACCACTCGGTACTGCTGAGTACTGCTGGGTACTGTTTGGTACCTTGTGCTTGTGCGGACGGTCCACACTCCGCACCTAATAATTTTTCCTACCAAGGTACATTCACTCTTCGTTAGCCAGGTCATATAGGAATTCCTTTTAGCTTTTCCATGATAAAAAACAAAATTAATAATAAAAAAAATTATTTGTAATTTTTTTTAAATTAAACTTTTGATATATTTTGTACGTAACAACCGTAATATAAATATTTATTAGATATGGAATTCAAAAATTATCTGATTATGAAAGAATGTCATTCATAGATAATTCTTTTGAAAAAAATATTCTAGTATTCTACGGCTGAAAAGGTTATCAATTTTTATTTACTGAACTATTTATTCTTCTAATTCAACGTATCGAAGCAGCAGTGGTCCCTATATTAATATATTTTTGTTTCTTTTTGTGAAAGCATTAAAGTTTTCTAGAAGAAAAACGGCACATGTTTCTTCCTCCAAGATGTTGACGCAAACTGATGGTGTTGACTGACCGACGATTGAATAAAGAGAAAGAAAATAGAGAGGCTGTCGCTATCGGATGCCATAGAGCTAATTAAAGGCTGCATATCAAAATAGAAACTCTAAGTCATGAAATTATTTATCATAGGTCGATGTCATTGAGTTTGAATTTGGATAGATCGAAAGATTTTGATGGAAAGAAGACCTGCCCTCATAATTGAATGCAAATGTCACTACCAAAAAAATAAGATTTTTCGTAGCATCCATTAGCACGGTTTTAAAACGCTGCTGAAAAGAGCCTTTTGTGCCGATTTTAACCGCTAATATTACCACCGGTAAACCGCAAAGCCCTAATTTCCAATATACATGATTACGACCCCGTGTGCTTGGCTCATGCTACCTCCCTTCCTCATTTTCGAGGTCTAGCCCCTTCGCTGTTGGAGCGCCCGTCTGACACCTTAACCGCCGGAGCGACACCATTGTCGTCCACTTGTAGATCCTGTGCGCTGTCTGATCCCGCAAGATTACACAGTTTTGACTCCGCACGTTTGGCTTTACTTCCCTTAATCACTTTCACAGTTTAGCTCATTTGCCGTCAAAACAGCACTACTGTCGGAGTCCAAAAGCCCGTTTAACACCTTTGTCGTCGGAGCTACGCAACCACTCTCATGAAATAGTAAGAAACCATGAATTGCAAGTTTAGAAACATGAAAATTAAATTCTCTTATTCAAGTTGGGTTGATGTTAATAATAAAATCAGATTGAGATGTATATGTTTTAGGAAAGATACTAGAGAAGGCCATATTGACGAGTTGAAGTGAAAAGTGAGCTAATCAAAGTAACTTAAATTTTTATTCTTTTGTAATGTATATTATAAATCTCTTCCAAAAAGTTTTTGTTAGATATTTAGAACGATTCATTGCAATGTATTGGGGTTTGAGTTTTAGCAATAGTTTAAATTAGGGGTGTCAATTTCGGGTCACAGGTCGGGTTCGGGTCGAACCCGGAACTGACCCGGGTTCAAACGGGTCGACCCTAACCCGACCCGGGAAGACAAACGGGTCGGAAATCCGAACCGGCAGGTTGCCGTGTTGACCCGACCCGACCCGGTTTTGGGTTCTGCCGGCGCCGGAATGGCGGCGGGCGGACGACGAGGGCGGACGCGAGCGGGGCAGCAGCGCGGGCGGGCGCAGGACACGCGCTGGGCAGCGCAGCAGTGGGCGCGAGCGCGCTGGGGCCTGGGCAGCGGGCGCTGGCACGAGCAACACGGGCGGGGGCGGGCAACGGGCGCGGGCAGGGGGCGCGGGCAGCGCGGGCGGGTAGCAGGCAGCGGCGGGATTCGAAATTTTTTGAATTAAACGGGTTCGCGGGTTGACTTGGCAACCCGTCGGGTCAACCCGAACCCGATCCGTTTATCAAACGGGTCAATTTCTTGAACCCGAACCCAACCCGTTTTGAAATCGGGTCGGGTCCAACCCAAATTTTCCGGGTCGGGTCTGGGTCGGGTTTTCGTGTCGTGTCAAATATTGACACCCCTAGTTTAAATAGCTAAAAAAAAATGCTTGCATGGATTCTCATGCCACTTTTCAATTTTGCTGTGTTCTAAGAAGGCTAGTTGATTTGATCATTTTTCCATAATCATATTGATTGAATCTGTGACATAGCACACATTAGTTTCAATTCTAGTCACAACCTTAGTTGAATGTTTAGTTTTTTTTTTTTTTTCTTTTTTTTTTATTAATGCGTTTATTGCTTCTTCAAAAAAAAAAAAAAAGTTGAATGTTTAGTCTACGGTAGGATATAGCTAGGCATTGATATGTTATAATTGATGGGTTGTGATGTTTGGCCAATGCATATTATTTGGCTAGTTTCTTGTATTAGAGCTAGAGAATATTATTAGTTTTAATTGGCTCTATAGGTTAGCAAAAAATATAATAAATTTTTCACAACTTTCATTCTTATTATTTGATCATAATAAACACAACACGAAAAAGATATATTATTAGTTGAACCAAATTTTGATTGAATTTAGAGGTTATATTATAAAATTGAAGATTAAGAAATTTAAAATATACAGATTAGTTTAAGGCATGTTATTAGTTGAACCAAAAGTTTATTTATCACTAAAAAATCATATAGATCCATTGAAATATTTAGCTAGATGGAGTTTAAATCGCACAATTTTTCGGCAGATTCCCTTTAAGCTCTTTTTTTTATTCATATTTTTCAACATAATGCATTTTATATACTATAGTTCTGTTAGAATATTAATTTTATATATATTTGAAAAAGAAGTATGCACTAAAGTAATGAAATGAGACATTATGCAGACAAAGGTACCAACAAAAGCTTTAACCTCTATGACTAGATATTCTATTTATTCTATTCGAAGAAATAAGAGTTCTAACATTGTACAATTCAAAAATTAAGAAATAAATTTAAGTTTGCTTCGAATTGTTTTATTAAAGTTTTGCTATATAAAGTATCTCAAATTTATATAACTATAGTTTTCTATTGAATTAGTTTTGCTCACATAATATGTATATGTATGACACTACTAAAAATATGAACTGAAATAGTTTCTCAATTATTGTCAATGGCTAAAAGCCACAATTGAATTTTAAAATGAATAAGAGTTAGATAACCAAGTCAAGATGGAGTTGTAAATACAACAAAAGAGTTGAAGTTTTTTTTGGATTTTGCTAGACAAAGAAAGAATCTATTAAGAAAAGTATTATGCCCATCCAAATCATGCATCAACATGATTATTGTAAAGTCCGGCTTGGTTGTTAGACCTACGCAATTGTCCCAAGGCTAACCAGGAGGGGGGTGAATTGGTTATTTAAAAATTCTCATGGAATTTTTTTTAGAAAACCGAATATTAAAAAATTATGAAACTTAATTTTATATTGAAATATGCTTTTCAAACACAACAAGAAGATTGCATAAAATAAAAATTCGAAAAATAAATTGACACAGATTTATAGTGGTTCAGTTAAACACGACCTACTTTCACTCCCTAAAAACTCCCTCTTCAGGTATTCCACTATCATCAAAAGTGACTCTCATTTTGCCCCCACACCAAGGCGGAGAAGCCTTCATAATTTTTCGCTCTACAATCTATCTCTGGTGCGGCAGAGTGCCGTCATCCTTTCACACCCTCCAAGTGTCGGCAGAGTACCGTTGTCTGTTCACACCCTCCAAGTGTCGGGAGAGTACCATCGTTTGTTCACACCCTCCAAGTGTTAGTAGAGTACCGTCGTTTGTTCACACCCTCCAAGTATCAGCAGAGTACCTGATATTTTTCAAAGATCTTCTCTCGAGCAACTAAAAAGAAGAAAGGAAGAGTAAAAATCAAAAATTAAAAGAGATTCTTACCTTTGAGTAACCTAATGATCCCTTCACACTCCACTTGTAAGAACTCTCTCTCAAATACTCCCCCAAATATATTCTTTCACTTGTTTTCTAAGAAATCACAAAGAACTACACTATTCACATCAGTTTTTAAAGACCTTTTATTTGAAAGATACAAAAAACCATCCAGAAAACTAAAAATTTCTATTTTGAGTATGTACGATCGTACAATATGATCGTACTTCATACATACAAAAAGTTTAAAAATTGCTATTATGAACTATTTTTGTACATGATAATCATCAAGTATGAACCATGTTCATACTGTATGAAATGTGTTCGTTCTGTACGAACTGTTAAGAAAATTTTTCGAATTTGTCAGGACGAAATGGTTCCCTACTTTTTCGTACTCTGGACGTCGTCTGTAAGAACAAAGAATCATACATTACGATTTATTCAGAAAATTTTTTCCATTCATCAGGATGAAATAGAATCCATCCAATTCGTACTTTAGACGTCGTCTTTATGAATATGGTATCATACAGTACAATCAGTTTAGAAAATTTTGACATTCGTCGAGATGAAAAGGGAATAGTCCAATTCGTACTTTGAACGTTGTATATACAAAGAATCCTTCGTATAGTATGATCAGCACTTAGAAAAAAATTTCTTACATTAGTTTGTTTAACTGCTTGGAGGAGGAAATCACTGAACAAATCGTCCTGTACAAAATGAATTCGTACAGTACGATTAGTTTAAAAATTTTACACATTTTAAGCAATCCCCTAGTGTGTGTGTATATGATTTCTCAATTACAATCACACTCTCTCAAACTCAATAAAAAGAAAAAGTACAGACTCCAATTATAATTAAATCTAATCTAATCTAATTTGAACTCTTTAATAATCTCGAGTGTGATTTCCCTAAAATATTAGTACACACAAACAACAAAAAAGTATATCCAAAATATGTTAGGAGAAATAATGATTAAAATAATAGTATTTAGAACCATAAAAAAAAAAACATGTAGCAATAATCTCAATATTAAAAAAAAAAACTAAATTGCAATAATCTCAATAATTATCACATATGGATTCTTTACGGTATATCTTATTTGGAATTGACATTGGAATGATCATCATGTTTTTAACGGTGCAAAAATGAAGGTGTTGTTATTACGTTTGATTTTGAATTGCAAACTACTCAAATTGAGCAAGCATATAAAAATGATATTGAAGGATTGTTGAGGGATACATTTGTGCCAATAAATGAATAGATTATCTTAGTTGATCAGCATGAAAACTTTACTCAAGATTCCAATAAACTAATTGAAAAAAAAATCAAATTTATTAGAAGATGTGGGAGCATAATTATATTCGAGATGCAAGATATTTTCAAAGCTGTCGTTCATATTACATTTATTTTATTTGAAAAGTCTAAACTCTTGGACTACAAAATCTTTTGATATATTATTAGAGCTGTTGATTGATGCATTTCTTGAAGGGATTTCATTGCTCAAACTATGTATGAAGTCAAAAAAGTAATGAATTCTTTTGATCTTGGTTATACAAAGTTATATGCATGCCCTAATGATTGCACATTATTCGGAAGAGATAAGTATAATGAGACTAAAAAAAAAAAGATAAGTCTAATGAGAATGTATGTGAAGCCTTAGGAGCATCAAGATGGGCTCCTAAATAAAAGAGCAATATTGCGCAAGATAAAAATGTTCAATTGAAACCCACTAAAATTCTTTGATGTTTTCCATTGTTTCCAATACTTCCAAAATTATTTAAAATCAAAAAATGACAAAAGAGAAGATTTGGCATGCCACACAATGAAATATATATAGTATGCTATGACATCCAGCTGATTGAGAAGAATGAAAATCATTTGATTCCACATTTCCCAATTTTGCTACAAATCCACATAATATTCGCCTAGGTTTAGCCATTAATGGTTTTATTCTTTTTGAGATTATGATTCTAGTACCATATAATATACACCCGTGGAGTGGAATGAAATAATCATCATGTATTCTTTCAAAGATTATACAAAGTGAGAAAAGTCCTGGAAATGACATTGACATTTATCTCAAACCTCTGATTCATAAACTACAGCAACTATGGAAAGGTGTTCAATGTTATGATGCAGTAAGTGGAGAATATTTCATGATGCATGCATCATTGCTATGGACTATTAATGACTTTCCCACATATGACATATTGTTAGGGTGGATCACCAAAGGAAGGTTTACTTGTCAATGTTGTGGCAAAAATATAGAGTCCTTATAATCGTATAAGAGTAAGAAGTTTGCATATATGGCCACCCACGCTGGATTACATCATCATATTTATTTCTTAAGCAAAAATAGTACTTTGATGATACAGATGGACTCAGATCGACACCTATAAGGATTTATGGTAGTGAAATTTGTACTGAATTATAAAATCATAAAATCACTCTTGGAAAAAATTAATAAAGATAGGTTTAAAATATTGAAGAGAGGGTACAAAGTTATAATGCCTGTCAATGAAAGTGTGGCCACTAAGTGGAAGAATAGCTAAATATTTTTTCATTTATCTTGGTGGCAATATAATACATTATATCATGATTTAGATGTTATGCATATAAAGAAAAATATTTTCGATAACTTTATTTCTACATTGCTAGACCATGAGAAATCTAAAAATAACTTACATGCTCAAAAAAATTTAGTTCAAATTGGAGTGAAGCCTGAACTACATCCACATGTTCTTTCAGATAGTAGTTATATTTTACCACTAACTCCATTTATATAAAGCATTAGATACTACAATCTCTTGGTGTTAAGGGCACAACAATAAAAATAGTTTGAAGGTAGAGAACTTGGATAGTAAACCAGTAGAGGAGATCATATAGGTCATCCCTGTACGAGTAGACCTAATGCAGTGGTGTCAGCTTGTTAGTAAGATGTCACAACCTCAAGACAAGTTGAGTTACCAATACAAACCTCATTAATGGTTTTCTTAAAAAAATAAAATTAATATGATAATTATTTTTTGTAGGAGAAGGTAGCAATAAATGTAGAAAATGCAAAAAAAAAAAAACGTGTATGCATAGGAGGGGTCAGACGAGCTCTGAAGAGAGAGCAAGAAACAACTGGTGTTCCAATTACTTATATTTTTATTTCTAGGAAGGAAATTAATTATTAATATTTTGACTATATGAGATCGATTATTATTAAGGAAAATCAATCGCATGAGTAAAGATGGACCATGATCATCTGAGGAGACAGAACAAAAATGGATAAAATTATAAGGATTTCACCTGATGAGTTTAATGAATTCTAACTATAAATTTTTTTTTTTTCTGAATTTAGGTTCATGCTTGACAAATGCTTGTTGATGAAGGGTTGATGCCAGAAGATATAAATTTAAAGGCCAATAAGAAAGTCTTCAAGGTGATCAAGGGGCTAAAAAACTTAGAGAGAGTACGAACACGGGAGTTTGCGGTCACTCTAAGTTTATACTTTCCTCAAAGCACCATGACTCTAGGTAGCAGCAGTGGTGACAATACTATATTTGATCAAGTTATAAAACTTGAGGAGATCGTGCAAACACTTCAAAATGAGGTGAGATAATTTAGGCAAAATATACATGGATAAAATCCACCACCAAGTAGCTCGACTATGGTATGTAAAATTATAAATTAAATATTTTCATTTATAGATTTATTTATCATCTTTATTTTCACTCATGACTTCTATATTATTAAGAAAAATTTTAACTTTTAAGGACATATATATTAAGACACTTTTACTTAAGTGCCTTAAAAATATTTATTAAGGCATATTTTTTTTCGCGCTAACTAACAAGATTTTGCACGAATAAGACATTGTGCGTAAGTTGTGCTTATCGAATAAAGAAGACATCGTGCCTAAACTTGTTTCTTCTTATTCACCTATTTTGCTTCTTCCAGGGTTCACTAGCCGTTTCTAATTGTTCGCCTCCTTCAATTATTCTCCTCATTCGCTTCTTCTAGGGTTTGCTTGCCAGATTCTTCTTATTCGCCTCCTTCAATTGTTCGCCTCTTTTGCCCACTTCGTATTGTTTACCTCCTCCTATCACGATGGTCGCATAAGGTAAAATGTTTTTAATAACTAGCTTTATTCCTTTGAATGTCGAATGCCACTTTCTAGGGTTCAAAAAAAAATTCTTTCATCTTTTTATTTCTAGGGTTCTTGAGATTCTCATAATTTCTGAATGAATTACTGAAACCTATTGTTTGTACATTGTTGAAGGAAAATATTTTGCTGATCTTGATGTTCATCCAGAGATTTGTTTGATTTTAGTTCTCTTCATTTTCTTGCTCGATTGATGGCTTTCCTATTTATATCGAAAAGACTACATGTTATTAAAGCTCTTATCATTATTGTTGTGCCTAGCAATAAATACTTGAACGTTGATGTATTTCCTCTTAAAATATACTTGGTTATTTTTTAGGGAACGATGAACTAAAAATATCCTTTCAATTGAAAATTTGTTTCGAGGTGTTGCCCTCGGAAACTGCCGCAAGGGCGCTGCCCCTTGACCCTGTTACCTGATCTGGCAAGTCGAACCCCGCCAAGGGGTGCTGCCCCCTTGGAACCCCAACAATGTAATAGTTTAAAAGAACAAATTTGAGAATTTTAACTGAAACTTAATATTTAAATAGAATATCATTTTGTGATAATACACTGAATACAAAAGTAAAAATTAGTTTACATCTTTTTTTATTTGTCAGAAAAGCTCACTTAGAACCAATTTAGTGTAAGGTATGAATGTTAGAAAATTTCTTTATTGAAGTTATCAATGTGAGAACATTTCTCAAAGTAGAGAACTCTGATGGTTGTGCATTTAAACTATATTGAGTTTCTGCAAGGAGCACTTGTTATAACTTACAACATAGATTTATAAAGTTCATCTTGAGGCGTATGCTTTTGGCATTAGCCTAGTAAGAAAATCTAAAATCAGTGATCATCTCAATGATAGCATGAATGCATATGTTTTGACATATACTTGAATACTTCTATTTTCTATTGGGATTTAATTATGTTTCATTATTCATGTATGATTAATGGATACCTTCTATTGAATTTCTGACCATTTTTAATAGAGAATACATCTATCCATTATAGATGAAGTTTGACATATTAATGGTAGCATGAATGCATATGGAGGTTACAATTTTGACATATACTTGAATACTTCTATTTGCTAATGGAATTTAATTATGTTTCATTATTCATGTATGATTAATGGATACCTTCTATTGAATTTCTGACCTTTTTTAAAAGAGAATACATCCATCAATTACAGGTGAAGTTTTGGAGTTTTTTCTTGGATGTTTCAATTCAAAGACTATGTTTGAAAGGAATAATCGAAGTTGTACTTGTTGCTAATGATTTGGAAGATTCATCTTCATCAGGTAATAACTTGAAAATTAATCGATTTATTAATCGTATTTTTGAAGAAATGCTATTTGAAAATTCTTCTTCTGTCCAAATTGCTAAAATTTTTATTATTGACAATAATGCTCTGAAATGATTTAAATACTACACCAAAATTTGATTATGACTTTGAAAATAACATGGACAATGTTTGTAAGATTGTTAACTCAAAAATGGCATCACATTATTCAGTAATTACCAAAGGTTACAGCTAAGATTGCAGCAAAAATAAGAAGAACAATTAAAGAGAATAATCACTTATATAAGATAAGATAATAAAAATACGCTTGTGTAAAATTAACGAATGACAATATAAAATAAACTTATTCAGTTTGGTTGAGTACATATGTATATATATATATATATATATATATATATATATATATATATATAAAGGGTATATAAAATAATTATAGAAGGATTAGTAGGGTAAATGAGCAGACCAAATATAACATGGCTATAAGTTTATAAAAAAAATTATATGATAAAAAAAAAAATTTGATCCAAGTTTACCAGCTTATTTTGGTGTCCATTTTTAGATGAAAATGACCAATAAGGGGTTATTTATTTATTGTGTTCAAAGATGATTTAACCTAAACACCAATATTTTATGAGACTATGTTGTACCCAGAACTAACTACTCAAGTCTTTGATTATGTCAATTTGACAAATTTCTTAGTTTTGTGGTTCATAGGATTACAGATTATGGGTTCTATTGGTTTTCCTAATAATTAGCATTTTGAGCAAGATAGATTTACGCTGTGCAGTGGTTTGTCAGGGCAGAAAAAAACGCATTGAGTTTTAAATCCCTAGCAAACAAAATGGAGTAAATAAATTGCTAACCATAATGGGTTACATATTCCAGTACAATGATCTTGTGATGGCTATTTCCCTTGATAGTTCCTCATTATCTCTCTGAGTGGTGGTGATCCTCCTCTCTAACATGCAATCTTTCTAAAGTGGTCGGTCATATATAGCAATTTACTACTTTATATAATTCTTTATACTCAGAATACCTTAATAAAAGAATCATGTCCTAAAGCAATTATCATATCCCAATTCACCCTTGAAACATGCATACGAGTCTGTGGGCTCCGAAAATTCAGCCCAGACTCCCCGCCGTGCACTGATTGTTTGCTTTTGCTTGAGCGAGGGAGTTTTAACAAACTAAGTTCCGGGGTAAATTTTGGAAGGTAGATGGGTTTATAGATAAGACACTACCCAGATATTTCGCACTCATTTTGCGAGGACTTTATGATATGAGTTCTGGTTTCCTATAGGCGCAAGCCCCTATAGTTAATTACCCCTCCCGATCACGAGAGAGAACTTTTGATTAAGGCTAGTCGTCAATCAGATGCGTATAGATAAGTGTTAGCTAGCATATAGTAACAGCACTGGGTTGGGATTTGGGAATTTGGAAATAGTTTGGACGTTTGAAAATTTTGATATTTAAAATAGAAATTTCACCATCTTTCACTTAAAGCGGATGGTGGGGGAATGGATGATGGACCCGATCAAGATCCCATTGTTCTGTTGTTCCGGGCCATCATGGTCCCTATTCTACTTAGTCATAGGAGGTAGTCGACCCAACCTGACAGAAGGATCCTTGTCGGCAGCCATGTGTTGCTTCGTCCAAGGGGACCTTGTAGACCTGGGATGGATGTTTGTCAAAGGGGATAAATTTGAATCCACCTTAGCTGATAGAGGGCTTTGTGCCATATCGATCATATCCTATTGATCCATATCTCAATGATTTGATGCCAATAAGGAACGTATTAGCTCTAGCCATAACCGATATTTTGTGGTGCCATTTTGCGGCAAAACCACTAGGTTCAGAGGGTCCCGAGTCATAACCGTTTATCCTGCAGTGCCATTTGGCGGCAGACCGCTGGTTAGAGGACACGTACCACATCCTTACTAGTTGGAGATTGTTTGAGAATGGATCCTAGTGATATTTTTGACTTGGCATTTGGCTCTTTTGTGAGCTGAAGTAAATTTTAATTTGTCCACCCGACAAACTGTTGCAAAGGGTGAATAAATTTTGCTTTAAATGTTTGATAGTTGAATATCAGATTTTAATATCATGGAACTTAGGATTTTTGGATTTTTAGAATTTTGGATTTCATTTTGAGTGGAGCTTTGGATTAAATGGACCCCTCCGGTTGAGATCTGCCTTTGACACGGCCATCATCGAGGTATACTTGGGGTCATTTCCATTTGATTGAACATTGTCGACCCTATCAACTTACCGATAGGGGATCAGATTTCTCGTAGGCTTTATGCCTTTATTCATGAATTTTTTTTGTTGAAGGCCTTGAAGGCCGAATATGAATGTACAAAGTAAATATTCTTATCAAATTCATGACTGCATATTTATTTGATGGTCTGAACCCTGTCCACTCCTATTTATCTTGCTTAGGAGGATCGGGTTTCATAGGCTTCATGCCTTTTGTTTAGTGAATTCTTTTAATTATAAGCCTTGAAGGCCTAATATGAATGCAATAAAACAAATATACTAGCCATCGTGACTGTATACTTGTTTGTTGGTTCGAACCCTGTCGACTTTTATTGACCCTTATAGAAGGATAAGGTTCGAACTTGAATTCACTTATTGACCCGCACAACATCCCTAGACATCACGTGTGTACCAATAACACGCTCACCAGGGCCCGTACAGGTCAGGATTATATTTTCCCCTTTTATTGTACTTGTGTGTATATAATTTATGGTGTACGTACAGGGGTATTTTGAGATGTTTTACAGACGCCTTTTGTCAGCTAGTATGAGTGTTACGGATCCGGTGGCATGCGTTGTAGATTGTAGACGCCTTCTATCTACTTTTATAAGTGTTGCAGATCCGGTGGCGTGGCATTTTGATGTTGACTCCCCCTTTCTCAATCACCTGGGAAATTCTTCTAGACTTTGAAGTCCATTGGTTTGAAGAGAACTCCCTTTGAGGTCGTCAATGTAGTGGACTTGTTATTTTCGTTGTTTGTGGGCACCAGAACTATTTTCTTCTTAAGTATTGGACTAAGAAGAGGCTTTTGAAATATTAGGAAGTTTGGTTCTAATTTGTTCAAACATTCTCTCTTTTTCCAAAGGGTGTCCTTTTTTGTACATCGGGTTGTCTTTGTACCTGGTACACTGACAGCACTTTGATCACCACTATCATAGGTGATGCTTATACTTGTGCCCACAGTGGTTCGTTGTACCTACGACATATCCACTGTTGTTATCCACAAGTGTTCATTTGTAGGGCATCGTTGTATCCACTACGACCTCTGGAAGGTATTTGTAAAAGACCCATTAACATCAGTACCATATCCACCTTTCACCAATCTCAGGTGGTTTTGCTAATTGTACTTGTTTACTAGGGACGGTCTTCTTCATACACTAGGTTATTCTTGTACCTGTCATGCTTGTTCATCTTAATCATCGTTATCATTGGTGATATCCGTACTTGTGTCCAGAGTGGTTCATTGTACTTACAATACACACTGTTTTTATCCACAAGTGGCTTGTACATATTTACGGGGACCCATTTTATTTTCTACGACCTCCCGATGGTATTTGTAGAAGACCCATTGTTCTTGTATCATAAACACCCTTTCACCAATCTCAAGTGATTTTCCTAATTGTACTTGTTTGTAGAGGACATGTATTTGATTGCTGGTCTCCAGTATTGCCATCACAATCAACAGGCTTATGTAGGGATTATTGCAGGAGTTCACGCATTGAGGTCTTGTAACGTACTTTGAGTCACTATTAACCATATAAATGTTCTTGTAGTTTGAACTCCCTCATGTGTGATTAAAGCTTTGTTCTTTGTATATGTTTGGATTCAAATTCAGTTTAATTCAGACTTGAATTCATCAAGTTTATAAGTCCCCACTTGATGTCGTATTGCCTGTGTTCAAACATGAGCTCGAAGTACATGTTCAAATTGATTGTCCAGGGTCCTCTGAAGTTATTTGCAAGTTCATTTCCATGTTCAAATTGATTTGAATTGGGCTTCAGCTTGATTTTATTTCCCTTGGGTTTGATCTTTAGAAATTACTTAGATTTTTGTTTAGGTCCAAGTCCCCTGTTGTTCATATAAGTCCTCCACACATTTAGTTCGAGTTCTATGCATTCATGTCCAAGTACGAGTCTGGGTTTGATCTTTAGAAATTACTTAGATTTTTGTTCAGGTCCAAGTCCCATGTTGTTCATATAAGTCCTCTACACATTTAGTTCGAGTTTTATGCATTCATGTCCAAGTACGAGTCTTCTATTGTTCTTCGTATTGTTGCTCAAATGATATCTTTATATTGTTCAAGTCTTTTGTACTTCAGTGAAAATTTTGGCAGCACCTCGGCATATCCCCCGTTTGGGGGAAAGTAGGGGAGCTGGGCCTTCCCACCACGCTACTAGAGCGTATATGGTAGGTGTCCTCAAATATCGTGGTAGTATAAATTTTTATCCCACCACGCTACAAGAGCGTGTATGGGGCCTTCAGCAGTACCCGTATAACAGAACACTAGTAGCTCTCCCCACCACGCTACAAGAGCGTGTATAGTGCTCACCCACTTCGCCGTATGCTTCGCACCGGGCTCCCACCAACCGTGCTACAAGAGCGCGTATAGGTGGTTCCCCGGTCCTCTGCAAATGCCGAGAATCGGAATTGGAACATCATATATTTGCATAGCAGTCGTCAGTGGTGTCGGTGTTGAGGTCGAGGAACATCCACACCACACTACAAGAGTGTGTATAGGGCTTACCCGCCTCGTCATACCTGTCGCACCGAATTCCCTTCCACCGTGCTACAAGAGCGCGTATAGGGGGTCCACCGACACGTAAAGCGCATCGAGGATGGGATTTAAGTTAGAAAATTTATACCTTGAAGACCGGCGGTGGCTCGTGGATCGAGGCAAGATGGCATTCCATTTTTTTAATATTAATCTTAATTAATTATAATTAATAATAATTAATAATAATTAAATTTAATTAAAAATAATTAATTAAAAATAACATAATTAATTATGATTTAATTAATCATAATTAATTAGAAGTCAATTTTAATTAATTTAAATTAAAAATAATTAGATTATAATTAACTTAATTAATTAAGATTTATTTCAATTAATTAAAATTAATATAATTTTTTTTTGCTTGACGAATTTACGAGATTTGGCCAAAGAAGTGTGTGAAAGATAGAGAGTTACCTTCACAGCCGAGCTCTCCCGTTGTTGGTTCCAAACAAAATGTTGTAACTTCCGATCTGAACAGGAAGGGAAAGCCGTAGAAGGAGCAAAGTCGGATCAGCCACAAAGGAGCTGGAGAAGCAGCGCCGAAGGGGAGAAAGTTATCTTCAGAGTCAGCGAGCACCTGTGTGCTTCTGATCAAAATGTTGTACTTCTGACCTGACAGCGAGGGAAAGTCGTCGAGAGGAGCAAAGTCGAACGTCCTCGAAGGAGCCAAAGAAGCGATCGGAAGGGAGAAAGTTACTTTCATGGCAGGCAAGCTCCCGTTCTACTTTCGATCAAATTGTCGTAGCTTCTGATCGGGGGCGTCGTTGTTTCCGATCCACGGGAAGGGAGGAAGTTAACTTCACAGCGGCGAGCTCCAGTTATTGCTTCCTATCAAAGTTCTGTAACTTCCGATCCAACCGGAAGGAAAGTCTTCGGAGGAGCAAAGTCAAACATCCACGAAGGAGCCGGATAGGGAGAGAGTTACCTTCTCGATGATCGAGCCCCGATCATTGCTTTATATCAAATGTTGTAGCTTCCGATCTCACATAAAGGCAACATCGTCGAGGGAGCAAAGTCGAACAGTGACAAGGGAACTGTGAGAGGGAGAGAGTCGGGAGAGATAGAGTGAGAACAAGAGAGATTTCTGCCTCTTTTACTTTTCATTTTAACGACACCAGGGTCGTGCGAGGTCGTAGGCGAAATGACGGGGTCGCTAGATTTACGGGATTTCTGCGGCGATGATGTGTGCAATTCGACATTGAACAGGTACAAAGAGATTTCTTTTCTCTTTTTTTTTTGTTTTCAAATACAGGTCAACAAATGCCCCCCAACAAATGTGGTAGGCGTCTAGAGCGAACCACGTTTGTTGTATGCTGATTGACCCTGTGGATCTCTAGATTTTTATTTTAGATGTCACACAAGGGTTTCAATTTAGTGGATTTCCAAGAATTTGCTTAGATGTCACAGTAAAATTCCTCTTTCTCCATAGATCTTTGAATGTATTCATAGATGGTTGATATCTTGTCTTCTCATATTGACACTAATGGATACCATATATTCAAGATTCTTCAGTCATCTGATTGTATCTTGATAAAATTTTAAATATTTATTTGGGGGTCTCGGCACGCAGTGCGATGTCGACCCAAATAAATATTTAAAATGCCCCCAATCTTTAGGGACATTTGTAGATGTCATTCAGGGATGCTTCTTTCACGACTTTGTCTTGGATCGTGAGATTTTTATTCCTTCTGTCCTATGATTTGTGCTGCAGACTTGGTGAATGGTTGTCTGATTTATCTTTATTGACCTGTTAGAAATTTTGTATTCCTTCTGCCCTTTGTTTCTAGCTTTGGCGGGCTTGACGAAGGGGTAGATGCCAGTTACCTAAATCCTTTAGGTTTGTATTAGGTTAATGGAGAAAAGTCATCGGTCCAGAGCTTTGTGCATAGCAGAATTATTCATGACAAAATCCACTTAGTTCAACCTTGGGCTTTTTGTGAACTTTAGGATAATTTTCTTCGTTCCTTTGTTTTGTGATTTGGTGGACTTATTGAAGAAAATTTCCTTCGATCCTTGCTTTGTGCTTTACGGATTTGTTGAAGGATTTGCAGGTTTTGAATTCAGTTGATAGTACCGAACGTAAGTAGTATCTTGATCCTTAACCGCTTGAGGAGACTTTAATCTGAGTTACTTGAGTTCATCAGATCGAAAGAGCTGGGATTTGACAGCTCTTCATCCTCTGGTTGCTGAGATGAGGGTTCCTCTACTGCGGCCTTTCTTATGACTTGTTGAGTAGATGGAGCTGCCAGCGATCCAGCCATATTTGGGCTTGTTGGATCCGACCTCTTACACCCATTCAGGTTTTAGACTTGAGCTATGGGAATTGCACTTCCTAATGTTGATTTTATTGAAGTTGAAAGATTTTGAGTCATCCTTCGTGGTTGTAGATTTTAGAGCCTATGCACATTTGGTAGTTGTTCGAGACTTCTCCTTCAACTGGAACTTTGATTCTCCAATCATTTTGGGAGAATTCTGTAGACTATGATAACTTAAACTGGTTGAGTCAAATTGGTCTTCGTTCTTCCTACAGTCCCTACTAACGGCTTGACGAAGTGGGGGTTCCGCTACTTCGGCCTTTCTTATGGCTTGTTGAGTAGACAGAGCTGCCAGCGATCTGGTCATATTTGGGCTTATTGTATCCGACCTTTTACACTCATTTGAACCTTAAGCTTCAGGCTGTTGAAAGACTTCAAGCTTTTCCGGCTCAATTT
Source organism: Dendrobium huoshanense (assembly GCA_016618105.1). Classification (NCBI taxonomy): domain Eukaryota; kingdom Viridiplantae; phylum Streptophyta; class Magnoliopsida; order Asparagales; family Orchidaceae; genus Dendrobium; species Dendrobium huoshanense. Next base: position 16,970,957 of record CM028351.1, on the reverse strand, counting down.
ATAGGAGTGTGCAGCCACAAAAGTCTCTTCTTAACTTTTGAACATTGGTTTGTTGGACAATGTGTTATCTTGATCTTTTGAGAGATCACATGTATATACTTTGAAAAAGAATATTTATATTCTTTAGCACAAAATAATATTTGAATTGATGATTTTAAATATTTATTTGGGGATCACGGCATGAGGCACGATGTCGACCCGAATAAATATTTAAAATGTCCCCTATCTCGCAGGGACATTTTATAACAGAATAGAATTGAAATCTTGAGATTTTAAATATTTGTTTGGGGATCTTGGCACGCAGCACGATGTCGACCCGAACAAATATTTAAAATGCCACCAGTATGATGGGGGATTTTGAAATGTATTCTCATAACACGAGAATTTCAAAACTTGAAATGCATGTGCTTATAATAATGTATAAAAACATAATACAATAAGCACAACACTTTCTTGGAAAATTTCATGCGTAGTATTTTTTCAGGTAGCGGCCATTGATCGGCGGCATGGGCCTTTGACTATTCAGATTGATGAGTTGATAAGCTCCTCCTTGAAATACCTTCTCGATGACAAAAGGTCCTTCTCAGTTAGATACGAATTTTCCACTGACTTTTCGGTGTGGGATGATTGGTCTTCTCTGCACCATGACCAATTCTCCTTCTTGAAATGATCGAGGACACACCATTCGATCAAAAGACTTTAACATTCTTGCTCGGTAGATTTCCAAGTTATGCTGAGCTTGCAACCTGATTTCATCGAGTGCATCGAACTCTTCCATTCTTAATCAAGCATTCTGTTCCTGAGTTAGCTCATTCTGGATCACTACCTGAAGAGATGGGAGTTCAACTTCTAGTGGCAATACTGCTTCAACTTCGAATACTAGCAAGTAAGGAGTTGCTTTGGTTGGTATCTTATAGGTCGTACAATACGCCCATAACGCCTCTGCCATCTTCGTATGCCACTCTCTTTTGTTCTTGTTGAGAATTTTCTTTAGCAATTTCACCAGCGTTTTATTGAAGGCTTCTTCTAAGTCATTTGCTCTTGAATAGTATATGGAGGAGTACTGCCAATAGAACTTGTGCCGATCAATGAACTTATAAATTTTTGTACTTTTGAAAGCAGTACAGTTGTCTGAGATTATACGGCGTGGCACACCAAATCTGTAGACAATATTATGCGTGAAGAAGTTGATCACATGCTCGGATGTAACTTCTCTAAATGGAGCCACTTCTGCCCACTTGGAGAAGTAGTATGTCGCTGCCAAAATGAAGCGGTGTCCTACTGATGACGGCAGATCTATCAGTCCGATAACATCAGTACCCCAACATTCAAATGGCCATGAAACTATTGTAGTGTGCAGCAAATTTAGCAGTTGATGTATAACATTATCATGAATCTGGCACTCATGGAACCTCTTAGCATGATTGATACAATCCTTCGTCATTCTTGGCCAATAGTAGCCCATTCTTTTGATTTTGACTGTCATCTTGGGGCCTGATTGGTGCGCTCTATAGAGTCCTTCATGAACTTCAGCCATAACTTTATTAGCTTCTTTAGTCCCTAGGAACCTTAGTCATATTTGATTGAAAGCACGTCGATATAATATGTTGTTGACAAATGCATACCGTAGTGCTCTCTTTTTGATTTGAGAAGCTAATGATTTGTCTGTTGGTAGCTTACTTTCTTTAAAATAATCTATGAAAGGTTGCCTCCAGTCATCATCTTTTTCAACATCTAGGCAATGCCACAATGACTCTGAAGCTTGACTTGCTTTACATCTTTTCTTAAGAACTTGCCGTCCTTCGGACTGGCCTTCAAGATCAACTGGTTCGGGAGGTTGAGGATCAACCTGAGTTGCATCCTGCTGGCTTGAACTTGGTATTCCCTCTTCCTGTGGGAATTATAATAATGCTGGCTCTAGGATCAATCGATTATGCACCATAATTATTATAGGCCATTCGTCATCCATATTCACCATTTCTTTAGCCAATTTTGCCAGAGAATCAGCTTTGCCATTTTGACCTCGTGGAACTTGAGTTAACTTGACAATTGGAATTTGCTTCATAAGCTCAAGAACTCGCCGATGATAACAGGCTAACTTGAACTTGGTGATTTTGTAAACTCCCAATACTTGATTTACAACAAGTTGAGAATAACCGAAAATGTGGAGACTTCAGATTCGAACATCGATTGCAATCTCTAGCCCTGCTATTAGGGCCTCATATTCAGCTTCATTGTTGGTCCGAGATTTAGTTAAGCTGAATGAGAATCTCTTTATGCCTCCTTCGAGTGCCACAAAAATGAGTCAAATCCCAGCTTGAGCTTTTTCTAGATTTGGAGGCCAAGTATGCTTAATTGATGATGATCCATCGAAGTACATTTCTCATACTCGTAGCATCATCTCCTCCTTGACATTCATTATATGCTCATCATGTAGATCATCATTGAATGATGAATCCGCAGGAATAGAATGTGCTGCAAGAAAGTCTTCTAACACCTGCCCTTTCACTACTTTCTGTGGCACGTATATGATATCAAACTATAGTAAAATCACTGCCCACCTTGCCAAATGACCTATCAACGTTAGTCTTATCATCAGGAACTTCAACGGATCAATCTTTAATATCAAGGTGATTTTATGAGATAGCATATAATGATGGAGCTTCTGAACAGCAAAAATCAGAGCCAAGCAATGCTTCTCGATCGGGGAATAGCGTATTTCTGCTCCTATCAACCTTCGGATGATGTAATAGAGCTTATTTTCTTTTCATTCTTCATTATGCTGGGCCAATAGTGCTCTAATGGACTCTTCTAGTGTTGTCGTATACAATATAAGATGCTTCCTCGGGATTGGTACTGCGAGAATAAGAGGATTCAACATATATCTTTTAATACTGTCAAATGCTTCTTGGCACTCTTCATCCCATTTGAATCATACATCTTTCTTCATCAGCTTTGAAAATGGCTGGCACCTACCCGACAGTTTCGATATGAATCGCCGAATGAAAGCCAACTGCCCTTATAAGGAGCGGAGTTACCGAAGGTTCTTTGGAGGTGGCATCTCCATGATTGCCTTGATCTTATTGGGGTCGACTTCGATGCCTCGATGTCGAACAACGTACCCCAAAAATTTACCTGAGGATACCCCAAATACACATTTGAGAGGGTTCATCTTTAGATCATATTTTCTGATCCTCTCGAACACAATTCTTAAATCATCAATGTGGTCTTTTCAGTCCATGCTCTTGACAACAAGGTCGTCCACATAGCACTCGACCTTTTGATGTATCAACTCATCAAATATATGCATCATCACCCGTTGATAAGTGGCACCAGCATTCTTCAGGCCGAAGGGCATGATCATATAGTAGAAAATGCCTATATGTGTTCTGAATGATGTATGCTTTTTATCTTCAGACATCATTTTAATCTGATTGTAGCCCGACGATCCGTCCATGAAGGAGAACATATCATAGTTGGATGTATTTTCAACTAGAAGCTCTGATACTGGGAGCGGAAAGTTATCTTTCGGACATGCCTTATTAAGGTCTCAAAAATCGATGCAGATACGAATCTAAACATTCTTCTTCTTCACAGAAACAATATTGGCAATCCAGTCGGCATACTTTTCTTCTTGGATGAAGCCCGCTTCTATGAGCTTCTTTGTTTCTGCAATCACCTGCTCTTCAATCTCCAATCTCCAATCTCATTCTCCTTGGAGCTTGCTTGATGAGTGTTGCATCTGGTATGATGACTAACTTGTGAACTGCCACATCAGAGGATATGCCAGGCATCTCAGCATATATCCAGGCAAAACATTCCCTGAATTCATATAGTAGCTCTTTTATTTCTTCTACTTGATCTTCTGGTAGAAGAGAGCTAATGAAGATTGGGCGAGGGTCTTCCTCAGTTCCCAAGTTGACTTCTTTTAGCTCTTCCATTGTAGCAGCTTGTCCATCATCTTCCAATTCTTCTGGTGCAGGTTTGGCCTCCACTGGTTGATCATCATAAGCTTCAGCTTCATAAATCTCATCAGCACCACCATCATTGGATTCAATTTCCATGCATGTGATTGTCCGACAAATCTCTTTTTGGAGGAATTTTTGTTTGATGAATCAGATGCCCTTATATGGATCTATATCCTTTCGTCGTAATGGACGTGGATTTTTTCCATACCAGAGGCCCAAACTTGTACGAAGCTGTCATTTGGTGGTATGAATATTAATTTGCTTTTGTAGTATTCTTTGAATATTTTTGGTATTGAACCTAGGTAGCTTCGTAGGAAATAACTCTTTGGAGTCAAGGAGCATACAACACCAATCATTATTCTCCTCTTCACGTACTCCCGTGGAATGCAATATATTTTTAGGTGCAATCCCCTTTTTCGGAGGAGGCAGATAAAGAGTGGAGAGTTCTTTAATCTTATGCACCTCGCATGAAATGATTTCTTTAAAGTGTTGCAAGGGAACACGTGTGACTACGAGTATGCTATCTGAAATTGATAGGCTATCTAGATTTCTGAAAAAATACCTCATGCACTCTATTCATATAGAAAGAGTCATAATCATAATCATCATTTGAAAATTCAACCTCTGTACTCCATTCGTCTATGAACTGGCACACTTTTTGAGATTTCGTAGGGATGATATCATCTTCATTTGTATCACTCCCTAGGTGAGGTACATATTTCTTTTCTTTGGGAATGGTCGGTGCCTTGGGAAGAGTCGGCACTGCATTCTTTCTTCCTACACGCTTCTTCTCACCTTCCCGTTCAGGTCGCTTTGCAGCCTTTGAATTTGATGTCATAGCCTCAAGAGAACTCGAAGGCTTTTGCTTCTTTGGCATGAAGTACCTTGCATATTCATATATTGTTACTTCATGTTTTGTAAAGGGTTGAATATCACCAGAAATTCTAAATTCTTCTCATTCTCTGAGATACTTCATGCACTGGTGTAATGTTGAAGGGACAACGCCATATTCGTGCAACTAGGGGTGACCTAATAGCGCCTTAAATGAGGTGTCTGCATCAATCACATGAAATTTGGCTTCTGTATAAAGTTCCCCAAATACAAGAGGGAGCATAAATGATCTAAGGGTTTTCTGTCATTTCTCATTGAAGCCGTGCACCATCAACTTATCTTGGCCAAGATGTTCCACATCGAGGCACAATGATCTCAATGCTTTCATTCTCATGAGATTTATGGAAGATCCAGGATCAATACATATTTCAACTGATCATCATACCGTCGCTCTCTACCATAACATATAATGGGTGATTGTGATCTGCCGTTCCAAGCATCATATCATCCTCGGCAAAGGTAATGATCGGCTCATTCAAAGCTTGCAAGACTTCGGTTAGGTTACGCTCAACAAAATATGCCTCATATCTTTCGGGGTCCTTGAGAGCTTGAATCAAAGTCTCCCGAAGGTCTTTAGACAACAGTAAGGCATCATAAATGCTGAGTTATGCTAGTATCTTCCTCAAGTGGGATAAGATATTGTAATCTATCCCCTTAGCTGAAGTATCTTTCTTCTTGGAGTCTTCGGGGATAATATCTTCATTGATAATTATCTTCTTTCCTTTATCTTTGTTAGGAGACACTTTCTTTGGTGGAGGGGGCGGTACTTTACCACTTCTCAACTGCACCTGGGCCACCTCATCTGATTTAGACTTGTTTGATGAAGCATTCTCTTCAGAGTCAGTCATTGTTAGGACTGGGGACCCATCTGTGGACTCAAAATCGTCTCCCAGTTTCACCTGTTTCATTTGCGATGCTACGCTTGGGTCTGAATCTTCATCATCTGGAAAACATAAATCTTCTTCTAAACTGTATTCCATTGATGACACCATCAGACAGAATTCAGGGCCGCTTCTTCAGCGTATTTCTCCCTTCTTGTTATCTTTGATGTTGCTAAGATGACTCAGCATGTTTCTATAAGAAGAGATTCATCATCTGCTTCTTCATTTTTGTCTTTTTTGATCTCTTTCATAAAATCACTGAGCTTAATAGGCTTCCTGGCAGTTTAGTAATATTCGCCCAAACTATTGATGACCTTCTGACTTATAGTCTTCTTTGTCATAGGCTTCTTCAACTTGGCTTTCTTCTTAGAAGACTTTGGCTTTAATTTGCCAGATTTTGATGAGCTAGCTTGGCCAGGTTGCTGTTTAGAGGTGGATGCTTGTGACATAAGCAACCACTTTAGATTCAGTACTGGCTCAATAGGAGACTTCCACTTGACACCCGGAACTCCTTCCAGCTATTTCAACATTATAGTTATCTTCTTGGATACCACATTCTTCCATTGTTCTTCTTGGACAGATTCTTTTATTGTTGTTTCTTTAGGTGGGAGTATGGAAAAGGATGTGACTACCCGGGTGGATTCCTTTCTAGGACGAACTAACACATTATCTGATAATGTCAATTCTCCCCTCTTATACATCTTTTCCAACCAATCTTTGAAGACATAACAATATTCAATTAGATGACTAACTACCCGATGATATGGGCAGTAGTTTGGGTCGCCATTGTGTTTGGACTCTTCAGATCTTTTGCATTCTGGCAACTCCAGACCATTCTTGAGTGCTTGCTAGAACAGTTTAGCGACACTCTCAATTTTGAACGAATATTCTTTATTCATTTTCTCCTTGAGGGAGAGGAATGTTTGATCACCATTTACTGTAGTTTGCCTCTAGCGCTCTCATCCACCAAGAAAGGCTCGAGGTTTATCATTTCCTCTAAGAACCAGCTTTGGTTGAGGAATTGGATTGTAAGTCTGCTTTGATTTTTTTTCATACTGCATAGGTTGCTTTTCTTTATCCACATTATATACTACTTTTTTACCTTCATCAGGTCTATGAGGGAATGCGAAGTAAACATCATTTCTCATAGTATCAAGTGCCTTAGTCTTTTGGGTTTATCAGGGAGGCTTTCAGATTTTGATAAGTTCAACTTTTCAAACTTTGTCACCCTATCCAACAGATCTCAAAAAGTAGTAATTGAAGCCATGCATAAGAAGGGTTTCATTTTATCATCGATGTTCCCATCAACAATTGAACTGCATGCTCTTCTTCTAGTTGCCGCTCGCATTTCATGCTGAGATTGTGTCAGTATGTTATATATTTTATCACTGATTCATCCTTCCTCCTTTTATCCATGGCGAGATTAGCGATGGTAGTCTTCTCTATTGTGCTGGCAAATCTTTTCACGAACAAGGCCTCTAACTTAGTAAAGGTCTTTAGTGAATCATTTGGCAGCTCAGTGTACCATTCGAAAGCAGTTCCACTCAAGCTGCTCATAAATTACCGGAATAACAAAGTATCATTGCCCCCCGTATTTCCACAGGTGGCTTTGAATTATACCAGGTGCTGTCTGGGATTTTTATTGCCATCGAAAATGTTAGATTTTGGCACAGAATATTCTTTTGGATATGGCATCAGGTCATACTCTGCTGGGTACGGGCGACCTTTCCCTACCAACTTCTCTGCTTGTTCAGCAGCTATAATGGCTTTAATTTTTTCACTGATTAATCCTTCTAACTGCACAGCAGTTACATGTTCAGAGGTATCTGCCACATTTTGCTAAGTACGCTGGCGGGTTGGACCATCAGTCTCTTTGCCACCTTCAGATACACCTTTCACTCCTGAGGCTTGAAGCATATGGTGATTTTAAGGATTATTAGCTTGGTTGATGGGCTGAGCCGGTGGAGGACCCACAGAAGCGGTCTTCTGCATCATCTCCATCATTGCCGTCATCTAAGTCATCATCTCAATCATTTTATCATTCAGCTGAGAGATTTCTCTATCTTTATTCAGCATTTTTTGACTCATTTTATTTCTTATTTCAGCGAGTGTGATATCTTCGCCAGTGAAGGAATTTTCTTCGACCTCTTATTCTTCCTCATCTCCTTCTTCTTAAGAGCGAGCACTTCGGCTGGAAATTGATCTAACCCTGTGGCGACGTCGATAAATACGTACGCGTGACTGTGATTGTTGGTCATCTTTATCACCATCATCATCTTCAACATCAATGTGGTTGACCATACGCATCACCTCGATCTCAATAGTGTCTTCATCGCCATATTTATTTTCATCTTCTTGTACTTGAATTTCTGAGCGGCATCGACACTGAATTTCAGGCTCTTGACTTGGAATGATCATTTCTTTGATCCGCGGACTACGATCGAAATGAACTTTCTCTTTGGCTGAAGTTGGAGAATAAACGGATCTCCTAGAAGACTCTCCAGGATGTCGACTATCACTATAATTGTCATTATGGGTCTTCTTTTGCACCCATTTCTGACGAGTTCTGTTAGTACAGGAGGATCTCCGGGAGACAGCTCTGGATGTCACACCCGAACTAATTCTTTCTTCAATCATCTTTTCTTTTTGAGGCTTTGGCCTCCATATTTTCTTTCCTTTCCACCGGGACCTTTCGGTGACAGATTCTTGGACACGGGGTCCAAGTGTCACACCCCGATGTTCACCGTGCGGAGCTTGGCGTTGGTAATTTCTTCATTCAACTATCACAACAGACGATAGCCTCTCTCTTGGAAGAGTTCTTCGGGCTTCAATGATCAGTGGCCTTTGGAACTTCTTTTTCATCAGGCCCTTCTCCTTAACTATCTTCAAAACTCGATGGACTCGAGCAGATAGACGTTCGGGCTCTCTTGTCTTCTAAGTGGCTAGAGCTTCAGGTTGACGCTCCCAGAATGATTTTTTGAGCTCACTAGAAGAGCTACTTCTTTTTACCCACTTCAGATTTGAAAACTTATTTTGAGTGGGAATATTAATATCTGATTCTTGGGCTGGCAAATTGGAGGGATGGACTGGCACAGGTAACTGTTGAGTATGCAGCTCTGCATTTCTCTTCCTCCTTTGCCTTCTATTGAGCCTTCCTCCATATGAGGAAGCCTCATCATCATACCTCCCAGATGCAACAGTCTCTCTGGGCAGGGTAGTGGTGTTTGTAGTCACCACAGAAATTTTTCTTCCATCAACAACCATTTTTGCAGTAAGGGTCTTAGACTGAGATTGTCTTTCGAACACAGAAGTTCTTCCTTGAGCAGTACCTCTGGAAGCAGTCCTTGCATAATAGGATCTTCTAGAAAGCTCTTCAAAATTTATGCCGTACATAGGGACGGCTACAGCCCTTGCAGTAGTTGCTGAAAATTCGAGCCCACCAAAATGGATGCTGGCTTCAATATTTCCAGTTTCAATGATAGCATTCGCTAGCTGAATCCTGGCTCCTCGTCCCAGTTGGACGGTCATCGGAGAGTCCTGCATTTCCATTCTGTAAAAATAAAAGTCAGGGGTTAGTAATTAGGATTGATACATCACCATGCACTTTCATAAAACAGAAATAACAAGAACAAATAACATAAGCTGAAAAATTAGCATAGAATTAAAAATCCTGCTGATTGAACTTCTATTAATCTTTTGACCCATATGGATTTGCTTTCTACTATAGCCTATGAATGACTAGCCAGATATGGACAGAGAAACCATTCCCCAGCGGAGTTACCATAAATCTGTGGGCTCCAAAAATTCAGCCCCTGACTCCCCACCGCACACATTTTTTTTTGCTTTTTCTTGAGTGAGGGAGTTTTAACGAACTAAGTTCCGTGATAAATTTTGGAAGGCAGATGGGATTATAGATAAGACACTACCCAAAGATTTTGCCCTCATTTTGCGATGACTTTATGATCTGAGTTCTGGTTTCCTATAAGAGCAAGCCCCTATAGTTAATTACCTCTGCCGATCATGAGAGAAAACTTTCAATTAAGGCTAGTCGTCAATCAGATACGTATAGATACGTATTATTTGGCATATAGTATAAGCACTGGGTTTGGATTTTGGATTTTGGAAATAATTTGGATGTTTGGAAAATTTGATATTTAAAATAGAAATTTTACCATCTTTCACTTGGTAGGGGAATCGGTGATGGACCCGATCAAGATCTCATGGTTCCGTCATCTTGGGCCATCATGGTCCCTGACTACTTAATTAGAGGAGGTAGTCAACCCAACCTGACAGAAGGATCCTTGTCGGCAGCCATGGGTTGCTTCGTCCAAGGGGACCTTGTAGACCTAGGTTGGATGTTTATCAAAGGGGACAAATTTGAATCCACCTTAGCTGGCAGAGGGCTTTGTGCCATATCGATCATATCCTATTGATTCATATCTCAATGATTTGATGCCAATAAGGAACATATTGGCTCTGGCCATAATCGGTATTTTGTAGTGCCATTTGGCGGCAAAATCACTCGGTTCAGAGGGCCTCGAGTCATAACCGTTTATCTTGAGATGCCATTTGGCGGTAGACCACCGGTTAGAGGACACGTACCACATCCTTACTAGCAGGAGATTGTTTGAGAATGGATCCTAGTGATATTTTTGACTAGGCATTTAGCTCTTTTGTGAGCTGAAGTAAATGTTAATTTGTCCACCTGGCAAACTGTTGCGGAGGGTGGATAGATTTTGCTTTAAATGTTTGATAGTTGAATTTCAGATTTAAATATCTTGGAATTTAGGATTTTTCTATTTTTGGAAATTTGGATTTTTTTTAGTGGAGCTTTAGATTAAATGGACCCCTCCGGTTGAGATATGCCTTTGACACGGCCATCATCAAGGTGTACTTGGGGTCATTTCCATTTTATTAAACCTTGTCGACCCTATCAACTTTTCGATAGGAGATCGGGTTTCTCGTAGGCTTTATACCTTTGTTCATGAATTTTCTTTGTTGAATGCCTTGAAGGCCAAATATGAATGTACAAAGTAAATATTCTAGTCAAATCCATAACCGCATATTTATTTGATGGTCTGAACCCTATCCACTCCTATTTATATTGCTTAGGAGGATCGGGTTTCATAGGCTTCATGCCTTTTGTTTAGTGAATTCCCTTAATTATAGGCCTTAAAGGCCTAATATGAATGCAATAAAACAAATATACTAGCCATCGCGACTATATACTTGTTTGTTGGTTTGAACCCTGTCGACTTCTATTGACCCGTATAGAATGATCATGTTCGAACATGAATTCACTTATTGACCCGCGCAGCATCCCTAGACATCACGTGTGTACAAATAACACGCTCGCTAGGGTCCATGCAAGTCGGGATTATATTTTCCCCTTTTAGTGTACCTATGTGTATACAATTTATGGTGCATATGTAGGGGTATTTTGAGATGTTTTGCAGACGCCTTATGTCTGCTAGTACGAGTGTTGTGGATCTAGTGGCATGCTTTATAGATTGTAGATGCCTTCTGTCTGCTTTCATAAGTGTTGCAGATCCGGTGGCATGGCGTTTTGATGTTGACTACCCCTTTCTCAATCACTAGGGAAATTCTTCTGGACTTTGAAGTCCATTGCTTTGAAGAGAACTCCCTTTGAGGCCGTCAGTGTAGTGGACTTATTATTTCCGGTGTTTGTGGGCACCAGAACTATTTTCTTCTTAAGTATAGGACTAAGAAGAGAATTTGGAACACCAGGAAGTTTGGTTCTAATTTATTCAAACATTCTCACTTTTTCCAAGGGGTGTCATTTTTCGTACATCAGGTTGTCTTTATACCCGGTATACAGACAGCACTTTGATCATCAATGTCGTAGGTGATGCTTGTACTTGTGCCCACAGTGATTCGTTGTACCTACAACATATCCACTGTTTTTATCCACAAGTGTTCATTTGTAGGGCATCGTTATATCCAATACGACCTCCTGAAGGTATTTGTAGAAGACCCATTAACATCAGTACCATATCCACCTTTCACCAATCTCAGGTGATTTTGCTAATTGTACTTGTTTATAAGAGACGGTCCTTCTTCATACACCGGGTTATTCTTGTACCCGACATGCTTGTTGATCTAAAACACCATTATCATAGGTGATATCCGTACTTGTGTCCACAGTGGTTCATAGTACTTACAACACACACTGTTGTTATCCACAAGTGGCTTGTTCATATTTACGGGGACCCGTTGTATTTTCGATGACCTCCTGAAGGTATTTGTAAAAGTCCTATTATTCTTGTATCATACACACCCTTTCATCAATCTCAGGTGGTTTTGCTAATTGTACTTGTTTGTAGAGGACATGTCTTTGATTGGTGGTCTCCAATATTGTCATCTCAATCAACAGGCTTATGTGGGGATTATTGTAGGAGTTTACACATTGAGGTCTTGTAACATACTTTGAGTCACTATTAACCATATAAATGTTCTTGTAGTTTGAACTCCCTCGTGTGTGATTCAAGCTTTGTTCTTTGTATATGTTTGGATCTAAATTCAGTTTCATTCAGACTTAAATTCATCAAGTTTACAAGTCCCCACTTGATGTCGTATAGCCTGAGTTCAAACATGAGCTCGAAGTACATGTTCAAATTGATTGTTCATGGTCCTCTGAAGTTCTTTGCAAGTTCATTTTCATGTTCAAATTGATTTGAATTGGGCTTCAGCTTAATTTTATTTCATTTGGGTTTGTTCTTTAGAAATTACTTAAATTTTTGTTTAGGTCCAAGTCCCCTGTTGTTAATATAAGTCCTCTACACATTTAGTTCGAGTTTTATGCATTCATGTCCAAGTACGAGTCTGGGTTTGATCTTTAGAAATTACTTAGAATTTTGTTTAGGTCCAAGTCCCCTGTTGTTCATATAAGTCTTCTGCACATTTAGTTCGAGTTCTATGCATTCATGTCCAAGTACGAGTCTTCTGTTGTTCTTTGTATTGTTGCTCAAATCATGTCTTTATATTGTTCAAGTCTTGTGCACTTCAGTGAAAATTTTGGCAGCACCCTGGCATATCCCCTGTTTGGGGGAAAGTAGGGGAGCTGGGCCTTCCCACCACACTACTAGAGCGTGTATGGTAGGTGTCCTCAGACACCGCGGCCGTACAAATTTTCATCCCACCATGCTACAATAGCGTGTATGGGGCATTCAGCAGTACCCGTACAGCAGAACACCAGTAGCTCTCCCCACCACGCTACAAGAGTGTGTATAAGGCTCACCCACCTCGCCATATGCTTAGCACCGGGCTCCCTCCTATCGTGCTACAAGAGCGCGTATAGGTGGTTCCCCGGTCCGTTGCAAATGCTGAGAATGGGATTTGGAACATCATACCTTTGCGTAGCAGTCGTCGGCGGTGTCGGTGTCGAGGTCGAGACCGTCCCCACCATGCTACAAGAGCGTGTATAGGGCTTACCCGCCTCGTCGTACCTGTTGCACCGGATTCCCTCCCACCGTGCTACAAGAGCGCGTATAAGAGGTCCACCGGCACATCAAAGATGGGATTTAAGTTAGAAAATTTATACCTTGAAGACCGGCGGTGGCTTGTGGAACGAGGCAAGAGGGCATTCCATTTGTTTTATTATTAATCTTAATTAATTATAATTAATAATAATTAAATTTAATTAATTATAATTAATTATAATTAACATTGATTAATTAAAAATAACATAATTAATTATGATTTAATTAATCATAATTAATTAGAAGTCATTTTTAATTAATTATAATTAAAAATAATTAGAGTATAATTAACTTAATTAATTAAGTTTAATTTCAATTAATTATTAATATAAATTTTTTTTTTTTGCTTGACGGATTTACGGGATTTGGCCATAGAAGTGTGTGAAAGGCAGAGAGTTACCTTCACAGCCGAGCTCTCCCGTTGTTGGTTCCGAACAAAATGTTGTAACTTTCGATCCTAACAGGAAGGGAAAGGCGTAGAAGGAGCAAAGTCGGATCAGCCACGAGGAGCTGGAGAAGCAGCGCGGAAGGGGAGAAAGTTATCTTCAGAGTCAGCGAGAACCCGTGTGCTTCCGATCAAAATGTTGTACTTCCGACCCGACAGCGAGGGAAAGTCGTCGAGAGGAGCAAAGTCGAACGTCCTCGAAGGAGCTGGAGAAGCGATCGGAAGGGAGAAAGTTACTTTAACGGCAGGCGAGCTCCCGTTCTACTTTCGATCAAACTATCGTAGCTTCCGATCGGGGGCGTCATTGCTTCCGATCCACGGGATGGGAGGAAGTTAACTTCACAGGGGCGAGCTCCTGTTATTGCTTCCAATCAAAGTTTTGTAACTTCCGATCCAATCGGAAGGAAAGTCTTCGGAGGAGCAAAGTCGAACGTCCACGAAGGAGCCGGATAGGAAGAGAGTTACCTTCTCGACGATCGAGCTCCGATCGTTGCTTTCTATCAAATGTCGTAGCTTCCGATCTCACAGGAAGGCAACGTCGTTGAGGGAGCAAAGTCGAACAGTGACTAGGGAACTGTGAGAGGGAGAGAGTCGGGAGAGATGGAGTGAGAACAAGAGAGATTTCTGCCTCTTTTTCTTTTCATTTTAACGACACAAGGGTCGTGCGAGATCGTGGGCGAAATGACGGGGTCGCTAGATTTACGGGATTTCAACGGCGACGACATGTGCAATTCGACATTGAACAGGTACGAAGAGATTTCTTTTCTTTTTTTTTTGTTTTCAAATACGGGTCAACAGAGTCCCTCTCTCCGTGGCTTGCAGCAGGTCTTAGTCCATCTTCAACCTCAAGCGGACACCTACTGCTACATGCAAAAAGTCCCAACTTACTCTATATTGCTCGTGCTCCATGCAAACCTCTAAGCTAACCGTCTAATGCTAACCCTGTGTGCATGCTGCCTCGTTATGATTGCCTCAACCAAAATATATTAAATTAAGATGAATAGTGTTTTTAAATTAGTTCTTGCTAAAATTATTAATTTTGTTATTTTTATTTATATATCATCATTAATATTATCAAAACTTTTAGCCTAAAATCAAATCTTCATATTACTCCAAAGTGTTGCATGAGATGCTTGCTTAACTTTAAACTAGCCATTTTTTAGCCCCTTCAATCAATGTTATTGTAGAACTATCACATTTCCTTTCTAATACTTCCAAACTCGAGTAAATAGACTTGGAATTCTAAATAAAAATTCAATTCAGAATTCGCCGAAAATCCACTCTTCTCTACCTCTCCAATAGCCTTAAGGCCCAACTAGGACCATACAGCTGCTGAAATTCCCTCAAAATCATTATTCTCAACGGCTGCTACTCAGAGCCAATGACTGCCACGAACGAGCGGCTGCCACATCTGGTACACAAACAGGGGCTTTCTAGACTTTTTTTTTTTTTGGTCATTTAGGTCATTAAAGGCAAACTCACACACACAACGCATACACATAGACTCGAATCTTGGACCTCTTAGTTGGAAGCCTAAGCTCTCAACCAATAGGCCAAGGAGCGTTGTGTAGGCTTTCTAGACTTACAAAAGGGATAAATTATGTTTGCTATTTATAGCTATTCTGAAATAGAAAACAACAACTTACTGCTATGCAGAATCTGTTGAAGACTGCGTCACAAAAAAATTAACACTGATTTTTGTTTTCTGTTTTCAGCAAACTAGAACCAGAAATATAGAAATTGTCTTCCTAGAAACCACGTATACGGATCTGTTGTCGCTGATCTTGAAATTCATTACCACATTGATGAGGTCGAACCCTTTTAGGTGGGGCGACATATTTTATATTCAAGAGGAACATTAATCTTATCTATAAACCATATCTTTTCCTAATGTGTCCCAATCCGATTAGCATAATATGATTGTTTCCTACTTTCCAAGCTAGCTATACGCGTCTTCTAGAATCCAATTTATTGGATGATCATGATAGCACTGTATTTTTAGCTTTGGTTTTATAAGATTATGGTTTTTGCTTAGTATTGGTATTGCTAGGTAAGGATTCTATTAGGTACTTCATTTGGAAATTGTTCAAATTTTTTATTGGTAGTTGCTTGCAATGAAAAAAAACATAAAACAATATGACTTTTTTTTTTCTTTAATCTGTGATTTATATTTATTCATTTTATATTTCTATTATGCTTAATATTTGTTGTGCTATTATATTTCTTTCTTCGTCTCCTTAGAATTAGTTCCTTAGACAAAAATATATTCATTGTTTTTCATTTGTTGATAATCATTGAGATTAGGGTATTGTGGAGCAAGGCCAACATATTTGTTAGCTGAATTTAGATGTCTTTCTGTTCTTCTGAAGTATTCTATATGATATGGCAATATTTATATTTCCTATAATTTCTACTGTTGGTGGCTTTGATGATAATTCATTTTGGATCTCAGTACGCTCAACATCTCTTCTCACACTAAATGGTTGTGAAAAGAAGCAGTGTACGTAGAGCTTGAAATGAAAGACAAATTTGTTGTAGCGGCTATATTTTCCATTTGATTTAAGATGTAGTTTTGTGCAGATATGTTACTGTTAAGTAGCTCTTCCATTGCCTGACTATGATAGCGCTTGAATTTAATGTCAACTACTATTGGTTGCTTTGATGATAATTCATTTATTTGAAATTAGATTTTTGGGTTTTGAATGCCATGTAAAACTGCTCACTCTCATAGGATTGGATTAGATCTTTTTGATAAGAGCCAGCTATCATTTTAAAGATTATTTACCTTACAATGACCTTAAGGTGATTTAGATTTGGCTTCATTGGCAAGCAAACTTATGGCAGCTATAGATTCCAGTCTACTTTGGAATGTTATTAGTCATTGATTGACTTTATTCTTCTTATCTTTTTTGTATCTTTCAAAAATTAAGATTTATTTTCATACAAAAGTCATCTTTCTTCTATCTTTAAGTTTACCAAATTTGATTGTTGTTGAAATTTTTAAGTATATGTGGTGGCTTAGTTAACATTCCTCTTGCAAATGTCAACCATTAATAAGATATAAGCAATCAACTTACTCATGATTTCAGGTTCCAAATTGTCTTTTCAGACGTAGGCTAGAGTGGATGCCATTGAAGTTTAGAAATAGAGATCCTAAGACTTGGTTGATATTGTGTAAAGAAATTGCCCTAATGATAAGGGTTTTTTTTTTTTTTTTTGGATTTTCATGTATACTTTTGTGAAGGCATTTATTGTAATAAATTGATTATGTGTGTGTGTGTGTGTCTATATATATATATATATATATATATATATATATATATATATATATATATATATATATATATATATATATATATATATGAAGATTTTAGTAGGACTTCTGTTATATTTAAGGTGGAAAATTCTTATAATTTTAAATTTATGAAATAAATTTTTTATTTTAAGAAAAATATCTTATGTAAGCTTTCATATGTACTTGAGATTTTTAGAAATATGATTGGAGATTAATTATTTAAAATTGAAATATTATGAGTCGGTATAAGTAATTGATAATTGAATGTAATTTATATTGGATATAGCATATATTGAGGCACATAATAATTTCATTTTATTAAAATTATTTCATTAAATTTAAGTGTTGGAAATCATATTTGTTAGGGCAACTTAAATGTGCCTTATTATTAAACATGCTCCATCAAATAAATGTACATGTTAGGAAAGCTAACCAATTATGACACATAATATTTGTTATATTTATTCACAAAAACTATCATATGAAGGTGTTAGGAAAGGTTGTTTATTAGGACATTGTAAAGGTGTCGTTAAAGAGACTATGCCACCAAAATTTATTTGTCATGAAAATTAAGTTTTTAGGGCACATAAAGATCCCTTGAACCCTATGCCAACGACCACCTAAGTGACATCATTATTTGATGCCCCAATATATCATGTGCCATTATAGATACAAGTTATGGAACTTTAAGGTGCCCTAATAGCCATTATTTTTTGTAGTGAGGGGTACAATGATCAATTTTAATTTTGTCTAATTATCATCCAAGGTGTAAGAGAAGGAAAGTTAAAATATAAATGGGCACAATATTTTGCTTATGTATGACCGATATTTTGTTTTGAATAGTTATAAACATTTTGATTTTTTATTCGTCTCTAGGTAATATTATATATTTTGATAAATAAAAATATATATTTTATTATCTAAAAAACTGTAATACTTGATATTACTTAGCCCAAATTTACTAATCTTTGTGATTTATGTTCATCTTAATATGTAGAAATAACTACAAAGTTATCTTCTTCTAGCCTTTTTACTCTCCTTTTGGGAGTACTTTTCTTTTGGGAGTGTTTTAGTTGGAGTAATTTAGCATTAATAAAATATTTCATACCTAATTATTACATCTTGATCTTTTTTTACTTTGACGTAATCAACAAGAACATAGTTTGACCAAAAACTTTTAAGCATGTTTCATGTCTCGCTTTATGATTTACTTCTTAAATTGAATTGTGCATAATATTAAATTCCGTTCCTATTTCAAATTGTTGGTTATTCCTTCATATTCTTCTCAAGGAAAATTGTGGTCAAATAATCATCTTCAATAAATAGTTTTAGTATTTAAATTTCCAATTATATTTCATATCTTATTTTTCTATTTCTCCAACCTACTTAAAACTTCTAGGTTTTGTTTTTGTTTAAATACAATGTCAAGTGGATCTTTTTTTAAGTTTCATTAACATCCCTTTATTAGATAATTGTATATGTATATTTGTAGTGGAAGGGTTTGGTCTATGATCATCTTAGCTTTTTGAGTGTTGTGCCAACCTACTGTTTTTTGCATGCTTATTTTATTTAGAAAGTATTGATTTCGTTACTTATTGTTCTCTATTTTAGTGATAGCTTTAGAAGGGGTTTTAACTAATAATATTTGGCTTTGGAAACTTCAAACAAATGAAGAATTGCATTGAATGTTAATTATTCAAAGAAGGGGATGAATGATATAAGATTTTTGGGGACTATGGGTATCATCATTCTTCTAAAAAACATAGCAATCCACCTCTCTCTCTCTCTCTCTCTCTCTCTCTCTCTCTCTCTCTCTCTCTCTCTCTCTCTCTCTCTCTCTCTCTCTCTCTCTCTCTCTCTCTCAGAGAACTGGCACCCAACCTTCTAAATAACTCACTTATATTATCATTATTTGATATTATGATGCTATTAATAAAATCGATTTTGGTGCTTATTCTTCTTGTTTTATGGTTCTTAAGAATGGGGTATAGCTTGCTAATCACTACTGCATGATTTCCTTTTCTTCTATTGTGAGCTTTTCAATTATCACGAGAGTTGAGAGTGTTTTCATGGTGTTTTATTATCTAAATACTTGTAATCAATGACATCCAAGGTGTATGAGAAGTAATGGTCAACATTGTTTTTTTTTTTTTTTGGGTTCAAATTCTCCTTAAAGTGCCATTTGAATATTAGAAATATTGTATTCTTATTAACTTTGAATGTATTTTCATATATTTTATTATTGTAGACGTCTCATATGATTGTAATTTATGATAAAGCATGCAATTGATTACAAATTATTAATGATAAATCAAATATGCACACGTTTTAAATCATTAGTTAAAAAAAAGCAGACAGAATCGCAGCGTTTTTAACCGCTGCTTTTGATCCAATATGCAATATTACAGCGGTTATAACTGCTACTATTGGTTAAAAATGCAATAATTCAGTGGTAAAAACCGCTGCTATAGGAACCATTTCATATTTGTAGGTGCTAAAACCGCTGCTATTGACCCATTATTCAGCTTTCTAGGTGCTAAGACTGCTGCAAGATAACAAATTTGTAGGGGTTAAAACCGCTGTAAAAATTACCGTTGCCAAAAGTAGATCTATAACAGCAGTTTAAGTAGCATTACAGAAGCCGTTCGCAGTGATAATAAATACGGCAGATGTGTATTGAAGGATTTTTTAATGACCATAAGCGCAAGTGATGCAGAAGAGGACAACTGGTCAATCAGCAATTCAGAAGAAAAGACCATCTCCGGCATGAGGGCGACCAACTCCGGTTTGGTATCAAGTTCCTCGTTGGCACCGATCGCTAGAATTACTTTCAGGTGGTTAAGAGATATATTACAGTAAAACAAATAAGAATTAATGTCAGGTGGTTAAGATTTTTTTGGAAAAAACCTAGTTAAATTGACGATGCAGAAAAATGATAAAAAATGGCGTTGTTAAGGAGATAACGCCATAAAATTTATAAAATCATCTTTTCAGGTTTATCATCTCTGCAATGTTTATCCATTCGAAGTAGTCGCCGATAAAGCTAAAATTTTTGGTTTATATATCCATGTTTGATGCTGCTTATTATCACAGGAACCTATTATTTCGTTCTCCAAATAGGGTTCTTCATCAATGAATGATGATCCACTCCAGCCAATCTCCTTATGCTCTCTCTATCCAGGATTGGAAAGAGTGCACTGTCAACTTAAAGCAATCACAATAAAGTATTTAGTAATTACCACATAAGAGAATTCAACAATCATAAAATAAGACATAAATTATGTAATTCGGCTTAACTAAAGCTTATATGTACGAAAACATAGAGATCAAATAATACACGGAACTTCAAAAGAGATATTTGAAATAATAAATTTTAGACAAGATTAGAGATAAGAACAAAAAAATACAACCACTTACTATAAAGATGAGGGGTAGGCATCTTTTTCATAAAAAGATGAAGAAATACACTTGCAAGCATTGAGAACGCTTCTTCCTTTCTTTCTCGAATGAAACCCCAATTCCCTAATGAGAAAGAACCTGCAAGAAGAGAAAAGAACAGAGTGTAGAGAGTAAAAGGATTTCATTCTCTCATGAGAAACTATGTTATTGGAATACAGAGTTGAAGAGCCTTTTATAGACTTTCTTAGACAGAGGGGAAGACAGTCCGTTAGAGATGTCAGCCAGTCGTTGGTGGCAGAGCAGCTTTCTGCGGTAGCAGCTGAGCGAGGCTGCTGAGCCGAGAGGTGGAAGATGAACAGTAATTATGCTTGCTACCGGTATTGTATCAGATGTGTTAACAGCCCCCCTCAAATGAACTATCTGGTGAGCAGATAGTTAATTTGTCACGCCGAGCAGAGAATCGAATAGCTGACAGAGGCTTGGTAAGAATATCAGTCGGCTGATCGACGAAGCTAATGTGGGAGACGTCGATTGTGTGGTTGCGGATGTGATCACTGATAAAATGGTGATCGATCTCTATATGTTTGGTTCTTGCATGAAACACTGGGTTGTGTGCGAGAGCGAGTGTGGAGATGTTGTCACAGAAGATTGGAGTTGGTTGTGACGGTGGGACTTGAAAGTCTGCCATAAGACGACGTAGCTAGAGTACGTCGAAGGTGGCTGCGGCGAGAGCTCTGTATTCGGCCTCTGTAGAGGACCGTGCCATGGTGGCTTGTTTCTTTACACTCCATGAGATGAGGTTTGAGCCAAGATAGGTGCAGAATCCAGAGACGGATTTCATGTCCTCCATGTCTGCTGCCCAATCTGCATCACTGTAAGTTGTGAGATTGAGTTCGCCTTTAGAAAGAGGTAGACCATGGTGTATTGTCCGCTTGATGTACCGAATGAGGCGTTTAAGGAGCTGATGATCATATGTTGTCGGAATGTGCATATGTTGACAGATGACATTGGTTGCAAATGCGATATCTGGCCTGGTTACTGTAAGGTATTGGAGGGAGCCTGCCAGTTTTCTGTAGAGAGTTGGGTTGTCTTAGAGAGGGTTGGTTTTATGGTTGCGCACTTGTTTCATGGCGTGGCAACTGGTTTGCAAAATTCAAAGCCAGACGAGCGCAGAATGTCACGGGCATAATGAGATTGATGCAGGAAGAGGCCGTTTGGTGTGTGATCGATTTGAAGGCCTAGAAAGAGCTTGGCAGTGCCCAGTTGTTTCAGAGCGAAGTGTTGCTGGAGATGAGTTAGTAATGATTGGATTGTATGTTGATTATTTCCTGTAAGCATGAGATCGTCAACATAAATGAGTAAATACAATTGAATTTGTGGAGTGTGATAGACCAGTAGAGATGGATTGGCTTGGCTGAACTGAAAACCAAAGTTTATAAGAAACTCGGTGAGTTTGTGGAACCACTGTCTCGGGGCCTGCTTTAGGCCATAGATAGCTTTCTTCAGTCTGCATACGTGATTGGGAAATGCTGGATCGGAAAAACCTTGTGGTTGCTACATAAAGATCTCTTCGTGTAGATCTTCGTGGAGAAACACATTCGCCACATCAAACTACAGCAGCGGCCAGTCCCTTTGAATGGATATGAGGAGAAGGACCCGTAAAGTTGGCATCTTTGCCACTGGACTGAACGTCTCGTGATAATTGATTCCGTGTTGTTGGATGTATCCCTGTGCAACCAACCTGGCTTTGTGACGATTGACGGTGCCATCTGCATTCAGCTTGGTCTTATAGATCCACTTGCATCCGAGTACCGGAGTGTGAAGAGGGGGTGGTGTGAGAGATCAGGTCCCCTATTTTTGCAGAGCTAGGAACTCTGTGGACATGGCTTTTCTCCACTGGGGTAGTTTGACTGCCTAAGAATAGCAGGTGGGAGTACTGTTGGAGTCTGTTATAGCAAGTAGATCAAGGATCTTCTTTGGTTTCAAATGGCCTGTTTGGAATCTGGTGAGCATAGGATGTGGAGGTGGGGGGTGTGGGGGTGAGATAGCTGGTGAAGGAATGTGGGAGGTATGTGAGTTGAGAGGAGTTGATGTATGTGGAGGGTCCTGTGTTATGTCGAGAGGTGAGATGTCACGAGGAGATGGTAGATCAGGTTGATGAAGGGATGAATATGTGGAGGTTGGTACGAGAAGGAGAGGTGGAGTAGAAGCTGGTCGCGTGGGTGTAGAGGGAGGAGTTAGTTTTTGAAATTGAAATTCTTGTTCATGAAAGGTGACATGGCAGGAAATGTGGATTTTTTGAGTTAATGGGTTGTAACTACGATAGCCTTTGTGTGATGTTGAGTAGCCAAGGAATGTGCAGGGAATCGATCGGGGAGCAAGTTTGTGAGGAGATTGCGGTTCAAGCCAAGGAAAACACATACATCCGAAGATCTTAAGATGTTCATATTTGGGTGGATGGCCATGGAGTAACTGGTATGGAATTTTATGGTTGCCGGATGCGGTGGGAAGTCTATTGATGAGGTAATTCACAGCTTGAGCAGTTTCTGCCCAGAATTTTGGTGGGAGATGTGCAGTGTGAAGCAGAGTGCGGGTTGTTCGATCAGGTGTCTGTGTTTTCGTTCGAATACCCCGTTTTGTTCCAGGGTATGGGCAGCTGAACTCGTGTTTGATGCCAGTGTTTAGTAAGAATTGTGTAAACTGCTGGCTTGTGTATTCACCTCCCCCGTCCGAGCGTAGAAATGATGATTAGCTCTAGAAATGAGGATTTGATATGTTTATATTGTATAGAGTTCATCTTCTAACATTAATAATCAACCTATATTAATAGTTTTATACCTTTCAATTTAAATTATTATGGTAGCCTTCATTTTGAACTTTATGGCTGCCTCAAATTAGGAATTTGTGGTAGCAAAATCTTAGATAATCTATATATTTTCAAAAATAATTAATAAAATTATACTCAACACTAAATAATTTTCTTACCTAGAGTTTGAATTTCCTATGAATTAACTTAATGATAATGGTTTATTAACTCTCTTTGCATATTAATTTCATCTGCTTTTACATTTTATGGTCATCATCTTCTTTTTGTTCTCTTTTCAACAAATTAAAATAATTCTTCATTATGTGCCTATTCTCATATAATAAAAGAAAGTAATCTATTTGAATTTATTCTGAAAGTTAGTCCATTCATTTCTAAAACTGAACCCTGATTCGTAAAATATCCCTCAAACTTACAATAAACCATCAATTGATTATTATTTCTCTTAAGCATAGAATCAATCTGCTGTAAAAGAAATGACTTTTTAATAGGCTTATAGTATCAGAATTGTATAATATAACAGCATAAAAGTGCTCTTAAACAAGAAGTAAAAAATTATAATTATAATAAACTTGATTTTCATGATCAACATTCACAAACTTATTGCTCAAATTTCAAATAATAGAACAAAATAAATTCCAATGTGATTTAATAGTCATATCTTTCGACAAGTAAAGTAAATAAATTCTTTACTTTGTTAAAATTTCTTGGTGCTGTTTTTTTTTTTTTTTATAAAAAAGACTCCAATTTAAGCTTATTCTAACGGTCGAACACATGGCCTCTACTAAAATATTGTATATTAATATTTAATGAGATAAGATTTGGCAAAATTGAATTTAATATAAGTTTTGGTGAACTATATTTCGATCCTTTGATCCAATTGGACAAAAATTATTATTTTTTGCTTATATATCAACAAAATTTATCAAATTGATTGATCTAGATGCCTTAGAATAGTTTTAATAGTTCAATTATAAGTTCCTTAACCTCAATTGGTACTTGAATGGACCAATTGGCTCACGCAGCCATTTGTAGGTAATTTGACCTTCCTACATGAATTGAGCTCAACAACCTCAAGAAAATTTTTTAATTAATTAACCATAGGTAATTTTTTTTCAATTTTCTTAGATTAAACAAATTTGGAAGATTAACCCATTTACACCAAATTGACCCAAACAGGCATTATAAACCAAATTGGATAATATCATTGAATTGATTATAATTATTTCTTTTATATGATTTAGACTTTCTTTTTTTTAAGAAAACACGCAGAGTGGCATACGCGTTCAATTAAAGAAAAATTATAGGTCCTTAAAGAACCATGAAGCCCTCTAAAAATTCAGCCTTCAAAACAAAACATACGAGTAAGTGAACCTACCTATTACAATATATCAAAATAAAAGGACAATCAGAAACCATCCAAAAGAGCTCAACCAACAACCAGCACAATACACATATGACACCATAGCTAGCAAAAATAGTCCACCTACAAACAGACGAAGAAATAGCAAGCAAGAAGAGTCCACTTGCAAATTGCAAACAAAAACAGGAAGAAGC
Organism: Dendrobium huoshanense; assembly: GCA_016618105.1. NCBI lineage: Eukaryota > Viridiplantae > Streptophyta > Magnoliopsida > Asparagales > Orchidaceae > Dendrobium > Dendrobium huoshanense. The sequence continues at coordinate 16,946,198 of CM028351.1, read as the reverse complement.
AAAGGAGGCAACAAATAATACTCCAAGATAACCCCCATAGGAGGGAACCGCACCAAAATCAAGCAAAGAAAAGATCCAACTGAACAACCAAGTGCACAGACCAAAGCACTACCAACCGAGAACCAAAAGCCAAGGAAATAATCCCTTGCCATTTCTCATAAAAACAAACAAGTTCACTAACATTCTCTTTTTCAATTTCACAAAATTTTATTCCCTATATTACCAAAAAGAGATAGAACCAATGGCTAATGTTTTCTGAAAACTTGTACCTATGCTGAAACTCTACTTTACAAGATCACAAAGAAAGCAATATAAATAAAAAAAAACTTATTCTTGATTGATGATTTTTTTTTTGTTCTCATGAAAAATGCTTAAATCCCTCATTGTTTTCACCTCTAGAAAGACAAAATTCAATCTATCAAACCTTACTTAAGCTAGAGCATTTATATCCCAACAAATTAAATTTCAACAAATAACATCTTGTGTAATCCTTTTTGTTCGCTAACGCGTATTCCCTTTTGGGGTTTTAAAAAAAAAATTCAACAAATAATATTCCAGAAAATTTCAATTCCAGCAAAAATATGTTGCAGCAAATAACATTTAGATAAATATTTTTTTGAATAATAGCTTTTCAGCAAATAACCTTTTCAGAAAAAAAGATATTTAAGCAAATAGCATTTCATCAGATATATTTAATGAAATGAAAATTTCAGCATCTTTTGTTTTCAAGAAAAAAATTGTAAGGGAAAGAAAATTTTAGCACTCATCCAATACAAAAAAAGAACCATATTGGAGTTTTCACCAGTTGTGAAAACCGGACAGGACAACGAACCGGAAAGAGAGGTTCATGATTTGACCGGTTCGATCGGTCAAACCAGGGTCAAACCGGTTTACGTAATAAATAACAATATTATTAAAAATTAATAAAATGAATGAAAAATTTTACTCTAATTAATACATTCACTCTACATTCTATTTTCATATCAAACAAATCTTAGAGATATTAAAGTCAAAAATTAATACCATAGAAACAATAAAGTAATAATTATCATTCAATTGTTTAAAATGCGAAACACTCCTAATGAATCAAATAATCATCAATAAAATTTGTGAGATCAAAAGATGGATTCCCAAATCCCCCTTCACCAAAATCTTGCATCACAAATGCTTCTGCATCCTCACATGGTATGTCATCTTCATCACATGTATTAGCTAAGTTGTATTCATCTGCAAATCATTAATGTGAAATAATAAGTTTATATTTTATATTACACTTAGAGGATATAACTTATTTTAAAATCTTACTTGGAGTTAGTCCAGTAGAGGTTATGTTTGTTTATATATCTATAAGAATTGCATCATCTTTATAAATTTCTTTCTCCAAGTCTTCTAGATGCAATTCTGAAGTTGGCTCATCATCAAGGATCCAAAAGTTAATAAGTTCAATACTTGTGTAGTCTAAAGGATCATAACTTCTTTTTCTAAACTGCAACCTACAAAATTGTTATAAAAAATTTGATGATAATATGTACATCATCATTTAAAAAGATATTTAACATGTTCGATTTCAAATAATACATATTTTTTAATTTGAGATTGTAAAGAACAAATATATAGTAGATCATGTAGCCTTTGGTGCTCAAGATGATTTTGCCTTTTTGTATGAATCTGCTCAAATACACTCCAGTTCTTCTCACAGCCTGATGAAGATGATGTCTGACTAAGAAATCTAATAGCCACATGCTGACCTTGATTTTGTCAAATGTTTGGCCAAGGGGGTTGACCTGGTCAAATTGACTGGACCAGTCCCTGAGACCCATCCCAGTCAGTTTAGTGAGTTGACCTGAGTATGCTGAGCCCAGAATCAGGTCCTGGGTCAACTTGGTTGACCAGGTCAACCAGGGTCAAACAGGATTGACCCAAATTAAACCAATACCCTTTCTCTTGATTTCAAAACAATTTAATACTTTCCTGGCTCAATTTCTCCCATCCACTGGACTTAGTGGGTTAAACCAAACCCATTGGGCCGAGACCTGTGCCCCAGGTCAACCTGGTTGACCAGGTCAACCCAGGTTGACCCATTAAGCTCTTATGGGTCAATTCGATTCCAAATCACTTCAAATCCCATCATGAGCTCAATCCACTTCTCCCTTGGACCTATTTAACTAGGTTGACCAAGTCAACACTTAACTTGGTTAACCTAAGTCATAATGAGTCAAATTGACACATTAAGACCCATTTAAATCCTATTTAAAACCATTAACTCTTTCTTAATCAATTTCAATTCAAACCATAGCCTAAATAGCCTAGTTTCCCTTCTATTTAGCTCCTGATCTCATCCCAACCGTCCATGATAGGTATAGGGGTTTAAATAGAAGAATTTAGGTTGTTTTAAGGACCTTTTTCTTGATCTCTCTCTCTCTCTCTCTCTCTCTCTCTCTCTCTCTCTCTCTCTCTCTCTCTCTACAACCCTCCAAAGCATGTGAGATTTGGTGAGAGACTTTCTTTCAATCCCTTCCACCTCCCCCAAGTCAAATCCGAGTGTTTAAGGTTGCGGGCAGCGAGATTCTAGTGAGATTGAGCTTAGTCTATCCAAGCTTCCACATACCCTGATCTAGTGGGTTTTGAACCGTAATTTTGGGAGGAGAAAATACGTGGACAATCTACAAGCTCAGAGTATTCATAAATCCCTAAAATCCCAAGGTATAATCCCTAAAAACCCTTAGATTAGATGAAACACTTAGATCTATTTAACTTTTCAAAAATCTATTTTTATCCCAAACTAATCATACCACATGAATGCTCTTCATCTATGGAGTCTATGTTTAAAATTTCATCTCAATTGATCGAGCCAATCGATCAAACAAGATGAAAGATGGTTATGAGGTTTCAGTGTCGCTTTGACCCAGTGTACAAAGTTTTGGCCGTTGATCTCGTGATTAACGATCGAGAACTCATCGTTCCAAACATCGATCCGACCACGCGCATGATTCCGCTGGAGCGCATCGCCGTCTAGCTTGATCGGACGGTCTACGTGCCTGTCCGACGTGGATTAGTGACGCCCCGTCCGTCGCGTGATTGCACCGCCAATAAATGATTAACGAGGTCAATGGAGCCAATCATGGGCGGTCAGGTGGCATCCCATGGCTTTTTCTTTGATTTTTTTATTTTAAATAGTTTAAAGCTATTTTTACTTAATTAAATAATAATAAATCTAATTTTGACCCAACAATTACGTATAATATATCAAATTATTTGTAATTTAATTCTCTTTAATTTAAAAATAATTTTAATTAAAAATGTTAAGTGTGTTTTAAAATATTATAAAAATAGTAAAAAATATTTTTTTTTAAATAATAATAATAATAATATTTATTATATATTATTTATAATAATAATAATAATAATAATAATAATTATTATTATTATTTTATGTCATTATTATTATATTTCATCATTATTATCATTATTATCATTATTATATTTATTATTATTATTATTATTATTATTATTATTATTATTATTATTATTATTATTATTATTATTATCTTTTATGTTAAATTAAATTATTTTAATTATAATTACTATCATTATTTTATTATATTATTATTTTAAAGTATTATTGTTATTAGTGGTATTATTTTAAGTATTTCTTATTATTATCATTATTATTATCATTATTTTAAATTATTATTATTATTATTATTATTATTATTATTATTATTATTATTATTATTATTATTTCATTTGATTATTACTTTAAACACTATTTTCATTACTATAATTATTATTATTATTATTATCATTATTATTCTAAAAATTATTTATTTATTTTTATTACTATCATTATTATTTTTATGATTAGTTTTATTATTATTATTATTATTATTATTATTATTATTATTATTATCATCATTAATTTTATTTTAAAATTAATATCATTGTTATTATTATTATTATGATTATCATTATTTTAAAAACTATTATTATCATTATTATTTTATTAATTAAACGTTAAATTTATAGAAACTTCATTATTTTAATATAATTTTATTTATTAATCATCTTTAATTATCAATTTTTTTAAAATCACTTTAAATAGCTTTTAATCATTTTAAACTTCAGAAATTTGTATCTTTTTAGTTTTAAATCTATTTTTGATGCACAATGACTTGAAATTTTCAAAAAAATGTGTATTTTAATTTAAAAATATTTTTATATAGTAAATTATCTTTTTCTGGCTTGTTTCTATTTTATTTTATTATTTTGAGTATTTTAAATATTATTTAAATCATTATTGTAATAATTATTTTAAAATTAAAAATTATTTTAAAATCATTTTGAAACCTCGCTAGGGTGGTCAGTAGATCTCCCCTATATTTATCTAACATAGATTGATGTATTTTTAAATACACTATTTCCGAAAATTTATATATTTATAAGTATTTTAAAATATTTTAAAATTACTTATATTTTAAATCCCCTAATTTGGGAGATTCACTTTAATGAAATTTTAAACATAGTTTGTATACATGAATAGCATTCATGTGGGAGTAAATTAGTGAATGATTGAGTCCCAATCATTCACTAATCACATTATTAATTATTCTTAGTTTTTTTCTTTTATCGTATTTTGCATGTGTAGGATGCACGAGTACTTAGTTTAGGCTCTCCTAGATCTAAGGATATGGTGTGTTTACTGCTTTTGTATATCCCCTGCATTGTTAACCTGAGAGTCAGTTCAAAACTCAGTTTAAACCTACTCAACGTAGTGACAAGTTAAGGATAATGATTAAGGATTCGTCTAGCAAAATTAGAAAAATTGTAGGAGCTAGAATAGATCCCTGATTGACCTGAAAACTTTCACATTTAAACTTAGTGACATCTTGAACACCCCAAAATTTTTTAAGATTTTTTAGTGCTTTTTAGACCCCTTAATTAACCAACCTTAATTTACTTATTAAATAGGGCCCGATACTTTCTAAAATTTTTAATAAATCTATTTTTAAATAAAAAAAATAACCCATAATAGCTCAAATTATTTAAAATTTAGTGCTTAACCTTAAATAATTAGGGCCTCTTAGTTTGAACTTAATTTGACCCTTAATTTAACCTTAATTTGAAATTATCATTATAACCCTATTAGATAATTAAAAATTATTGAAAATTCTAAATTTTCCCCAAACACTTGAGAACACTTCCTTAGGTCATTCCTGACCTTTGGGAGTGATTCCAATTAGTTTGAAGCTGATTTGGATTAAAACCATAAAATCACGCCTAATTAGGTAGTTTTAATAATTTCCTTAAATGACCAAAACTTTGAAAATTCATAACGTTACATAGGAAACTCAAAACCCAGCAAACTCAAAGCCTAACTACTCACCTTAAGGTCTAGTATTTACCTAAAATATTAAGAACCTCAAACCTAGCCTATTTCCTATAGTGACCTTTTGGACCCCCTCAGTCTAGCACCTATGAGGACCTGGAATTTTCCAAAATTGGTTAAAACAATTTAAACTTTACGTACTACTACCCTAAGAATTAAAAAGTGGATTAATAAACTAAATTAATTAAAATAGATCCTAATTCACTAATATTCAAACTTTAATTAAAAATTTATTTTCTAGCCATCAACAAATTCTAACTTTAGGCAACTTGAACTAATCACCCTACATAGAACCTATCCAAAATCACACAAGCCTTACTCACACATAGAATTATTTGCTAGGGCACCACTTCTAGACTTAGGCTAGGCCAGTATTTTCTTTTCTACTATGTGTTAGAATTTTTTCAATTTTTTCTACATATTGTGATTGAAATTGACGTGTTTGCTTACTTTTAATACACTAAAGAAATTGATGTGATGGGCAATAAATTACCCATAGATTAGGGTTGATATTTTTATACTAATGATATTTTCTGCATGTGGCCATGCTCATATAGTGCTAAATAAAAGGGGGGTAAATGTCATGATTTATACTAATAATGTCTTGTACAAGTGCTTCAAAAATTGCTCAGCCCCGCTAAGTAAATGAGGGCTATAAATTATTAAATAATAACTGATATAGGTGGACTGCTTAGCCCTCATAATTAAGAGCATGGCCAAGGATGGTTGTGATGAGTACTTTTTATTTTCATATTAACTGTTTGGAATGATTATAACTGATTGAGAATTTTTATTATGATAACCTTACAGTGGATGCTAGATTTTTACTGCTTTTAATTAATGTAATATTTGTAACGTATGTTTGAGCTGTTAAAATACAACTCTGAGTTAGAATATTCTTATCCAACTCGAATTCCAAAAGAAGAAGACATCCTCAAAGGTTACAGTCTTCTTAAATTTGGAAGATTGAGTTTGGATGGCTTTTAGATAAACAAAGAGAAAAGGCAATACCCCCCTAAAGGGGAGAATTGTCTCTTCATTTAGATATTTTCAAGATACGATGAAACCAAGGAGTCTAAGGAGGAGAGATCCAAGGAGTCCAAGGAGGAGAGATCCAAGGAGTCTAAAGAGGAGAGATCTAAAGAGTCCAAAGAGAAGAAGTCCAAGGAGGCTGAAGACCTGAAGACCCAACATTCCACTCAAAGTCTTTTACGCCAATCATAGGTTTAAAAATTTGGGTTATTGGCAGTGGTGCCTAACCACTTTACATTTCTACAAACCCTATTTTGTAATCAAGGGTAGTTGGCCTATGGATATTTATTAATTAGTTTGATTATCACTATGTGTTTTGATTTATGTTGATTACCTCTATTGTTGCCTATTTTTCTTAGTTTATTAGCGACTTGCATGCTGCTTTTATTTTAGCCTGAGTTCCATTAGGATTTTTAAAGACTAAAATCTTTTTCTACTCATAATTAAAAATATAATATTTTAAGGTTTAAATAATTTAGAAATTTAAAGACCTAAGAAATTGCTAGAATCATCCGGGGTCGCATACATATTAATCAATTCTTCTTTCTCCTTCTATGAGACATTTCCTCGCCTGCGGGAAGAGTACGGATAATCTAGCTTCTGAGGACAAGGCGCCAGACCTAAAAGAGCCTAGTCTCCTTCTAAAAATTATTTTATACTAAGCCTATTTTTAAAAAATGATATATATTTTATTTGGATCTTCTAAACTAGCATGTATTATATTAAAATTCAACTTAATTAAAACTTTAATTCTATTAGCCCTAGGAGAATTTACCCAAAATAAGTACAAGGCCAATTTGGAAACTCTCTAGACGTCAATTTTAACTTCCAAAAACTAAACCACCCACCCTTTTTTAATAAATGACCAGAAAATATGGTTTTGAATCGACTAGGTGGTTAGTTGGCTCCTTAATCTAGGCTTGGGTAAGTCCAAGTTTTGTACTACATTAGTTAGAACACGGGTGTTAGTGTGCGTGGAACAATAAACCTAATTTAGATTTAGGATTTAAGGATTTTACATTCGGTCTCGTAGTATGCCTAAATAGCGGGTAAGTCCCTTCTCTTCAAGGACTATAAATCTTACTTATCTGCGTCACATGGATGACGCCATTTCCATTTTTCTCTCACACATGTGTTGAGTTCTTGACTTTCTTTTCTCCAGTTTCTTCTTTAGTACCTTAGTCCCTCTCGATGTAAGTATGAGTCATGTATGTTAACTAAGCCCATTGAACCCTTTCTTTCCTTTTGAGTAGAACTTCTAAGTCTTATCCCCTGTATAAATCCTATTTTAGAAATGAAAACATATGATCCTTAATCGAGAGTTTTCTTGGGCTCTAGCATGAGATGTATTTAACCACGGGGGCTTGCACCAATGGGAAACTGAATTCCATAATTTAATAAACTCCACTCGAGCTGATGTACCGGGTGGGGGAAGCTAGTGACTTCGATTAGGTCATGTATATTATTACCTATCTGGGCGCTATCCTCAATGGTTAGTCATATGCACGATCTAATCTGCCCTTCTATCCTTCTATTAGCCCATTTACTAGGAGCTCAGAGGCCTATGAACGTCTCTATCCCTCGAGGTAGGTGCGGTCATATATTTCTCTATAATCCTATAGCCGTAGTGGTGCCCTTTCGGAGGTCCACAACTTTCTGACGATCATGGCAGGACCAATTTCTCTCTCCATCTTTAGATTATATATTCTCTTTTCTTATGTGTATTTCATGATTGGTACTCCTTAGATTAGGTCCGTCCCACTCTTAGTTATGGTCTTACCTTAGTTAAGATTCATTTCTCTTAGCTAGAGTTTCCCCCTACTCTACTTATTTTCAGCCTTGTAGGCTATTCCGTCCCTTATCCGTCTTTATCAATTATTTCCTTCTTTCATAATTTTCATTCTAACTAACATTTCAATTTCTTTTCTTGGCAGTAGTGACAAATCTACTTTCACACATTCTATGACTTTTAGCTTCAGCTCAGATGTACAGGTGACTCTTCCTGAGTCCCTTCTTACTAGTCGTCCAATTGGAGGAATCACTTTTGGTTCCATCACTGACTCGGTGTTTGTCACCCTTGGTGGACCCACCCTTGCTGAGGCTGCTGCATTCTCTCCTCCTCAAAGGAGAGGACGTGCAGCCATGCATCCCTTCGGACATCCAGTTGCTCAGTGGATAGCTTAGGCACCTGCTCGTCCCGTTTATATTCCTACGTAGCTAGTGAGCCCTGTTGTTAGGCGACTAGTGCCTAGACCACTCCTTATTTCCCCCGTTCATCCTGCAGTTAGGCAGCCAATGTCTATCTCACATATTGCACAGGTTGCTTTGGCCCCTCAGCCCTGGTAACCTACTATTATTACCCCTATTATTCTGACAGAGGTGCCTTGAGTTTGGGTTCCCTATCCCTCTTCCACTAGGAAGAGGGGTGCCTATACCAAAATCCCTTCGTCTTCTTCTTATTGAGTTTCTATTTTTGCTCGATTCTCTCACCCTAAGACCGTCGGGTAGACCCCGACCCTTTTTGTTGGTCATGTTCCTCCTGCCACTTAAGCAGTGGGTTCAGATGTTCTATCCTTCTCTACCTCCGACCTTAAGAGAAGGGCTAGGAGGAATAGGAATAGGAGACTCCATTTAGCTGCATCTAATGCAGATAGGTAATAGATGGTAGAGGCAGTAGCTCACTAGGAGCTCATTTAGAGGAGAGTAACTCCCATGCAGTGGAGGCCACGACTAGTTGTAGTCACACCTACTCCTGAGATAGTAGTTGCACATGAGATAGAAGCAATCTAGGTAGGACTCTTCTATCCACTGACACATAGTGGGGTTGAGGAGGACATTGCCTGCATTGTGGTGGCCCCTCCTGTCATCACTACTCTACCCCGGGCTAGGATTCCTAAGGACATTGGTGTTTGAGCCCTCCCTTAGAGGATTCAGAGCCTCGTTCACCTAGCGCATGATAGAGGGCCTATTAGTCGAGAGAGGTTAATCTGGAAGATTTCTTAGGCTACTATTCAGTTATTGAGATAGATAATGAGATAAAGGTATAGGTGGCAGAGAGGACAGCCACCTCGCCAATTAGTTGATATAGCTCCAATTGTTAGACTGCCAGTAGTTACTCCTGCTATAGGGTGATGCTCACATCACCATAGATAAAGATAGCAGCAGGAGCCTACTCGGCCCCAAATTAGTTTAGTTATGGTAGTCCCTCGGCAACTGGTTACCCGTACGTAGCCCCATCGTAGTAGGTGGGTTTGGAGACGTTAATAGGTGGACACCCCTATCGAGACAATTCAACCCGTTGAGACAGTACTAGTGGCAAAGGCAGTTCTGCCAGTGAATATAGTAAATCAGATAGATATTATAGTTCCTTTCGGGTCTGAGGTAGTCTTGATGACTTGTGATGTGGATATGGTAGCTTCTCCCTATGGATCACTAGACCGAGTTGAGATAGGTTTAGCTCCTAGCCCTCATAAGATTTCTTTCCCTATGAGTCCCTATATAGAAGCACTCCGTCAGGCCTTCTCAGAGGATGACACACTAGGAGATGATCCAGATGAGGATATACCAGTACACTAAGTCTATGTGGTTACATGTTGAGGTCACTCAGACGAGCAGAGAGAGCCCAAGAACCAGAATGAGCAGGGAGACCCTGAGGCGGGAGGATCTCTGAGCTCAATAGCTACTGATACCACAGTATTACACTTACAATCTCAGATGACCGAGATGGCCAAAGCCATGGCAGTGATGACTGCTCAGTTGATTACTTTGGAGGCTACACCCTATATAGTGGGCGTAGGTACTCCTACCACATCCAGGGAAGAGCCAGTAGTACCGCTAGTAGCACTAGACCCTTTGAGAGTGGATAGGGTCCCGAGGTCAGTTCCTATAGCACCTATAGAAGTTCAGAGTCAGCCAGTGTAATTATCAGTGGGTTAGATTCAAAATTTGATAGCTCAAAAGGTAGAGCAAGTGATTTTCTCTAGGAGGATTGGAGAGCCAGTTAGTAGAGGGCATCATTACTCTATTTAGTATGAGCAGGAGCCCTACCCCTTGGCTTCATTTCCCCTATATTCAGAGTATTTGATGGGCTTGGGAACTTGAGGCAGCATCTGGCTCAGTACTGGGGCATATGTTACAACATAGAAGGGAATAATGCCTTGATGTTGAGACTGTTTGTTAGTAATTTAGTTGGGGTGGCATTTGCTTGGTACACCGACCTTCCCATTGACTCAGTCTGGACTTTTACAGAATTTGAACAGCTGTTTATATAGAGGTTTGTTCGTGCAGGGCATCAGTTCATAGTGTTAGAATAGTTGCTATTTGAATGCCTTTATATTTTTTGCAACTTGAATAGTTTTGATGATTTCAAACATTATTGTTCAAATGTGTAGTTATCTCCTAACAATTTTAGAAGATTTGTATTTTCTCTTGTGTGTACTAACATTTCAGGAAAATCAGACTCCAGACTACGATAACTTCAAATCAAATTCAACATGAGATACTTTGTAAATTTGAAGTTTGCATTTTTTCTTTGAATTAATTTTGAAAGGGAGTGATTGTAATTGAGTGAATAAAAAACATTCACACACACACATAAGGAGATCATAAAATTTTATACTGATTGTACTGGACGATATCCTATCGTATGGGACGATCAGACAGTTATCTCCTATAGAGCACATGAAACGAATAAGAACTTGCTCGAAAATTTTTTTTAAGTCCTATTCGTCCAGGACGAAATTAATTATCGTACCAGACGATTGGTTCTCTGTAAAATTTTCATCCAGACAAATTTTATTATAGTACGTGGCGACTGGTCCTCTGGAAAATTTTTGTTAAGACTAAATTAAATTATCCTCCAGGACGATCGGGTCTCTGGAAAATTTTCATCCAGACGAAAATAAATTATCGTCCGTGGCAATTGGTCCTCTGAAATATTTTCGTCTAGACGAAGTAAATAATCGTATAGGACGATCAGGTCTCTGGAAAAGTTTTGTCCAGACTAACATATTCTCGTCCAAACGATTAACCGACTTAGAACAGTTTTTATCAGTTTCTAGAACCGACCATGTAATAACCGTTCGTACTGGACGAACCAAGTTCGTACAGGATGATCATCTGTACGAAGACATTTCGTACACATATTCAAATAGGGTCGTTTCAGATCGTGTAAGTAAAATCGTCCAGGACGATCCATGATCGTACAGGACGATCCACTGCGTACAGAATTGAAAACTTGCAGTTTTTGGGCGGTTTTTCTTGTCTTTTATATAAAAAGTCCAAATTAGACTGCCACCCAATCTTTTTGTCATTTGATCTTCGTGCCTCTTGAGAGAATAGCCAAGGAGAGAGTTGAAGAGAGCATTCAAAGGAGGATTCCTACCACTGGAGCGAGAAGGCTTCACTTGGATTTCAAAGGTAAGAGTCTCTACTTGTGAATTTGGATTACTTCACTCTTTTCCTTCTTCCTTCTAGATTCTTGTCAGAAGATCAGTCAAGTAGATCCGGTTCTCTGCCGACACTTGGAGAGTGTGAACAGCCGATAGGTTCTCTGCCTACACTTGGAGAGTGTGAACAGCCGTAGGGTTCTCTGCCCACACAAGGAGAGTGTAAAAGGACGACGGTTCTCTGCCAGCACTATGGATTGTGTAAAAGGACGACGGTTCTCTGCCAGCACTGTGGATTGTGTAAAAGGACGATGGTTCTCTGCTGCACTGGGTAGTGGTGAAAAGAGTGTGTTGTAAAGGCTTCTCCGCCTTGCTGTGGGTGCTAAAGGAGAGTCACTATTAGTTTTAGTGCAATACTCAGAGGATGCCTCTGAGGAGTGGATGTAGGTCTGGTTATAGACCGAACCACTATAAATCTGGTGTCATTTACTTTATTGTTTTTACGTTTCCGCACTTTAAATTTCAGTTTTAACAACTCTGTGGTTTAAAAATATTTTTCTACAAACTTTAAAAGAAATTTTTATTTCGGTTCAACTTAATCTTCAAAGAGGGTTTAAAATTTTTAAAACTTCAAATTCACCCCCCTCTTGGTAGCCTTGGGACATTTACTTAGGCTTAACAACCTAATTACTAGACTCAACACATAGTAGGAGAGTTAGTGATTACTAGACAATATTCTCGAGAGTTACTATAAGATTATATAGTTAGATGGAGAAATCTCAGCCTATAGTATGAGCCCTAGCTACAGGAGCAGCATGCAATAAAGATTTTACTGAAGAACATAAATTGTCAGATAGCACCCAACCTTAAGGGATTCAGTATACGAACCTTCCAAAAATTATTCACGAAGGTAGTCAGCTTGCAAGATAGCATACCAGATGTAGTCCCTCCTAAGGTTGAGAGTCAACCTCAGTGTAGACCTCAACGTTAGTTATCTTCAGGGGAACCTCCACCTAGCAGAGGGGAGGTACACAGTACCTATGGACCACAAGATAAGGGTAATAGGCCCTTAGGTAGTTCAGCACCACCACAACCATCTTATATACCGGGTTAGTCTAAAGCCCAGTCCAGACCCTCCTGTAGGACTTTAGAGAGTCAGTAGTACATACAGGAGAAGCTTATTAAGGAATACCCTTCTAAAAAGAAAAGTGTGAAGAAGATCTTTAAATTACTTACTATAAAGAACATCATAATATTATCGAATAATAATAGAGTGGATGAGGAACAGATAGATCACCCACTCTATTATCCCTACCATAGACACATCGACCATATTTTAGAGGAATGTTATATATTCAAGGATAATGTTAAGAGGTTGATGGCTAGTGGGAAGATACATCTGTAGAACACTAATTTAGTTCATCCTTTGGGAAAGGTTACTCAGAGAGTTCAGATGATCTCCAATCCTAGTCATAGTTCTAGCCACAGTGACAGTCAGAGCTATAGTCAAGACAGTAGTAGTAGATCATCCCGCAGTTCTGAGGAAGAGTGGCAGTTAGCACTCTCTAAGAAGACCAAGCAGATGATCAAGTAAGATGTACAGAGTTTAGAGGCAGATGAGAGGAGGCCTCCCCATGCCAAGTCGACAGTTGCCGCTCCAGTAACTATGCCAGCACTTTTCTTTTCTTCTTCTTCTATTGTAGTAGCAGATGAGCACATTTCTTTTTCTACCTTTACTTGTAATAGAAAAATATATGAAAGAGAAAAGATTGTTGTAACCTTAGAAGGGAAGATAAGATCCCTTCCAGCACTTACATTGAAGGACTTTGTTCTCCCTTCTAATGATGATGCAATAATAGAAGAAGATGACTTTAGTTACTTTTGTTCTTCTATACCTTTTACTTCTACTTCAGTTTCTTCTAGTAATCATTCTTCTCATATCTTACATATCTCTTGTGATGAAAATGATTCTATGTTTAATTATGAGTTTGAGTATGAAGATGAACCAGTCTTTATAATTCTAGAGGGCGGTTGTTACATGGATTTGAGTGATGAATCTAAAAATCCATTCTAGGCACTTTCCTTAGAGCCAACACAAGCAACCACCATTGAACTAAAGGAATCTCTTATTGAGGATGACTCAGAATAAGAAGTTCATTTGCATTCAGGGAAGGTCCTTCCACCTTGGTTGGCTAAAAAAGCAAAATAAAAAGATAAAAACATAGTCATCTAGTAGGACGATCCTATCCCTTCCTCCCAAGAGCTGTCTAAGGTGAAAGGGAAAGGCCCTAAGTCGAATTTTGACTATATTGTGTTGGCTCACTTAAGGAAAATCTCTTCCTTTCTTAGTGTCTATGATGCTATGATGATGTCCCCTGACTTAAGAGAGATACTAGTGAAAGCACTACTCGAACTAGAGTCTTATCAAGCCTTCTTTTCTTCTAAATTTTTAGGGGATGCATGCCATTTGAATGAGATGCCATGCGTTACATTTTTAAATTATGATCTACTCCTAGGGACTACTGAACACAATCATATCTTATATGTCACTACTGAAGTCAATAGTTATGAGTTGAACAAGATCCTCATTGACCCAGTGGCTTAGGCATGCTAACACCTTTGTTATGAGCATGCTAACACCTTCTCCCTATGTTATTGAACAAGATCCTCATTGACTGGTCTATTACCCCACCCTTGAAGTTTGGAAACTTCCTAACTTAGGCAAAGTTCATGTACTTGAGGCTAACACTTCATATATGGCTCTCTTAGGAAGGCCTTGGATCCATGAGTATGGAATGATAACCTCTAACCTACACCAATGTATGAAATTTATGAGGAATGATATCAAGTATACCATTCCTAGAGATACCCAATCTTTTTCAATGCATGAGGTCTCTATATATGATGACGCCGAGTATTATGTACCTTACAAGACTCATAAACCTCCACCCGCTTAGTCACTAGTGACTCCCACTAGTATTATACAGGGTCCTATACAGTTACCTGCACAGGGTTCTAATATAAGCGCCAGTACAGGGTTCACCATAGGTTAGTATTGAGGAAGGTGTTTCCACTATGCATCCTGATAGAGATCCTTTTCATTTTGTAGTGAGGCATAATATTCCCCCTAGTAGAGGTAGAGGTGGACGAGGTAGAGGTAAGGGTTCAACCCACGAGCCACATAACTATGACACTCGGACACCTCCTCCCCCTCACCTTTATACTTCTTCTTTGACTTTTAAGTCTAACTCTTCAGATATGAAGTGATCAATGTCCTTCATCAATCAGTCCCTTCATCACCTCTAGATTCCACTGGTTACGATTCACTTCCTACATTTTATAGTCATATGATACCCAAGAGTGGATTAGTTGTTAATAGTAGTTCAGACAAGGAAGAGAACTTCTGACATCAGACTACTAGTGAACAACCTTCTCCCTATCAGATACACATGATAGGAGTTGAGGATTCCTATCAAAGACCATATGACACTCCCTCCCCTAGTGATGATAGTCCACTAAGGACTAGTGAACACCCTATACCTCATCTATATGAGACATTTGGGCCAGCATGGTCCAAGGAGTGTGCCTCTTCACCCCATAGTATAGGTGTCCCACTAGGTCCTATGAGCTAGGATCCGGAGGAGACAGCTATGGCTGATGTGGATCTATTTTCATGGTTTATGATTTTGATGATAGCAAAAACTCTTATTTCTCTACGACTGCCTTATCTACTGACATTTCAGGTCCACAAGATGAGACTTCTATTAGAACCAGCTAAAGATTGGGTAGACTAAATCTGAGTCAATTTGTACCTTTTTTCTTTCTTCAGTCTTTTGTAATTGATGTGTCTCATGATGCTAAGTAACTTTGAACACACACACACCTTGGAAGTATTTCTGACTATTCCCTAGAGTTTATTATTTTTGGTAACATCTTTTGGGATGATATTTATCTCTGCCTGGATGATCTGTTCAAAAATAGAAACCCTGATTAGGGCATCATCCTTGTTAAGGCAGCCGTCATTTTAACACATCGTTCTAGACAACTTTGTATCGGCCAAGATGATCGGCTCAAATCAGAAAGAATCTACCACCAGATCTATATAGGAATTACTTATTTTTGGACATCGTCTAGGTGGATCAGCCTGGCTGATCCAGCATAATTTTTCTTAAATGAATATGGCAGTCAAGAAAAGCAATTAATGGTGATTTGCATGATCACATCGTCCGGGCCGATCTCAAGATCGGCCGAGATGATTTGACATCAGCTAGATTCTTCTCTCGGAGATGTTCAGGATGATTTTTCTCATATTTGAACTAATCGTCCAGGATGATATCCTATCAGCCTAGAATATATGACAAAAAATTATCTAATTACCCCTTACCGACCGGGCTGATTGATCATAATTTATGTTGTTCAGCAAGGCAGATATTTATATCGGCCTCGACGATAATGTCGATTTTGCAAATCTATTTAAAGACCTCTTGCTTTTTGATGAAGAGTGTCTTTGGCATCCATTGTAGTTTCGTTCTTTCAGGGGAAACTTAAAGAGAGAGCTTGAAAGTGAGTGAGGAACGGGTGAAGCTTAAGAGAGGAAGAAGATCTTCTGAGGGGGGACTCAAGGAAGTGTGGAGGGGGATTCCACACGGTTGCTCCGGTAGGCTTGCACCTTAATATCATCGGATTCAAGATTTGCCTTGAGGGGAGTTCACTGAAAAAGAAGATATCTTTGGTGTCAAAGGACCCGGCAACTCCGCCACACCGGGGAAGGTGGAAGTGATTTTGTAAAGGGTTCTCCGCCTAGCTGTGGGGGTTAAAGGAGATACACTTAGTTAGTGCAATACTCGGAGGGTACCTCCGAGGAGTGGACGTAGGTCAAGGATTGACCGAACCACTATAAATCTGGTCTGTTCTTTCCTTTATTATTTTTGCATTTAATTTCTGCATTGTGTTTTCTTTATGGTGAATTTTGGATTGGTTTGAGTTTTGATTTAAAGATATTTAAAATACAAATTCACCTCTCTTTTTAATTAGACTTGGGTCAGTTCAGAGGGCCTAACATCCAAAACAAACTTTCAAGTGGTATTAGAGCGGGATTCATAAAAATAAGATTTTGAAACTTTTGAATTTTTGATCCATGGCTAATTTTTTTAATCGTAATTTTGTGGAAGGTTATTCAATCACTAGACCACCTTTATTTGAAAATTTTACATTTGTTTTTTGGGAAATTTGCATGTCTACCATTTGCAATCAATTAATTTTTGAATGTGGCATATGATTTTAACTGGTTATTCATTACCGTCACGTGTTATAGATGGAATTAAAGTTAATATTCCTTTTAATCAATGGAATAGAGATGAACGAATTGATGCTCAATTGAATGCAAAATCTTTAAAATGTTTTTTCTATGCTTTAAATTATGAAGATTTTATGTTAGTATCCACGTACACTACTTGTAAGAAAATTTGGTATAAACTACACACCATATACGAAGGCACTAGTGAAATCAAGCAATTCAAGTTGAATATTTTAATGCATGATTATGAAATATTTTCCATGAAATTTTATGAAATGATCTCAGACATGTATTCTAGGTTTATTCAAATTGTGACATCATTGCATGCTTTAGGTAAAAAATTTTCAAATTTTGAAAAAGTCAATAAAATTTTTTGTTGTTTACTAAATAATTTTGATGCTACAATTGTTGTCATTTGTAAATCAAAAGATTTGAATGAATATTCTATTAATAATTTGATTGGCTCACTCATTACCTACGAGCAAAGTTTCGGTCAAAGACTTTTGGATGCAGGTGAAATGATAGTGCTAAAAGCTGAAGATACGAAAAAATGTAGCTTAGTTGGTGACGAAAGCAATGACTTAACAAGCAAATCAAAAAGCTCACCAAAGCATAAGCATCAACAAAAGTGGAATAAAGGTAAAAATGGTAAGAATGTTAATATTTATTCTGACGTTATTTGATTTGGATGTAGGAAGCCTGGACATATGAAAAATCAGTGACCTAATTTGAGAATTCTTCCTACAAAAGAAGAGGGTAAATCAAAGCAAATTATAAACTGTGGAAATAATGAAAAGCAAAATATTTCTTGGGCAGACCTTGCTTCCGAATCATCTGATCAGGAGCAAGAAGATGCTTAAACCTTTGATTATATGTTTATGTTTGTATGTTTTGTTTGTTCTTTTATTTTTATAATTTTCTTTTATTTATTTATTTATTTTTCCTTTTTTTGTTAAATTTTTTATGTTTCATTTTTGATCTAACACACACGTCACCTTTCTAAAAATTAAAAACCTACCTCTTATTTTTTCTTAAATTCTTGTGAAAATTGTGTTTGACTTCTTTAAAAACAATCAAAGGAAGATAACTCCTATTTTTGACTCTCAATCTCTGTGTCCTAAAAAAGGTTATTCTACTTTTGATTTAAAATCTTTTTCATATTTTAAATTAGTTTTTGATTCTAAAGTTTTTTTCTCCCTACATTTTATTTATCGCATAGAGACCTTTTACAAGTTGTTGAATCTAACTCATAATTTTCTTAGTCAAGAAATTCGCTTTATCAATAGGATGGGTTTACTTTTATTTTTAAGATTTCCGATAGGTAACATATTAAACTCTAGTCGTTAGAGAGAGAAAGTTTTGAAATTTTGAAATTTTCAATCCTGATATCCGTTCCAGCTTCTCAGGACAGGAGGAGAACGATGGCGGCGGACTGTCGCCGGCAAAGTCATGATGTAGAAACTGATTATGAAGGAAAATGGAAGTCAACGTCGTCATCTTCGAGGTCTCCGTCGCTTATGGTTAATTCAAAAATTAACACTTCTGTTAATTTTTTTGTCAAATTCAAATTCAACTTAGAGAATTCAAATTCCTTTGACTAAACGTCAAGGACCGTTGGTGATTAAGGAGGTATCTGGTTTATCTCCTTTGAGGATTCAAATTGTGGAAGGCGAAGGTAAGTCTCCAGCTAAAGTTTTAAATTCGGTTACCCCTAACAGTTTTAAATCTACAGCTTTTCTGTCTGATCATACTGCCTCAACTTCTGGAATGGAAATTTTCGTTAATCAATTTGGGAATTCAAATGCAATCCCTGGACTTTGGCACAGCGTGATAAATTAGAATTCCCGAAATTTGTTTGACAAAAATCTTCATTCAAAACATGATATAAATACTAAGATAAGCATAGAGAACCTGAAAGATGGAATGCCAAAGAGCTCGGTTGGTTCGGGTAATGTCAATCCTTGGAGCAATAAACCTTACAAAAAGTTGGATTTCAAAACAGAGGATGTGGTCTATTCTGATGATGGTATTGCTGTCAAGTTGAATGAAGAAAGGGAGCAAATGAATTCTAAAATACTATCCAAATCTTTTGTTATTAAAGTTTTTGGAAATACTTTACCTTCTCATTTAGTAGCTTGGGAAATAAGAAAACAATGGAATCAATCCGGGCAATTCCACTTTACTACATTGGGTATAGGATGGTTCTTATGCTCTTTCTCTTCAGAAGAAATGGTTGAAGCAATGCATTCTGGTGGCCCATGGTTTGTAAATGGACACATAATAGGTATGGAGAAGTGGACTCCTGAATTTAATACTTCTTCTATTAAGGGACTTTCTTCTCCAATTTGGATTAGAATGCCCCATTTACCTTTACAATGTTGGGATGAGAAGAATATAGCATTTATAGCTTCAAGAATTGGAAAACCACTAATGATGGATGGCAACATGTTCCATTGGGGGAGAAGATAATTTTCAAGAGTATGTGTAAGAATCAAACTTGTTCAACCCCTTCGAACAGGACTTTGGGTGGATAGCATTGCTGGAAGGTTCTTCCAAAATGTGGAATATGAGAAGGTTTCTAACTTTTGCTTTGTATGTGGAAAGATTGGTCATGTGAATAAGGAATGTGGTCAAAAAGAAAATATTCCTAAAATAGTGAATGTTGATAATGGAGGTGGTATTGAAACTAAAATGGAAGAAAAATAAGACAATCCGATTGAACCATCTTATGGTCCATGGATTTTGGTTAACAGCAAGAGAAGAAGAAATATTACAAAGAGAAAAGTAGAGACCAAATCAGGCACACTCAAATATGTTAAAAAAGCTGTTATTCCTGTAGCAATTGAGAAGGAAGTGCAGATTATGGTAGATGCTGATATAAGAGAAAACTTTTCTCTTGTGAATACCGGAAAACCATGTAATATGGATGATCATTTAGAAGATGGGGAGTTCATGTCTGAACATAATATTGAATTATCTTAGGATAATAGCTTGGCATTGGAAAAATCTTCTAACAACAGAGATGGGAAGGGTTGCCTGCGAACTCAAGTAAATCCTAAGAGATTACTTGCGAACTAAGGTATTCCCTATCATGATTCAAAGGTATATGACAACAATAATTCTGGGAAGATTGTATATAATAAATTAACCGTGGAAACTCATCCAGTTAATATGTTTTTTATCCTTCAATCAGTCAATGAAGATAGATATAAAGATGTGTCTATACAGAACTCTATGATGAGTAATGAAGATGGTAATGAAGATGGGAAACAGAAAATTGAAGCAAAAACTGTTAATGGCACAGATGAAGATGTCCCAGTTATGTAATTCAGAAATGGTCTAAATGAAGCTTTGCCTAAATGCAAATTGGCAAAAGAACTAAAATCTTTAGGACCCATTAAAAGCAAATCCCGTGGAAGACTTGGAGAATGAGGTAGTAGGAGGTAGGTTGAGGGCTACTCCCCAAATAAACTTTAATGAATTCCATAGCCTTTTGGAATTGTAGAGGGCCAAAGAAGAAAGAAGCCTCTCTATACATGAAAGAGTTATATAAAAGATCATAAAGTTTTTTTGTGGGTTTAGTAGAAAATAAAATTAGCTGTTTTGATAAAGCTGATTTTGATAACATCATGGGTCCTAATTGGGATTTTTTTATTCTACCATCGGAGGGTTTATCCGGAGGGATTATGATTCTTTGGAGAAATGATATTGCTTCATTTTGAGTGATAAAAACTTCGGAACAATGTATAATTGGTGATTTCAATGTCTTTAATCAAGGAAGATGGATGATTGTTACGGTATATGGGAGCAAGGAGGTTCACAAGAGAAGTTTGTTATGGGAATGCATTCAAGAGCAATCTAGAAGGAAGATTCAAATAGTTATTGGAGGGGAATTTAATTACGTCTTATCAAAAGAGGAAAAGAGAGGAGGTAGGAAGTTTATTTTCTCTGAAGGTTCCTTTGATATGCTCAAATTTATGAATGATAATGACTATCATGATATTGGAGTGGTTGGTCCAAGATATACTTGGTGCAACAATAAAGTGGGAATTGGAAGAATTCTAGAATGGCTGGATAGGTGCTTGTTGAACTCAAAGCCTCTTCAATGTATCCAAATTTCTGTCGAAAGACACTTATTAAGAGTGGCTTCTGACCACTGCCCGATAGTACTGAAATTATTTGAAGTAGCTAGAATGATAACAAGGTCTATTAAATTTGAAGATGTTTGGCTATCTTTTAAAACAACGGAGCACATTGTTTCTAAAACCTGGAAGAAGAATTTTGTAGGAGATGACATTGAAGTTCTCAACAAGAAGTGTAAGAGAGCTTTAAATGATTTATATTATTGGAGCAAAAACAAGCTAAAAGACTTCTCTAGTGAAAAAGAAAGATTGAAAGCTAAAATTTTGTTACTCCAAGAAAAAGCAGCAAGGGTTGGATGGCTGGATGAAGATAAGTTGTGGAAATTAAGAGCTAAAGTTAGAGAATTGAATGTTATTCTCAATTACTTGAACACTTGGTGGAAACAAAGAGCAAAAGTGAAGTGGGTGGTTGAGGGAGACTCAAATAATAAATTTTTTCATGCCTTTGACAATGCTAGAAGAAATGCTAATTGGATCTCTCAAATCAAGAATCATCATGGCTTGCTCACCGAAGACCCAAAAGAAGTGGATGAAATTTTTTACAATTTCTTTCAAGAGAAATGGAAGGAAAGATATTGCAGTCTTGATAACTGGCCAAAACCTTGGATGGTGTTGAATGAAGATGACAAGAAATGGTTGAAGAATGACATTTCAAAAATTGAAGTTAAGGAGGCAGTTTTGAGGTTAGGAAACAATAAAGCTCCGGGTTGTGACGGATTGACACACTCCTTCAAAAACTTTTGGGATATCATTGGAGGAGATGTATTTAAAACAGTAAGGCTCTTCTTTTGTACAAGTAAAATGAGTAGTGAATGGAAGGATACTCTTGTAGTGCTAATTCCAAAAACTACTAATCCTTTAACTCCTTCATTCTACCGTCCAATCAATTTATGTAACACAATTTATAAAATTGTGTCCAATGTAATCTTGAATAGACTGGTTTTAGTTATTCCTAAAATTATATTGGAAGAATAAGTGGCTTTTGTAAAGGAGATATCCATTTATGAGCATCTTTTATTAGCACAAGAAATCTTCAACAAAATGAGGTTTTCAAAATCTAGCAATGGTTTCTTGGCCATCAAATTGGACATGGAACAAGCATACGATAGTATGTGTTGGCTTACTTTGAAGAAATTGATGGAGTTGGGATTCCCAGACAGTTTTCTAAAACTTGTTTTGGACTGTGTTTCTTATCCCAGATTTTCAATTCTTATTAATAGGACAAGATCTAAATGGACTGAGGGTAAATGTGGGTTTCGTCAAGGATGCCCACTCTCTCCATTTTCATTTATCATTTGCTCTCAGCTTTTGTCTAATTCTTTTTTTAGCAGGATATATAATTTGGGAATCAAAGTTTGTTCCAATGCTCCCAGAATTACACACCTAATGTACGCTGATGATGTTTTACTATTTTCCGATGCAAGTTTAAAAAATGTGAAGAAAATTAAAAGTATTGTCAAGCAATATTGCAGCTAGACTGGTCAGAGTATAAACAAGAACAAATCTTCACTGAATTTTGGAAACTCTGAACTGAGAAGAAGGAAGAGAAAGGTTTCTAAGCTGTTGGATTTCAAATCGATAGAAGAAATTATTTACCTGGGAATTAATTTTGCATTGAGACGTTTAAAAAAGGAGAATTTTCATGTGCTGCTAGATAAAACTGTGAAAAAAAATGAATGAATGGAGTAATAAACATTTGTCCATAGAAGGCAGGTTATGTTTGGTTAAAAATGTTATTCTTACTCTACGGATTTTTATGATAACTCACTCTCTTGTTCCTTTGAAAACATTATATGAGTTAGAAAAACTCTGTAGAGATTTTATATGGAATAAAATGGATAACAGCCATGGGTTACATTATGTAGAATGGGAGCTATTATGTACACCAAAGAATTGTGGAGGTTGGGGTCTTCAATCTCCTATTTCCAGAATTGGATCCCTTAGAGAAAGGTTTGCTTGGAACCTCATTGAGAAACCAAACACTCTGTTAAATAGAAACTTGTTAGCCAAATATGGGGATTTATGGTGGAGTAAAGAAGATTTAGAAGGTGGATCAAATTCTTGGAAAATCATCATAAGTGGATGGAAAGCTCTTAATAAATTTGTTAGATGGAGAGTAGTTAATGGTTTCAGCATAAGAGTGCTTCAGGATACTTGGATTCTTGATAAAAGTCTCCTTAAATTGCCTACTTTTGTAGGATGCATAGATGAAGATAATACTTCTTTTGATCATTTCATCAAAGATGGAAAATGGGATTTCTACAAACTGGGATGTTTTTTCGGAGAAGATCTTCTAAATATCATTAAAGATGTGCAGATTTACAACAATGCTTCTCAAGATCAGATGGAATTAAAGCTACTATTTCCCGGTAAAACATTATCTGCCTTGTTAACATAAGATAAGCTTAGAAATTGTTCTTCTTTTAAACAGTTTTCCTAGATTCAAAAGCTAAAAATCAATGCTCGGGTTGAATTATTTTTATGGAGATTATATATTGATGCTAGCCCGACTGCAGTTTTTCTTTTTAAATGAAAACTTTCAACTAATTGCTTATGTCCTAAGGGGTGTGGAGTGATTGAAGACCTTGACCATGTTACTTCGAATTGTTCTAAACTTCTAGAGGTTTGCAAGGTCATACAAGATTGGGGATTCAAAATTCCTTATTTCTGTAATTGGAATGAATTCAACATTGGTCTAAAGAGATTAATAAAGGAAGATTTAATGGCTGCAAGGATTTATATACTCATTGTGTGGATGGTTTGGAACAACAGATGTAAGATTAAGCACGGAAAAACTAGTAATAGTAAGGTATTCATTGCTTCTTCCGTTCTTAGCTTTCTTAGTTCTGCAAAACAAGATTTCTTCCAGTCAGATCATTGGGATACTTATCAGTCCAATGGACTACTCCTTCATTATTGGCATCCTCCTCCACCTGGGTGGCTGAAAATTAATCTAGATGTAGCTCTTAAAGAAAACTACATGGCTGAAATCAGCGGGGTGGTAAGAGATGATAAAGGGGAGATAGATCTATGCTTTTGGAAGGAAAAAATTATGTTGGGATAGTGCACAAATGGAGCTCTCCGCTTTCAAAATTTTAGATGGAATATGTCTTGAATGGACAAGAGAAGTTAAAGGTATTGTATTGGAAGGTGATAATAATAATGTCTCCAATATCTTCATAACTTGTACAACAAACCGAAGATTATTAGAGAGAACTTGGATGATGAAGATCTTCTATTCCTTAGTAAGTTCAATTACTTTATCTTTAATTGTGTGACACGTAATTGTAATAAGTTAGCTGATTATTGTGCTAACTTAGCTTTATCTTTTGATTTTGATTGGGATATGTTCATTGAGAATAACCTTCCTTCTTCCTTTGTGAAATTAGCAAAGGAAGATAGTGATAGATGGTAGATTCCTCATTAGCTTATATCTAGGCTTTTTTGGTGACTCTTTTATATTTTTATGCTACTTAGCATTTTCTCAAAAAAAAAAAGAGATAGGTAGCATATTCTAAAAAAAATAAAAAATTGGCCAATGATGCCAAATCAAAAGATGCGCAATAACGCCAAATTGAGAAAGATACACAAAGTGTATCAAAAGAAAAAGATGCGCAAAGTGCGCCAAAAAAAATTTGACAAGAGGCATAAAATGAGCCCACAAGGAGTATGCTTACCATTTCTGCTTTATTCAAAACATAAGAAAATCCTTGATATTTTTGATGTTTGAGTTTGAAAATAATGTTCCTGATTCAACAATTCGTGCATTAATCTTCTATTAGATATGTTTTTTGAAAGGAGTCATGAAAAATGACTGTTTCTTTTTTTAATTTATTCCTTGATTTAGATATATAATTAAAAAGGTTTTTAGCCATTTAAAAGAACTAGTGTTTGGATTATCAAATTCTGAATTTCAAACCTTTTCTGGAATATGCGTTGTCAATACAATTCTACTAAGCTTTTGAATAAAATCAAGAGGTATCTTTCTCATTTTTAGAATATTTTTTTTGTTCACTAGATCAAGGATCATTTTTGTCATTTAATAATTTTGTTCTTATTGTTTGTGCCCCTTCTCTTTTTGATAATGTCAAAGTGGGAGAAAATACTATTGAATTTATATCTTTTTGGTATTTTTTCTTTCAAAAAATAAAAAAAAAATAAAAAAGTTTTTTTTTATATCCCCTATTAAAAAAAAGTTTTATTCTAGTGAGGGGGAGATTAGGAAAAAATATTTTTTGCAAATTCAACCAGTAATGTTTGCCATCATCAAAAAGGGCGAGATTATTGTGGATCTGTTTGTTAGGAAAGTTGTTATTTGCATGTTTTACATTCTTTCAACTTGTATAGTTTTGATGATTCCAAATATTATTATTTTATTTGTTGTTATCTCCTAATATTTTTTGAAAGATTTGTTTTTGCTCTAGTGTGTACTAATATTTTAGGAAAATCAACTCCAAGATATGAAGACTTGTAATCAAATTCAACAAATATTCATAAGTTTTGAAATGAGAGGGAGTGATTGTAATTTAGTGAAAAATCACATAATACACACTTGGAGAACAATTTTTGTAAACTGATCGTACGGGACGAACATAGTTCGTACGGGACGAACATAGTTCGTACGGGACGATCATGTCAATTACCCCTAAGAAGAGCAATGGATCGAACAGGTGGGGAGAAAAATTTTTTCTAAGTACTAATCATCCAAGACGAATTTAATATTCATCCCAAGATGAACTTCTCGTGATTCTCACTTGCACTGTTCATTCAGATGAAAAATAAGGTTCGTACATGGACGAAACTCTCTGTATGCGATCGTACAAGACGAAATAAATTTTCGTCCCTGGACGAAACTCTCTGTATGAGATCGTACAGGACGAAATAAATTTTTGTCCCTAGATGAAACTCTCTGTATGAGATCGTACAGGATGAAATAATTTTCATCCCTGGACAAAACTCTCTGTTTAAAATCTTCCCAGGATGAAATCCATTCGTCACAGGACGAACTGAACCGACTTACGTCAGTTGGTTACGTCCTGAAGAATTTTGGGAAACCGACCTATGAAATAACCGTTTCGTACCGGACGAACTTTGTTCGTACAGGACGATTAGGGTGTATGAACATAATTCGTACCAATATACATAAGGTTTGTTTTCCGACAATTTAAGTAAAATCGTCCAGGACGATCCACGATCGTATGGAACGATCCACTGCGTACAGAATTGAAAACTTGCAGTTTTTTGGCAGTTTTTCTTGTCTTTTGTATAAATAGTTCAAATTTTACTGCCACCCAATCTTTTTGCTCATTGAACTTCGTGCCTATTGGAAGAAGAGTAAAGAAGAGAGTGAGAGAGAGCATTCAAAGAAGGAATTCTACCACTTGAGCGTAAAGACTTTGCTTGGTGATTCAAAGGTAAGATTTCCAACTTGTGATTTGAGATTACATCACTCTTTTTCTTTCTTCCTTATAGATTTCTAGTGAGAAGATCTGTCAAGGAGATCCGATTCTCTGCCGATACTAGGAGAGTGTGAACAGCCGAAGGGTTCTTTGCCCACACTAAGAGAGTGTGAAAGGATGAAGGGTTCTCTGCCCACACTAGGAGAGTGTGAAAGGACGAAGGGTTCTCTTCCCACACTAGGAGAGTGTGAAAGGATGGATGGTTCTCTGCCAATACTGGGGACTGTGTAAAAGGACGACGGTTCTCTGCCACACCGGGTAGTGGTGAAAAGAGTGTATGTAAAGGCTTCTCCGCCTTGTTGTGGGTGCAAAAGGAGAGACACTATTGGTATTAGTGCAATACTCAGAGGGTGCCTCTGGGGAGTGGATGTAGGTCTGGTTTAGAACAAACCACTATAAATCTTGTGTCGTTTACTTTACTGCTTTTTATTTTTTTGCATTTTTCTTTTGTTTTAAAAATTTGTGGTTGAAAAACTTTTTTATAAAAATTTCATTAAAAGTTTAATTTCGATTCAACTAAAATTCAAAAAGAGGGCTAAGTTTTAAAAATACCAATTCACCCCCCCCCCTCTTCGTAGCCTTGGGACATTAACTTAGGTCCAACAACCTATTCACTAAACTCAACAAGTGGTATCAGAGCTCCATTTTAAAATCATAAGTTTAAACTACTTTTTGATTAACGTAGATGGCTACATTTGGAAACTGAAATACACCTGAGGGTTACTCTATTACTAGACCTCCACAGTTTGACAATATACCTTTTGATTTTTGGAAAACTCGCATGTCTACTTTCTTACAGTTACTTGATTATCGTATGTGGATCCTAGTCTAGAAAGGTTATACAAAACCAACTAGATTAGTTGATGGAGTTAGGGTAGAAACACCTTTTGTAGATTGGACTATATAAGAACGTGACTTAGCTCAACTAAATGCTAAATGTTTAAATAGCTTCTTTTGTGCTTTAAAATCTGAAGACTACATGCGAGTTTCCACTTGCAAAAGTGAAAATGACATATGAGATAGACTTTGTATAACTTATGAAGGGACTAATGAGGTTAAGCAATCAAGACTTAATATCTTGTTACATGATTATGAATTATTTCACATGAAACCAAATGAATCTATTTCTGACATGTACACAAGATTCACACAAATTATCACTTCTTTGCATGCACTTGGTACGGAATTAACTAATGCTTAAATGGTTAATAAGATTTTTTGTTGTTTACCTACTGCTTATGATGCTAAAATTACTGTAATTACAGTGTCTAGAGATCTAAATATTTATTCTATTGACAATCTTCTTGGTTCACTCATTATTTACGAGTAAGGGGTTAGTCAAAGAAAGATTGATGCCGGTGAACCACGAAAGGAGAAGAATATAGTACTAAAAGTGGAAGAGTCTGAGAGTGAACACTCAGAACCTAAGGATGAAGAAGATATTGCTTTTATGACTAGACAATTCAGAAGCTTTCTGAAAAGGAAGCAGAAGAGACGCCAGCAATGGAATAGAGGAAAATTCAACAGAAATGACAAAGTTTCTAATAAAGTGATTTGTTATAAATGCTGGAATGCAGGAATCCAGGTCATATCAAGACTGATTTCCCAAAAATCAAAGCCACTCCTAGTAAGGATAAGATAGAGGAGAAACCAATTGTAAATAAGGGCAAGAAGAAGTTTCAAAGAGCTTTTTGGGCGGACTCAACTTCAGATTCATCAGAGACTGAAAAGGAAGAAGAAGTCACCAACCTTTGCTTGATGGCAGATAGCATAGATCAAACAGATCAAGAAGAGGTATATGACTTAAGTTACGATGAATTATTTGAAGTTTCTGAACACATGCATGATGCATATAGGAAAATGAAAAAGATGCATGCTAGTGTAAGTCTAGAGTTGGAAGAACTTAAGAAAGAGCATGAAATCCTTCAGAAAGATCATGCTTTAATAGATGACAACCACATGAAATTACTTGATGAATATGATGATCTGAATAAAAGTCATGAGATTTTAAAATCATCCTATGTTGATCTTGAAAAAGAATTTAAAATATTTAAGGATGAATCTGAGAGCAAAATATATCGAATCAATTATACAAATCAAATCTTGAAAGATATGAATTCATTTTATAAATTGAAAATAAGAGCTCTTGAGGATAATAGGATACCCTCCAAACTTGAAGATTTTACAAATCTTAAATTTTATCCTAAATATATGAAATCCCTTAGAAGACAAATAAATAGTAGAAGACTTAGGAATACTTTTCCTAATGTCAAATGTAATAATTGTGGATTATTTGGACATATAGCTCACACATGTACTTTTAAGATGAAATCAAATTTGGTGTGGAGACCAAAGTTGTATAAACCTAAACATATCATACATGCATATGATTATAAATTGCTAAAAGGTGAACCCAAACTTATTTGGGTTCCCAGGTCTAACATTTGATATTTTTGTAGGGTTGCTCTCACACAAGACCTCGTGGGAGCATATGGTACCTGGACAGCGGATGTTCAAAGCATATGACTAGAGATACTGCTCAATTCATAATGCTGGAAGCTAGGAGTGGAGGCAAGGTTACACTTGGAGATAATATCACAAAGAAAGTGGTTGGATCAGGTATGATTGGAAATTTAAAAACCTTTTTTATAGACAATGTGTTATTGATTGAAGGCTTAAAGTATAATTTGTTAAGTATAAGTCAGCTATGTGATAATGGCTATAGTGTAAAATTTTTACCTAGTAGCTGCATATTAAGCCTAAATGGGAAAGATGTTTTAAATGAAAAAGGGTAAACAATGTTTATATGCTAGATTTAAATTCTATTCAATCTCCTACTGCTTTTGGTTTGAAAACTGTTTCTGATGAATCATGGCTTTGGCATAGGAGACTTTGTCATTCGAGTATGAAAAACCTTAGGAGAATTACCCAAAAGAACTTAGTGAGAGGTATACCAAAACTAGACTTTACTAAGGACAACCTTTGTGATGCATGTCAATTAGGAAAACAAGTGAAGTCCTCTTTTTAGTCCAATAAGGATCTTAGGACTAGTAAACCATTAAAAATTTTACACATAGATCTTTTTGAACCAGTAGGAACTGTAAGTCTAGGAGGGAAGGTATACGGATTTGTTATAGTAGATGATTATTCAAGATTCACTTGGGTTAGATTTTGATTTCATAAGAGTGAATCATTTGAGAAATTTAGAAATTTTTTGACTTGGATTCAAAGGAAATTAGAGTGTGAAATAATTTCTATACAAAGTGATCATGGAGGAGAATTTGAAAATGAATGATTTGAAATTTTTTGTAAAGAGAAAGGAATTGATCACAATTTTTCTGCACCTAGAACCCCTCAACAAAATGGGGTAGTCGAAAGGAAAAATAGAATATTAATAGAAGCCACCCGAGCAATGTTGGCAGAATACTCACTTCCTAGATATTTTTGGGCTGAGACGGTTAGCACTGCATGCTATGTTCTGAATAGGGTGAATGTGAGATCAAATTTAAATAAAAACCCCTATGAGTTGCTAAAAGGTAGAACACCTAATTTGTCTTATTTGCATGTTTTTGGTTGCAAGATGTTCATTCATAATAATGGAAAATCTGCCTTAGAAAAATTTGATCCGAAATCAGATGAAAGAATTTTTGTTGGATATTCAAGTGTTGGAAAATCTTATAGGGTATTCAACAAAAGAACTTTGGTCATTGAAGAAAGCACACATGTTGTATTTAATGAATCTGGAAAATTTAGAAGAGTCAAATGTTGTTGAAGATGAGATAGAGGATAACTCCCAAAAATTTGAGAGAATAAATTTGGAAGAAAATGTGGAAGAGAATCTGAAAATAGAAAACTCTTTGCCTAGAGATTTGAGATTTTCTAAAAACCACCCAAGGTAATTGATTATAAGTGAACCTAGTGAGAACCCACTAATGTTGATCAAGTACTTTCTGATGAATTTTGGATATTGGCCATGCAAGAAGAGTTGAATCAATTTGTAAGAAATAAAGTTTGGGAATTAACTTCAAGGCCAAAAGATTAAAGTGTTGTTGGAACTAAGTGGGTGTTGAGAAATAAAATGAATGACTCAGGAGTAATCATTAGAAATAATGCTAGATTAGTTGCTAAGAGGTATAATAAAATTGAAGGAATTGATTTTGATGAGACTTTTGCCCCTACAACTAGACTTGAAGCAATTAGGGTTTTACTAGCCTTTACCTGTTTTAAAGGATTTAAATTATTTCAAATGGATATGAAAAGTGCCTTTTTAAATGGGATGATTGAAGAATATATTTTTGTAGAACAACCTCCAGGTTTTGAAAATTCTAAATACCCAAATCATATTTTCAAGTTAAAAAAGGCATTATATGGATTGAAACAGGCACCAAGGGCTTGGTATGAGAGGTTGAGCACCTACCTACTTGAAAGATCTTTTGAAAAAGGAAGTGTGGATACAACTCTTTTTTTAAAGAAATTTTGAAAGGATATACTCATTGTTCAAATTTATGTGGATGATATCATTTTTGGATCTTCAAATAAAAATCTTTGTGATGATTTTTCTAAAATAATGAGTAGTGAATTTGAGATGAGTATAATGGGAGATTTAAATTACTTTCTAGGTTTTAGCATTAAGCAACTTGAGGAAGGTACATTTCTTAGTCAAACTAAATATGTTAAGGACATCCTCAAAAAATTTGAAATGGACAATATTAAAACTTTTAGTACACCAATGAATTCCTCAGTTCAGTTGGATAAGGACCTTAAGGGAAAATCTGTTGATCAAAAGAAATTTAGAGGGATTATTGGATCTTTACTTTACTTGACTGCTATCAAACTAGATATTATGTTCAGTGTTTGCTTATGTGCTAGATTTCAATCAGATCCAAAAGAATCATATTTGATAGCAGTGAAAAAGATTTTAAGATATTTACTAGGAACTCAGAACTTAGGAATTTGGTATCCTAAGTTTAGCTCTTCATTTGAAATTATTGGTTATTCAGATTCTGAATTTGCAGGCTATAGGGTGGATAGGAAAAATACTTCTGGAACATGTCAATTCATTGGAAATTCATTAGTTTCATGGTCTAGTAGAAAACAAAATTCAGTGGCCCTATCTACTGCAGAAGCAGAATACATTGCATTAGAAAGTTGTGTGGCACAAGTACTTTCGTTAAAACAACAGTTGATTGATTTAGGATTAACTATAGGCACTATTCCAATTTATTGTGATAATACTAGTACTATTTGCATTTCTAAAAATCCTATTCAACATTCAAGAACCAAACACATTGATAAAAGGCATCATTTCATAAGGGATCATGTATCCAAGGGAGAAATTGAACTTACGCATGTTTCAACTGAAAATCAACTTGCAGACATTTTTACAAAACCTTAGCCTTTGATACTTTTAGTGCATTAAGAACAAGGCTTGGTGTAATTGATTTAAATGCTTAAATAAAAATATTTTTGCAACATTGATGTTTTGTTTCGTAGTTTATGTTTTTATGATTTTGTTTTTGTGATTTTTATTTATTTTTGAGTAATTTTTATTTAGAGTATGTACATTTGTCGTTGTTTATTGTGTTTTGTGTGTTTATTTTGGTTTTCTTTGATAAAAATAAAAAAAATTCAAAAAATTTGTATTAATCATCCAGGACAGAAACTTTTTTCGTACGGAATGATGTGTGTAAAATGTCAATCTGCGTGATTTCAAACTGTCTTAAGAGCAGTTTTTAATGTAGTTCGTCTGTACGATCCTCACAATCGTCCGGGATGAAATATTTTTTCTCAAACATCGGGACGATTGATTGCAGCAGTTGAACGGATAAGATAATTTTTATTATAAACTTCATCCGTTTGAACCTTTGGTTCGTCCAGATGAACAGATGTCGATTCATAGCGGGGGACGGTTTTTCAACTGCCATTAAAACGAATTAAATTTTGATCGTCTGTACGAACACGTGTTCGTCTGTAAGATCGTCTTGGTCAAAAGTCTATACGAAAGGATGCTTCAAAAATTGTGTGTTTATGAAAAGTCATTTTTTTAAACTCATTAATTCATCCATACGAATTATTTTCGTACGGGACAAATTTAATTCGTACGGGACGAACGAAAATTTTGTCTGGTACGAACAGACGTTCTTCTTTAAAATTAACCATAATTTTTACTGAACAGTCACTCTCACACATCTCTTTCAAAGCTTTCATCTTTTCAATTCCTTCAATGGCAAGTTCTAGCAAGCGCCAAAAGACTTTGGCTAAGGGTCCTCCTAGGAATACATCCGAAAACTTCCTGTCTAGAGTTAATGAAGAATCGTTTCCTAGGTTTGCTTATGCAAAAATCACCCCATCTAGAGTTCTTTTACAGGATCAACTAACATTTAAGGTTATGCACTTGTTTGCCTCTACCCAATTTAGTTTAATCCTCACTCTAGTCCATTTCTATAATAAAGAAACCTTTCACTACTTCTTGACAAACATGTCATTCAACTCTGACCATTCTGTCATCAGTTCATTTGTTTTCAAAAAGAAAGTTGAAATCACCAAGGATGACTTTGGTATTTTTCTAAACTTAAGGACTGAAGGATTAAGAGCACACACTATAACCAACTCAAGTTTTGATTGGACAGAAGTTAATCGTGTGATTAGAGATAGGAGAATTAAGGATCATTTGTCTAAAGTTTCAACCTTAGTGCGTGATGCCCGTATCATTCAGCATGTGTTAAGAACTTCCATTATACCTAAAGCTGGTGATAGAATGAACATCACTCCTCTTCTTTCTACTTTTACCTACTTGATTATGACTAGATAACTTATAGATGAGGCCCAACTCCTAATTGACTATAATTATGGTCTCTCTGAAATTGGTCATGTTGATCATAAAAGAAAGAAGAACATAGCTTTATGACATCTGATTGCTTATATTATGGAGAAGAAGTATGATTTAATTCATCCTAAACAAGACTTTGAAGAACCACTCTACTACAACGATGCATCCTTTAGAGCTATCTTCAATAAGGACAAGCCCAGCAGAACTCATGCAGTTCTAAGTGAAACAGAAGAAGAAGCAGGACCTTCACATGCTGCTAGACCAAATTATGAGGATTTGGTTCAAAGATTTGAAAATTTAGAGGCTCATTTTGATCAAAGATTTGATCAAATTGAAACTCATCTGCAGCAATAAGATTTTCAACACAATAAGGATATG
Organism: Dendrobium huoshanense; assembly: GCA_016618105.1. NCBI lineage: Eukaryota > Viridiplantae > Streptophyta > Magnoliopsida > Asparagales > Orchidaceae > Dendrobium > Dendrobium huoshanense. Next base: position 16,912,289 of record CM028351.1, on the reverse strand, counting down.
GGATATATGCGTGAACAAATAAATGCCATCAATACCAACATGTTCACGATAAGTAGTTACTTCAGCTTTTTTGGTGCAGCACCACCTCGTCCTCCAGATCAGGGTCCATCTGAGTGATTTGTTCGGTGTTTGTTCTATGTTTGTTCTGTACTTCAATATTGTTCTTGTGTTAGTGATTTCCTTTTGTGTGTTATTTTTCATGTTTTAGTTGTGATAATATTGATATCAAAGAGTTTAAATTGTAATAGTTTTATCCGATAACAATATAAGTTTCAAGGTTTTTGTTGTTAAATATTTTAGAAATGTGTGTTAGACTTTATGACATACATTTTATTTTAATCTTAATAGTGCTTTATTTAACTTTATGACATACATTTTATTTTAATCTTAATAGTGCTTTATTTAACTTAAAAATTTAAATTAATTTAATTAGAAAATATGATTTTTCTAAATTTAAAACATGCTTATAACTTAATATACTAATAAATTTGAATTCCATGTCTCTTATTTAGACAACATTATCTTAGTATTATTATTGCAATTTAGATGTTTTCTTATTTTGTATTTCTCTTTTGAATTAGTATTTATGCACTTAGAAAAATTTGAAATTTTAGATTATTGATTTTGAAAAGAATTCAAATACTCTTGAAAATAGTACAAATATATAAAAATCAAAAAACAATGTGCAAAAAAATTTGCAATGACAAAAAGAGGCACAAAATAAGCCCAAAGCAAAAAGATGCACAAAAATATGCTGGTATAAAAACAACATTGAAAAAGATACGCAAAGCGCCACATGTGGTAATTACTTCTTTCCAAACTCTTTTAATCTCTTAATTCAAATTAATCTAACGTTCATTTATAATTTAAATTGAAATTTGAAATATAAAATTTTTTATCATCCTTAGTGCAATAATTTTCTTTATCTTCATGTCTAAATTAGCACATGCCTTTGACAAATTCTTATTATTATCTAAGTTATATCACTTCTTAAATTAAATGAAATTTTATGATATTTCTAATATTTTTGATTTTATTTACATATCTTATCTCAATCACTTTCAAGCTTAAAATATAAAATGAATTTCATATTTCTGCTTACATTTCTAACATTCTTTTTTTCTTCACTTTTTGATGTTGTCAAAAAGGGGGAGAAATTGTTTGTTGTGTCTTATGTATTTTTTTTATTTTATTTGTTTTATCGTAAGTGTGTTTGATTGTTTTTATTTTTATTTTGTGTTGTATAAAAATTTTGAAAAACAATTTTTTTTTCAAATGCCTCCTTATTTTCATGAGTTCATCATTTCAGGGGGAGTTTAGGAGATTCTTAGAATTTCAAGTAATACAAATAATAATTATTTTGTCATCATCAAAAAATGGGAGATTATTAGGAAAGTTGCTATTTGCATGTTTTATATTCTTGCAACTTGTATAGTTTTGATGATTCCAATTATTATTATTTTATATGTTGTTATCTCCTAATATTTTTTGGAAGATTTATTTTTGCTCTAGTGTGTACTAACATTTCAGGAAAATCAACTTCAAGATATGAAGACTTGTAATCAAATTCAACAAATATTCATAAGTTTTGAAATAAGGAGTGATTGTAATTTAGTGAAAAATCACATAATACACACTTGGGGAATAATTTTTGTAAATTGATCGTACGGGACGAATATAATTCGTACAGGACGATCATGTCAATTACCCCTAAGAAGAGCAATGGATAGAACAGGCGGGGAGAAATTTTTTTCTAAGTACTAATCGTCTAGGACAAATTTAATATTCGTCCCGGGACGAACTTCTCGGGATTCTCACTTGCACCATTCGACCAGACGAAAAATAAGGTTTGTACCTGGACGAAACTCTCTGTATGAGATCGTACATGATGAAATAAATTTTCGTCCCTGGACGAAAATCTATGTATGAGATCATACATGATGAAATAAGTTTCGTCCCTGGACAAAACTCTCTGTTTAAAATCGTCCCAGGATGAAACCCGTTCGTCCCAGGATGAACTGAACCGACTTACGTCAGTTGGTTACGTCCTGAAGAATTTTGAGAAACCGACCTATGAAATAACCATTTCGTACTAGACGAACTTTGTTCGTACAAGACGATTAGGGTGTACGAACATAATTCGTACCAATATACATAAGGTTCATTTTCTAAAAATTTAAGTAAAATCGTCCAGGACGATCCACGATCGTACGGAACGATCCACTGTGTACAGAATTGAAAACTTGTAGTTTTTGGGCAGTTTTTCTTGTCTTTTGTATAAATAGTTTAAATTTTACTACCACCCAATGTTTTTGCTCATTGAACTTCGTGCCTATTGGAAGAAGAGTAAAGGAGAGAGTGAGAGAGAGCATTCAAAGAAGGATTTCTACCACTGGAGCGTAAAGACTTCGCTTAGTGATTCAAAGGTAAGATTTCCAACTTGTTATTTGAGATTACATCACTCTTTTTCTTTATTCCTTCTAGATTTCTAGTGAGAAGATCTGTCAAGGAGATCCGGTTCTCTGCCGACACTAGGAGAGTGTGAACAGCCGAAGGGTTCTCTGCACTAGGAGAGTGTGAAAGGACGAAGGGTTCTCTTCCCACACTAGGAGAGTGTGAAAGGACGAAGGGTTCTCTTCCCACACTAGGAGAGTGTGAAAGGACGGACGGTTCTCTGCCAACCCTGGGGATTGTGTAAAAGGATGACGGTTCTCTACGGCACCGGGTAGTGGTGAAAAGAGTGTTTGTAAAGGCTTCTCCGCCTTGCTGTGTGTGCAAAAGGAGAGACACTATTGGTATTAGTGCAATACTCAGAGGGTGCCTCTGGGGAGTGAATGCAGGTCTGGTTTAGACCGAACCACTATAAATCTTGTGTCGTTTACTTTACTTCTTTTTATTTTCCGCATTTTTCTTTTGTTTTAAAAATTTGTGGTTGAAAAACTTTTTTATAAAAATTTCATTAAAAGTTTAATTTCGGTTCAAATAAAATTCAAAAAGAGGGCTATGTTTTAAAACTACCAATTCACCCCCCCCTCTTGGTAGCATTGGGACATTAATTTAGGTTTAACAACCTATTCACTAAACTCAACACTATTTTCATGGTTTATGTTTCTGATGATAGCAAACACTCTTATTTCCTTATGATTGCCTTATCTACTGACATTTCAGGTCCACAAGGTTAGACTTATACTGGAACCAGCTCAAGATTGATTAGACTAGATCTGAGTCAATTTGTACCTTTTTCCTTTCTTGAGTCTTTTGTAATTGCTATGGCTCCTGATGCTAAGTAACATCGCACACACACACTTTGGAAGTATTTCTGACTATTCCCTAGAGTTTACTATTTTTGATAACATCATCTGGGACAATATTTATATCGTCCTAGATGATCGGTTCAAAAATAGAAACCCTGATTAGGGCATCATCCTTGTTAAGGAAGACGTCATTTAACACATCGTCCTAGACAATTTTTTATCAGCCAGGACGATCGGCTCAAATCAGAAAGAATCTGCCTCCAGATCTATTTAGGAATTACTTATTTTTGGACATCGTCCCGGTGGATCAGCCTGGCCTATCGGGATCGACCTGGCCGATCCAGCATAAATTTTCTTAAATTAATCTGGCAGTCAAGGAAAGCAATTAATGGTGATTTGCACGATCACATCGTCTAGGCTGATCTCAGGATCGGCCAAGATGATTTGACATCGGCCATCTTCTTTTTAGGGCGATGTTCAGGACAATTTTCCTCATATTTGAACTAATCGTCTAGGACAATATTCTATCGGCCTGGATGATATGACCAAAAATTGTTTAATTACCCCTAACCGACCGGGCTGAATGAGCATAATTTATGCTGATCGACCAGGCTAATATTTATATCACCCTAGATGATAGTGTCGATTTTGCAAATCTATTTAAAGACCTCTTGCTTTCTCATGAAGACTATCTTTGGCAGTCATTATAGATTCATTCTTTTGGGAGAAACTTGAAGAGAGAGCTTGAAAAAGAGTGAGGAACGGGTGAAGCTTGAAAGAGGGAGAAGATCCTGTGATGGGGGACTCAAGGGAGTGTAGAGGGGGATTCCACACGATTTCTCCAGCAGGCTTGCACCTTAATACCGTCGGATTCAAGGCTTTTCTTGAGGGAAGTTCACCAAAGAAGAAGATCTCTTTGGTGTCAAAGGATCAGGTGACTCCGTCGCACCAGGGAAGGTTGAAGTTATTTTGTAAAGGCTTCTCCGCCTAGCTGTGGGGGCTAAAGAAGAGACACTTAATTAGTGCAATACTCTGAGGATGCCTCCAAGGAGTGGACGTAGGTCAAGGATTGACCGAACCACTCTAAATCTGGTGTGTTCTTTCCTTTATTATTTTCGCATAGAATTTTCGCATTATGTTTTCTTTCTGGTGAATTTTGGTTTGGCTTGTGTTTTGATTTATAGATATTTAAAATACAAATTCACCTCTCTCTTTTTAATTAGCCTTGGGCCGGTTCATAGGGCCTAACATCCATAATGAACTTTCAATGGCTATAGAGGTTAAGAGTGCCCCTCATTACATTTCTCCTATTGTAGAGAGTTTCATTGAGTAGGGTCTCATTCGTTCCACTTGGCCCAATGAACAAGCTCTACGGCAAGTTGGTGTTTGGCGAATTGGCTTCCCTTGAGGCCTAGCAGGTGTGAGTTACATGGGATTGAATCAATCTAATAATGCCAACATTCGTGCTATCTCTCATTTTTATCCAGTTGTTTCTCTTGATGACAAAGAAGACTCAAATAGTGGTGAGGATATAGTCCTCGATGCTCCACAAGATTTTAAAGATGGCCTCACTTCCATCATGGATGAACTGTGTGAGGTGAACTTAGGCATTGAATTAGATCTGAGGCTTATCTTTTATAGTGTCCTACTATCTGATTCAGGGCTCAATAATATATCAAGTTATTGTTAGAGTTTAGAGACTATTTTGCCTGGAACTACATCGAGATGCTTGGTTTGAACTTAGAGGTAGCAGACCATAAATTTGCTATTAAGCCTGATGTAGTCCCTGTTAAGCAAGCACCTCACAGGATGAGGTTAGAAATTGAATAATAGGTGATTCATGTAACTAAAAAACTTATAGAAGCTGGAGTCGTTAGGGAAGAGAAGTACCCTACTTGGCTTGCCAACGTCATTCCAATCTGGAAGAAGAGCGAATAGATTCGTGTCTGTATTGACTTTTATAATTTGAATAAGTCATGTCCTAAGGATGATTTTTCTCTTCCAATTCCCGAGCTTATGATGGATATAGAATCATCCAATAACATTTTCTCATTTATGGATGGTTCATTTAGTTATAATCAGATAAAGAAGGACCCAGAAGATGAGAAGTTCACTACATTTTGTACACCTATAGGTGTATTTTGTTATAAGGTAATGCCCTTCGGTCTCATAAATACCAGGGAAACATAACAATGTGCTATGACTATTATCTTCGATGAATTGATACACGAGTAAGTAGAATGTTTATGGATAATTTGGTGGTCAAAAGTAAGGTCTGTGGAGATCACATTCGAGATCTATGAATCTTTTTGAATGCCTAAACAAGTTTAATTTGGAAATGAGTGCTTTAAAATATGTATTTAGAGTTAGTGCAGGAAAGCTCTTAGGGTTTAACTTGTTACCGTGGCATTGATATTGATCCTTCTATAATCAAAACCATAGTGGATATGAAACCCGCTAAAAGTCTTACCCAGTTGAGATCCTTTCATGGTAGAGTTGCTTTCTTACGGAGATTTATCTCCAACCTTTCTAGTAGGTGTCATCCATTCACTGCTCTAGTAAAGAAGGATGCACGATTCCACTAGGATGAGTATTATCAAGAGGCTTTTGAGAGTATAAAGCATTACCTGTTGAACCCCCCTATTTTAGCCGCACCGATCCTAGGTAGGCTGTTGATTCTTTACACTACGGCCCTGGATGAATCCCTAGGAGCATTATTGGCTCAAGAGAATGAAGAAGGCAAGGAGAATGCCTTATACTATTTTTGCAGATGATTAATACCTACAGAGCTTAAGTACCTAGCGATGGAAAAGTAATGTTTAGTCTTGATCTTCATAGTACAAAAGCTTAGGAATTATATGCTATCACATAAGATCAATTTGATCTCTCGAGTCAACCCCTTATAGTACTTGATGACCCATCCGATCCTCTCAGGTCATCTAGCATAGTGGTCTATGATCTTACTACAATTTGACATTACTTTTATTCCTCAGTGGGCCGTCAAAGGATAAGCTCTAGCTGACTTTCAGGCCGATCACCCAATCCCTGCTGATTCCCTACTCAATGATTATCTACCTGATGAACTAATCATGGGTGTTGATGAATAGGAGTCCCCTACTTGGGAGTTTTACTTTGACGGTGCGTCATTCATGAAAGCCTTAAGTCCATATGAAACTCCTATAGTTATGGTAGGTTTATGCCTGATTTTTGTATCCCCTGAAGGTTATACTCTACGGTACTCTTATAGTTTATCAGAACCTCGTACTAACAATGAGCTGAGTATGAAGCTCTAATTTTGGGGCTTGAGTTGGACATTTAGATGAATATTATGCGGGTAAAAATATTTGGAGACTCCTAATTAATAATAAATCAAGTAGCAGGAGTCTATAAAGTACTTAAGCCTGAGCTCTTTTCATATCATAATAAAGTAATGAAGCTCTTATGCTTAATATCAGAAGTAACGTTAGACAAAATCCCTAGATCTAAAAATGAAAATGCAGATGCCTTGGCCAAGCTAGCAAAAGAATTAGTTAACCCTACTGGAAACCCCATGTCTATTATTATCTAGTATCATCATATGTTGTGCCCCACAGACTTGTCTTCTCCTAATCAGACCCTCATAGTGTTTGCTATTTATTAGGAGTCAGATTAGAGAGTGCCCATCATAGAATACTTGAAGCATGATAGGTTCTTGAATAATAGATCTCTCGTTGCTCAAATTAGAAAGCGAGCTCTATCATTCACCTACATAAATAATAAATTATATTGATGATCTTTTGATCAAATGTGGTTGTGTTACCTTAATAAAGAAGAGGCTCATAAAGTCATGGGTGAGGTACATGAAGGGCTTTGTAGTGACCATCAGTCCAAACTTAAAATAAAAGTCAGAATTGAATGCCTTGGCTACTACTGGATGACTATGATCTACGATTGTATAGAGCACGCTAAAAGGTGCAACCAGTGCCAGATTCATAGCATGATGATTCACCAACCCCCTAATCCATTGCATCCAACTGTATCATCTTGTCCATTTGAGGGTTGGGCACTAATTTAATAGGTCCTATAGACCCTCCTTCTAAGGGTCATAGGTTTATTCTAGCCACCACTGATTACTTCTCTAAATGAGCAGAAGCTGTCCCAGTAAAAAAAGTCATTAGAGGATGTGATGCATTTCTTTCATGATAATGTCCTTTATCACTTTGGTGTTCCACGCCGTATAATTTTTGATAACGACCCATCATTTAGAAGAACCAAAATTTTTAGATTTGCCCGCCGCTATAACATTAATTAGAGATATTCTTCAATTTACTATCTAAAATCCAAAGGCTTGGCAGAAGTATTTAATAAAACTCTCGTGCAACTGATAAGAAAAATCCTTGCTGATAATAAACGAGAATGGTATAATAAGTTACCTGAAGTATTATGGGCCTATAGGACTACCTACCGTACTCATACCTATTCCACCATATATGTTTTAGCTTTTGGGGTTGAAGCAGTCCTCCCACTTGAGGTTGGGTTCTCCTCATTATATATAGTAGTTAGTTATAATCTATATGATAAAGATAATGCCCAACTAAGGTTGGAAGAACTTGATAGTTTAGAGAAGCTTCATTTACAAACTTATTAGAACCTTAAGCTATACCAGGCCCGAATGGCCCGGTCACACGATCACCTTGTTAGACCCCGTACTTTTATGGTAGGCAATTTAATTATTGGTGGGAAAAAAATTGTCACCACGCAGATTTTGATTTCTCCTATTTTATAATTGAATACTGCATTGAGAATAAAGTACAGTCTCGAGAGATTGACACAATATTCTACAATGGATTCAATATCAAAATAGGGTTTTGAAAATTGATATTTCTATAATCAAACAGTTCAAAGAATAACATATCATCTTAAAAGATGAACATGAAATTCTATAGAATATGTTTAAAGATAGAAATACATTTTTGAAAAAGTTTATTCATTCTTTTGTTTAGATATGACAAGAATAATATTATATCATCTTAAAAGACGAACATAACATTATTCAAGATATCCAAAAGCGAGAATGAGTTTTATAAAATTCATCATTTCTAAATTTGAATATAATAAGTATAATATTATATTATCTGAAAAGATAATAATAACATTCTACAAGTCTATTCAAAATTAGAAATGAGGTTTAAAAAAAAAATATCTACGTTCCCAAAGATTCTTCCCTTGTTTTATACGAATAAAACAAGGTTTATTTTAGTCTGAGGTTCTCAAATCCCTATAGAGGCAAGCCCCTATAGTTAATTACATCTTAGGAGGAATGCTCCTAAGAAACTTTCAATTAAAGCAGTGATTTCATACCCTTTGACTACAAAGTAAAAGACAAGAAACAGAAGTAGGAATTTTCCAAGGTGAAAGCTCAATGTTGAACATTTATTAGCGAGTCAATGGAGGAAAAGTAGGAGGTGTCGGATTCTGAGAAGCTCAGAGACAACCTCAGTATATCTTATGTTGGGCTTTACATTTTAAGAGAAAATTTTATGTTTAAGTTGACATTTTATTAGAAATTTGGGATTATATTCCCAGAGGGCGAGGACTTAAGATCTAAAAAGAATCTGCCTCAGAACTTAAATCTAACTTGGGTACTATAAAATAGTGACCCGAACCTAACTAATGAAGTGCAAATCTGGACTTACCCCGGCCTGGATTGGGGAGCCAGCTAACCACCTAGGTGCTTTAAAACCATGTGTCCAGTCTCTTATGAAAGGTGGGTAGGGATGTTGTTTAAGTTTTAAGGAATTGGGGCTGACATCTAAGACAATTCCTAATTAGCCCCTCAACTTATGTAGGGTGATAAATGTCTAGAAATGCAATTAATATTTTAGACTCTTTTTAGTTTGTATCTAATACAATGCATGCTAATTGACTCGAATGCATAAAATGATAATGAAGCAGTTTAAAAATTTAGGCTTAGAAAATAGATTTTTCCCTAGAGATTGCACAACTTCCCCTTGACAGAACTGCACCCTCATAGGTCAAGTGGTCTGCCAGAACCGGCAGGCGGGGAGGTGCCTAACAAGGAAGAGAAAGTATTAATATGCTTATGCTGACTCTCGGCGGTCCTGAGCTTACTTCTCAGATCGTTAGAGTAACTATGTGAGCCTAAAAATTTTTATTTAAAATTACAAGTAGAAGAATTTTAAGCGTACCCTTACAAAAAAAATATCTCCGATTCGAATCCAGGCTAAAACAAAACACGACATGCAAGGTCCTAAAAAAATCTACTGCACAAACAATGTAAACAATCAATTTTAATAATCCAAATATAATGTCCAATATCCAATGTCCATATTACACCAGAATTTACAGAAAAGTAAAGTGGCCGGGCACCACTGACAACAAACCCGGATTCTAATCCTAAGAATGACGCAAGTGATTTTTTAAATGGGATATACTGTTCCTTAAATCTTCATTTCTTCATCTTCTTTCTTCAATCTTCTTGTTCTATCTTTTCTTCTTCTACGAACTTCTCGGGTCTGTCAGGTTCTGGATATCCAAATGAAAAGAAACTCATCCCTAAGAGGGGTATTTTCTTTTCTATTTGGATATTGAATCATCCTAATTTGGCTTTCCAAATAAAAGAGAATAATCCTTTAAGGTATATTCTCATTTCTTTGGATTCCAAATTTGATGTAATATCCCACTTTCAAAAAATCACTTTCACATTTATTGACTCTTGATATATTATATTTACATTACATTTCATTTCACAGAAAGGGAAGAAAAATCTAGTCCACCTGCAAGGTTATCCTAAGCAATTTATAAAAAAAATCATCCCACGCAGTTATATATATATGCAATTGAATTTAAATTATTAAGCCACACTTGGCCACACTCTTCTTCATTTGGGGGCTAAGCAGTTGAAGCACCAGTAGCATTTATTTATTATTAATTAATTAGCCCCTCTTTTTCTGCCCTACATGAGTGTGGCCACCTGCAGAAAATCATATTAACAATCCAGATCGCTCGTAGCCTATGGGTAATCTAATCGTCAATCAAACTAGCAGAGAGTGCAGTAAAAATAAATAAACAAACACACCAACATTTTACAACCAGCATGCAATAAAACTCGAGAAAAAGCCCGTCACAGTGCAGTAAGGAAATAAACACCGGCCTAACCTAAAACTAGAGTCAGTTGTCCTAACAAACAAATCTAAGTGTGTGCAGTAGGCTGTGAGGTTTTGAAATGTCCTAAGTCAATTATTGGCTAAAGCTTTCTAATTGATTGAATTCTAATTTAAAGATATTTACTAATTCTAAAGTGAGATGTCACTAAATTTTCTATGTTATAAGTTTCTATCCTAAAGTGTGCATGCATCCTAAGTCTAGATTTTTTAAGACCCGGTCCTTAATTTTTGTCCTTAAGTGTCACTACTGTTGTATGGGATAAAAAATTTGTTATTACTAACCCTTAGGACTTTGCGTATATGTAAAAGGGGTTTAGGGATCTAAGAGCAAATAAAAGTAAACCTAATAAAATTGAAATTACTACAGGGACCTAAAAGGGAAGGGTTAACGCACACCACATCAAGGGGCTCCTAAAGGTTTTCTAAGTTTAGAAATACTCACAGTCACCGGGGGCTACGACCCGATGGTTCCGCCCGTAGCACCTCTACCCGGCTGGATAGAGGCGACTGACGTCATTAGCTCCTTATCCTTTTGTTCCCTCGACCGGTACTATTCCTCACAGTTTATGCAAATAAAATAGGAAAAACAAGGATTAGAAAGTTCATTTAATAAATAATAATGAAATAATTAAAATTTACTGAAAATAAAGACGTACCTTTCTTCGGGCTTGAACACTGGCTTTGTTGCTTGACTTTTGGGATCTCTCTCTTCTGATAGCATACTTTATATCTTTCCAACATACATTTACATTCTTCCAAAACTTGTACAATTTCATGAAACAAACACTTTATCTCTTACACTTATACACATTTTACCATTCCTAAAATCATACTCTACACCCTTCCTTTTCGGAAACACTTTCATATATTTCAATATTCATAAACACCTTTCAACACACACAAATTTTACTTCCCAAAACTTCTCAAAAACAATTTACTTCTCTTTCCATACCCAAACATTTAACTTTTTCGTATGAACATTCCATACATTTCCAACATTCACACTCCATATTCTTTACTACAAAATACCTTTCCACACATACACTCCATTCTCACAATCCAACCTTTCTCTTCACCTTTCTCACTTTTCAAACACAAATCTTGCTTTCCTACATTTTGCATTTCCCAACTCTCAAAACATATATAAAGTTCACGTTTAACTCTTCCTTTCTCTTACGCATCACCTATCAAAACACCCACATTTCAATCTTTCAAGAATCTACAAATTATCTCCCACACATTTTATCCCACCTTTCCAAAATACAAACTATTCTCATCCTTCAACATAAACAATTTCCATTTTATATAACACACACAATTTTCATATTTACAAAAATTCAACATTTCTACCTTCCAATTCAATACTTATGCCAAAACAATTCAAAGAAAGAATTAAAATCAATTTTATTCTCTTCCAATATCAATGAAGTTTTCCAATTATATCAAAATCACCATTGTATTGCTAAAAATTAAATACATAAAATATATAACTATTCTCTAATATTCACACATGAAAGAAAGCATATAACTTCTCCAACTAAACTATGACTTGTACAAAAAAAAAAATCTTATAACTTTTTTGCAAAAGTATTCAAATATAAAGAAAATTCATCACAAGCCAACTTAGACATTTTGTAGTTTATAAAGAGAAAATTGATATTTACAAAGCCTCATAAAACTCTACCACTCATAACCCATCAAATACATATATACACCTTCATGAATCCAACACATTTTATATCAAGGAACAAATAAAATATTATACACAAGATTTTTCTTAAGTGAAGAAACAAATTAAAATTTAAAACAAAAAGTGAAAGTCGACAAAGAAGCTAATGGCCAAAATATGAATTTCAAGGCTAAAATACATTTCCATCAAAATATAGATATATATACTGAATTTTAAAATACTATAGATAACAATTTGAAATCCCTCAAATACATATAATTATTTGCTTAAGAACCCAGGATCATTAGATCTCATAACTAATTTTGCAAAGAAAACCTATACCCAACAAAGACAAAATAATATGGAGAGAAAACTTTAGAAGAAGAAAATGATAGGAGATGAAGAAAAGGAAGACAAAGAAGAAACAGGGGAAGCATATACCTATAGCTGGCGGGCTTCTTACAAACTTGGAGCCATGGTCTAGGGCTGGTCGGCAATGGCCTATGATAGAGAGTTGAAACCGGGTCCTTGGGTGTTCGGTGAATCAGAGAGGGCCTTGCAAACTGGGATGGAATTTGGTTCTGGACTTCTCACGCGAGAGAGGGGCGACAGACCTGGAGGCGTGCGAACTACAGTGGACGGGGTTGGGGCTGTTTCGGGAACAGAGAGGAAAAGGGAGTTCGGGAGTTGGGTGGTTCTGTGAATCCAAAGGAGAGGTGGTTGGGGCTGATTCGCGAACTGCCCAGGAGAGGACTTCATGCGAATTGCTGAGAATGGGAGATATCGTGGGTTGAGGGCTTTAACCGGTCTAAGCAAAATCCAAAATTATCTTTTAATTCAAATTAAATAGTTAAGATTAATTCATGCTTTAAAAAGGGATTTAAATGATTGATTTCATTAAAACAAAGTTGAATTGATTAGATTATATTAGAAGTGGATTTGAGTTTAATTAGTTGAATCGACTCGAGTTAAAATGATATGAATTTGATTTAGATTACGCTTAATCGAATTAAATTGAGCCGATAGAAATCGATTTAAATCAAACTGAGTTGAAATTGAGTGACTTTAATTAGATTAATGTCATTTTGATTAAATTAGATTTGATTAATGTTAAATTTTAATGAATTTTTTTTTTTATTAACTTTAAATGAGTTGATTCGATTTGATCGAAAAATAAAATCCGACTTTATTAGAAAGAAATTTGGGTTTTACTAATGAGTTGATTTAAGGGTTTAATTAGAGTCATCTTATACTACATCGAACTCGAATAGGGTCGATCGATATTGACGAATCATGAATTGAGTTTGATTTGAGTTCGTTTGGGATTGAAATGGAATTGGACTGAATCGATTTTGATTCAAATTGATCGATAGGTTTGAGTCGATGCTACGTCATTAGGTGTCCACCTAAGGGAAATCCTGCGGGTGCGACATCTACACTAGGCTACAAAAACTTAGGTACTAGAGTCGATTTCTGGGAAATTGACCTCGAATAATGAGGTCAACAAATGGACCCCCAATAGGCATGATAAACTTGCCAAAGTTTATCGTGCGTATTGGCGTTGACCGAAACGATCAACTAGATCCAGAGTTGAAGTTGAAGATCTGAATATATGAATTGAATGAATTTTGATGTTTGATAGAAAATCAGAATGAAAATTTTATAAAGAAATTTGAGCTGATTGTCTGAAAGATTAAGATTGATTTATTGATCTGAAAGTTTATAATAATAATGATGGTTTTAGCAAATAATAACTAAGAAGATTAGTATTATTCAATAAACCCAAGATATTGAAAAGTTGAATGAGGTTTGACACGAATAGGAATTTTGAATTTGATTTTGATATGATTGAAACCTTTTTTATAAATCAAGACTAACTTCAAGAATGTCAATAGAATGAAGAGAAGATGCCGCTGGGGATACTTATACTTCTCCTCGGAACGAAGATTAGGATGCCACTAGGGATACTTATTCCTAACTTCAAAGATGTCAATAGGATACTGTAGGAGGACTTATACCTAAAGACGGATTTAAGATTTTGAATTTAATGAAGAGAAGATGCCGCTAGGGATGCTTATACTTCTCCTCGAGATGAGGATTAGGATGCCACTAGGGATGCTTACTCCTAACTCCAAAGATGTCAATAGGATGCCGTAGGAGGACTTATACCTAAAGATGGATTTAATACTTAAAATTTAATGAAGAGAAGATGCCACTAGGGATGCTTATACTTCTCCTCAGAATGAAGATTAGGATGCCACTAGGGATGCTTACTCCTAACTCAAAAGATGTCAATAGGATGCCGTAGGAGGACTTATACCTAAAGACGAATTTAAGATTTAAAATTTAATGAAGAGAATATGCCGCTAGGGATGCTTATACTTCTCCTCGGAATGAAGATTAGGATGCCACTAGGGATGCTTACTCCTAATTCCAAAGAGGTCAATAGGATGCCGTAGGAGGACTTATACCTAAAGACGAATTTAAGATTTAACATTTAATGAAGAGAAGATGCCTCTAGGGATGCTTATACTTCTCCTCGGAATGAAGATTAGGATGGCACTAGGGATGCTTACTCCTAACTCCAAAGATGTCAATAGGATGCCGTAGGAGGACTTATACCTAAAGACGGATTTAATATTTAACATTTAATGAAGAGAAGATGCCGCTAGGGATGCTTATACTTCTCCTTGAGACGAAGATTAGGATTCCACTAGGGATGCTTACTCCTAACTCCAAAGATGTCAATAGAATGTCGTAGGAGGACTTATACCTAAAGACGGATTTAAGATTTAAAATTTAATGAAGAGAAGATGCTGCTAGGGATGCTTATACTTCTCCTCGAGACGAAGATTAGGATGCCACTAGGGATGCTTACTCCTAACTCCAAAGATGTCAATATGATGCCGTAGGAGGACTTATACCTAAAGACGGATTTAAGATTTAAAATTTAATGAAGAGAAGATGCCGCTAGGGATTCTTATACTTCTCCTCGAGACGAAGATTAGGATGCCACTAGGGATGCTTACTCCTAACTCCAAATATGCCAATAGGATGCCGTAGGAGGACTCATACCTAAAGACGAATTTAAGTTTTAACATTTAATGAAGAGAAGATGCCGCTAGGGATGCTTATACTTCTCCTCGAAATGAAGATTAGGATGCCACTAGGGATGCTTACTCCTAACTCCAAAGATATCAATAGGATGCCGTAGGAGGACTTATACCTAAAGACGGATTTAAGATTTAAGATTTAAAATTTAATGAAGAGAATTGATTTTTTTAAAACTCTGGATCATTTCTCTTCATCACAAATGACATTGACAAAATATAAATATTCTATTATGGGTTAAAACATTTGTATATGTCATTTTCTAGAAGAGAATGGAAAATATTTGGAAGAATTAAAATTTTGAACATTTATTGAATTGAAAATTTGTTCCCTTTTTTAATATAGATGATCCCTATAACTTACAAATATTCCACTGGGAATTTTGTTTTTATATTGAATCATCATATATGAAAAAGGAAAACTAATGAAAGGACAATTCTATAGTAGTATTATAGAACATCTCAATTATTTCAAATCTTGCAACCTTTCAATTTTGATTTTCAAAAGTATACAAATCACTTGGACCCAGTACAATAAGTGACTTTCAAAAACTTGAGAACAACGTATATTCTGAGAAATTTGTAATTTTATTGCAAAATCATCATAACAACGTCATTACACATAGTATTTTTTAAGGAAACGCCCATTGATGGGTAACATAGGACGATCACCCTTACAATCCACCAATTGGTAAGATCCTCCTTGGTAGACTTTCTCCACCACAAAAGGACCTTCCCAGGTAGGCTCAAATTTACCCCCAAACCTTCGATGAGTCAAGATAGGTCTACGTAAGACCAACACAAGTTCTCCTACTCGAAAGGTTCTAGGGCAGACTAATTTATCATGTGCTTGAGCCATACGGGATTTATATAACTCGAGGTTCTGTTGAGCCTACAGTCATTTCTCTTCTAAACCTTCGAGTTCTTCTAGTCGAAGTCGGGCGTTCTGTTCAGATGTGATACTATTATTAACTGCAACTCTTAGAGAGGGAAGCTGTATCTCTAAAGGGAGAACAGCCTCTGCCCCAAAGACTAAAGCAAACGGTGTAGACTGAGTTGGGGTTCTATATGTGGTTCGATAAGCCCATAAAGCCTCACCCAACTTTTCATGCCACTGTCGCTTATTTCCCTCTAAGCTTTTCTTTAAAATTCCTACCAACGTCTTATTGAAGGCCTCTGCTAAACCATTTGCCTGTGGGTAATAGCTTGTGGAGTATCTCCAATCAATATTGTGACGTTTAACAAAGTTGTTCAGTTTGGTACTTTTGAAAGAAGGACCATTATCGGATATAATTCGACGAGGAATACCGAATCGATATACGATATGGTCTCTAAAGAACTGGAGCACGTTATGAGTCTTGACTTCTCGTAGTGGAACAGCTTCTGCCCATTTTGAAAAGTAATCTGTTGCTGCTAGGATGAACCGGTGACCTTTAGAAGAGGGAGGATCGATAGGGCCAATGATATCCGTACCCCAACTTTCAAAAGGCCATGAAGCAATTGTTGGATGTAGGACATTAGGAGGTTGGTGTAGGACTACACCATGTACTTGGCACTGATGACAACGACGTGCAATAGACATACAGTCATCAATCATTGAGGGCCAATAATATCCTAACCTTTTAATTTTCATCTTCATTTTAGGACCAGATTGGTGAGCACCACACAATCCGGCATGTACCTCGATCACAATCTTTTGGGCTTCCTATTTGTTAAGACAACGTAACCATAATTGATCAAAAGACTGGCAGTACAAAGTGTTGTTTATCAGTGTATAAGAGAGAGCCCTTCTCTTAATCTGATCTGCGGCAGATTTCTCTTGAGGGAGTTTGTTTTCTTGCAAGTAGTCAATGAAAGGTTTTCTCCAGTCAACCGTCTCATCATTAACAGCAAGAACAACCTCACCCTCAGAAGGAAAAATCTTATTAATGTATTCCAAGTCTATAGGAGATAAGATTTTGCGACCTTGAACCTCTATAGAGATTGACTCTTCTTCTATACAAGCTAACTCTTTTGCAAGTTTTGCAAGAGCATCCGCCATAGAATTTCTTCCACTGGGTATCCTATACAAAGTTACATTTGAAATTTGTTCGAGAAGCTTCATAGTGTTTTGATAGTACGGAATAAGTTTAGGTTTCAAGACTTTGTAAATACCAGCAACTTGATTGATAATAAGTTGTGAATCTCCAAAGATCTTGATTTTCCTAATTTTCATTGATATTGCTAATTCTAAACCAGTTATTAGAGCTTCGTATTCAGCTTCGTTATTAGTACAAGGCTCTAATAAATGATAAGAATAACGCAACAAACCTTCTTCAGGGGTTATGAAAACCAACCCGATACCGGCCTTCCATGGGATTATTTCCTGAGATTCCTCAATCTTTTGTGAAGATGCGACACCATCAAAATATAACTCCCAGGTATTTCCTTCCTGCTCTTCTAAACTCATAATTTGTTCATCAGGGAGATCATCATTTAGAGGGGACTCAGCAGAGATCGGGTGTGCTGCTAAGAAGTCAGCTACGGCTTGACCTTTGATAGCACGTAATGGTATAAACGTGATATCAAACTGAAGTAAGAACATTGACCATTTTGTCAAACGTCCTGACAATGTTGGACGAGTCATCAGGTATTGGAGTGGATTGACTCTAGAAATGAGATTGATTTTATGAGCTAACATGTAATGCCTTAATTTCTGGGCAGCAAAAATTAAGGCTAAACAATGTTTCTCAATAGGTGGGTAATTAGCTTCAGTCGGTAAGAGTCATCTACTTAAGTAGTAAAGTGCATTCTCTTTTCCTTCCTCGTTAGTTTGGGCTAACAAGGCGCCAAGGGAACTATCTAAAGCTGCGGTGTAAAGTATTAAGGGTTTTCCCGGAATAGGAGCCGCTAAGACTGGAGGTGTTAACAAATATTGTTTTATGTTTTTAAAAGCGTTTTGACACTTTTCATCCCAATGAAATCAGGCATCTTTCTTACATAAAGCAGCAAATGGTTGACACCTACCAGACAAGTTAGAAATGAATCTTCGTAGATATGCCAACCTACCTTGAAGAGATCTTAATTGGGTTAGACTTTTAGGAGGTGGCATATCTAAGATGGCTTTTATTTTGGAAGGATCAATTTCTATACCTCGGTGTCTCACTACGAACCCTAAGAATTTCCCTGAAGTAACTCCGAAAGCACATTTCAAGGGGTTCATCTTTAGGTTATAGCGGCGCAACCTTTCAAAAACTATTCTCAGATCATGAAGGTGGTCTTCCCTTTGACGACTTTTGAAAACCAAATCATCGATGTAACATTCCACTTGTTGGTGGATTAAATCATCGAAGATTCGGGTCATAGCTCGCTGGTAAGTTGCACCAGCATTCTTAAGTCCAAAGGGCATGACTTTGTAACAGAAGACCCCTATAGGTGTTCTGAATGCAGTAAATTTTTCATCTTCAGGAGCCATCTTGATTTGGTTATATCCAGATGAACCGTCCATAAAAGAGAAAATTTCATGCTCAGAGGCAATGTCTACCATGAGTTCTGGTATGGGTAATGGGAACTCATCTTTCGGACATGCCTTATTCAGATCCCTATAATCGATGCATACGCGAATTTGACCACTTTTCTTCTTTACTGGGACGACACTAGCCAACCAAGAGGGATATTTCTCCTCTCGAATAAAGCCTGCATCGATTAGTTTCTTAACTTCAGTTATTACTTGTTGTTCAATTTCTAAACGCACGCGTCGTGGGGCTTGTTTGACAGGAATTATGTCAGGTTGAATTTCAAGTTTGTGAACTGCTATTTATGGAGATAATCCAAGCATTTCATCATAACTCCAAGAGAAGCAATCCTTAAACTCTGAAAGTAACTTGACTAAGTTATTTGACTCATCCTCGTTCAATTAGGCACTTATGAACGTCGGACGTGAATTTTCTTCGTTACCAAGGTTAATTTCATTTAGTTCGTCAATAGTTGATTGGATTTTCTCCTCAAGTTCAGGAGGTGCCTCCTTAACTTGAAAGTCATCCGAATCATCTAAAGTTTCTAAGCAAAATTCATTAAGATTTTCAACGTCCTCTACAAAAAGATGATTAGATCCTACATTGTTAGTAATCACCAAGCAATAGTTATCATCATCAAATGGACAAACAGTATTAAATCCCAGTCCTGCTCTTGACTTTGGTTTATGGAATTCCGTATTCCAAAGACTTTCAAAGGATAGAGCTTGACGTTTAGTCCAAGTAGATGGGGCTAAACCTTGCTCAATTAAATTTTTAACACAATAAGGATACCAATCAAAAGGGAGTTCCACTATTTCATTCATAAAAGGAGCATCAATATGTACATCAGTTTCAACATTTTTGCTAGAAGAAGGAATAAACTTAGCAGTTTTACAATCATCGCTCAAAGCAGGTGAAACTTTAACTTCCAACCTGGCTACACTATCTTGAGATAGTGGGGTTAGAGCTAAAGTTTTCACATATCCTCTAAGTCTTTCATAGGTAGACAAATCTGAATCATCATCTATATTTGCCTGAATTTTATCTTCATCACTGTCATTTTCCAAAGAGATCTCAAATTTTGGCTTTTTGTTACTATTTTCATCCTTCGGTACACATGATTCATCATCTGAACCAGATTCTAAATCGATGTGTATCGTAGGGTTTTGCTTTTGTATGCTTTCATACATTGCACTTTCATGATTTTACCATCCTCTGCCTCTACCTCGCCCTCGTTGGGTCATCCTACCACCTCTTTGTAAGGGAGGAGCAGGATGCCAACGAATGCTATCTTCGAGGCAGGGATATTCTTCATTTCTTTTTTCTTCTTTTTCTTTTTCATTTTTCTTTTCAAGTGCAATTTCATTTTTGGCCAATTTAAGATCTTTGGAAACAACTGTTTGTTTTTTAGGCAAATAATATGCGGCATCTTCATAAATTCCTACTTCATGAACCGAGAATGGTTGCAAATCTCCCTTAATACAGTGCTCAGTACCATCTCTGATGTACTTGATACACTGATGCAGGGACGAAGGAACCATCCTATATTCGTGAAGCCACGGTCTACCTAAAAGAGCGTTAAAAGATGTTGGAGCGTCTATAATATGAAACTTTGCTTCAGTTCTAAAATCCTCAATCTCTAACAACAGAGTAACTGAACCCAAAGCCCTCTCGCCATTTTCTTTAAAACCCCGTAAGATCATCTTATCTAAGCTGAGCTTACGGACGTCTATTCTCAAATAGGCAAGAGTTCTTAGAGTCATAATATTAACTGATGCACCAGGATCTACAAGGATACGTGACAATCTGAAGTTATCTATGTTCATTGTTATGTATAGTGGACGGTTGTGATTAGCCGTCCCTAAATATAGATCTTCATCAGAAAAAGAAATTTCAGTAACTCCTCTGGATCAAAAAGCTTCATCAGGCTGTGCAGCTGTTAACTGGGCCATGCAAATATCTGGATCTAACAATGCTTTGATTAGGGATTCCCTCATTTCTTTGGAAAGAATCAAGGCATCGTAAATGCTCAGTTTGGCAGGTAGCTTCCTGAGATGAGCTAGGACATTGTAATCGACCTTGGGCATTCCACTCTCAATTGGACTTTGAAAAGGAACGGGTAGAGGTGGAAGAGAAGACTCTGGCTCGCCAATAACTTGCTTTCCTTTATCTTCAGAAGAAGCATGAGGTGGTAACACTTTGCCACTACGAAGCTTGATTTCCACTATCTCTTCAGAAGAAGTGACAGGCAGGTTATCTTCTTCGACCTTAGCTAATTCTAATTTTACTTCTGTTAAATTTTCAGAATCAGACATCTCGGCTTCAATACAGATAGGCATACCCTGCAAATCAAGAGTAGGGACATCACTATCTGAATAATAACCAAGAGAATGTTTTAATTCTTCAAAATTAAACAGATCATGCAGAGAATCATT
This sequence comes from Dendrobium huoshanense, assembly GCA_016618105.1. Lineage (NCBI taxonomy): Eukaryota > Viridiplantae > Streptophyta > Magnoliopsida > Asparagales > Orchidaceae > Dendrobium > Dendrobium huoshanense. Next base: position 16,891,161 of record CM028351.1, on the reverse strand, counting down.
TTCAGGTGTAGTTTTTAAGTCATCCGTAACATCATTATCAGAAATAGACAAGATATAAGCAGAATCCTATTTCATTGATTTGACATCATCATACTTAACAAAACAAAAGTCATCTAAGATAAGAGGATTGAGGATAACAGTCTCCCCATCCGAAGAAAACACAACTCTACTAGATACATCAGAATCAACACTACTAAAAGCAATAAAATGATCTCTAGTGTCCTCCTTCTCCTGAACTATAGGACCCTGGCTGACTCGGGCTTCCTTAAGCTCTGAAGGTGGAGTCATCTCTACATCATCTTCTGGAACTATCAGATCAACCTGGAGAGGCTTCTGAGCTCCCAAAGACTCCTGAAGAGAAGAAAAGTAAAGTTTGTTAAGCAATTTCTTTGAAGAACGGGATAAAACTATATCCCAAGTAGAATCAGAATTTGAAAAAGAAGTAGGAACGATAGGTTCACCAGTCACACATTTAGCTGATCCCTGCCCTAGATCCACTAAGTATTCCTTGGGAATCACTACAGCTCCTAATTTCATGTTTCTGTCAAGCCATTCTTTAAAAGTGATGCAATCTTCAAGTTGATGGCCTAACATCTGATGGTAAGGGCAATAATTAAACTGATCTGTCTTACCCACTTCTTCTGGCCTTCTAGGTGCTGGCAATTTGATGTCTGGCTTTTTCAGAAGATTTTTGAAGATCTTCTTCAAAGCCTCCTTCTTAAAGGGGTATGTCTTACCAATCATCTCATTGAACTTTTCCCACTTCTCCTTTCTTTCTTCTGGAGTAAGGTAAGGCTGTTGTTGGTTGAATTCTGGTTGAATCCAAAGTGGAGAGTGCTGTGGTGGTGGATACTGTGGCCTCTGATACTGCTGATTATAAAACTGAGGAGGTGATCTTTCTATCTGAATTTTTATTGGTTGCTTTCCCTTATCCACAGCTGACACCGTCCCAGATTTCTTTTCAAAGACCTTCTGGGGTTTCAGCTTCTTAGGGTCTGAAGAAGACTGGTCAACAAGGAAGGAGAGTTGTAAAGCTTCTTCTTATAGACTGGAGGACTTATTGAGCAATTTTTCAAATGTCTTAATGGTAAAACCCTTCAAAAGAAAGGCTACCGGTCCATGAATGTTTTTAAGCAAAATCTCAATTGCATGTTGTTCCTGCAATTGAGGTTCGCATTTCATGCTCAAATTCCTCTATCTAAGTATATAATCAACTAGCTTTTCTCCAGGCTTTTGTTTCTCTATTACAAGATCCCCAACTGTAACATGGTGCTGACTGTCTACAAATCTTTTAACAAACATGTTCTCTAACTCTGTGAAACTGTACACTGAACCATTTGGAAGATCTGCATACCAATCAAATACTACCCCTGACAGACTACTGACAAACTGTCTGAAAAGCAAAGCATCGCTACCCCCAGCGTTGCAACAACTGGCTCTAAAGTAGGCTATGTGCTGTCTTGGGTTTCCAGTACCATCAAAGATCTTGAAGGAGGGAGGCACAAACCCCTTCGGGTATGGAACTGCATCAAACTCCTCTGGGTAGGGTCTACCCTTTGGAGTATATGACGAGCTCTAAGATTCTGCTAATGCCTCCCTAACTTGCTTTTCTACCATTTGCTTTAACTCTTTGGATTGAGAAGCCTTTATTTCTGGATTTTGTTGGTGTTCTTCTATAGTCTCAATCACTTGTTTCTTTCCTACCACCTGAACAGGCTCGGGTTGAGAAGACTCAACCTGTGCTCGTGGTGGTAAAGGACCCTGACTTTGGAAAGAAGCCATAGTGGCCATCATTTCATCTATCTTCTTCTCCATACTTGAAATCTGCTCATCTTTTTGTTTTAATTGCTGTACAAGACGTTGAGTTAAGTCTGGCGCTATGCCTTCCTCAACTGCAACATTTTGTAATACAGCTTCCTCAATCTGCTCATTATAAGATGTTGTTCTTGTTTCAACCATAAAGACATCAGCCACTGTATCATCTAACATATCAGCTCCATCTAAGTCAAAGTTCAAAGCTTCTTCTTCATCCAGATTTCTAATACTGTCTTTTAGTTCACCTATCATCTCCTCTATAGATCTTCCAGAAACATAGTTGGGATCAACAGGAACATAATTTTCACAATCCATGGGATCTGGAGTAGTATTCTCAACCATCTTCTTCTCTTCAAGTTCACTTTCTATAGGCTTCTCAGGTGAAGCTACTACAGGAGAAGTAGCTTTTTCCTTGGGTTTCCAAACCTTCTTCTCATCAGATGTCGAAGAGGGTTGGTTTGAGGATTCCAACCGCTCTACATCAGGATAAGAAGATGGAGTAGGACCCGTAGAGTGGTGCCTATCTATCCGGGGAGAAGAATGGGTATGAGAACTACGTTGAATCTTACTATGACTCTGTGGTGGTGCAGAAGAAGGGGATAACTGACGGCTGACTTTCTGTGGAATATGCTGGGTAGCTTTAAATCTCACTGAAGCATCAGTCAACACAATACTGTCTGTCTTTCTACTGGATCTCCTTGGTTCCATAGGGTATCCATCAGTGAGAGCAGAGATGGCAGTTGGTTTGAATTTTCTTTTACTATCTCTTGTTCTCAACTGACCTCCTACCCTAGTTTTAATAAGTTTTTGCCTTAAGGTTTCTTCTTCAATCCTATCACTGATCAATCTTCTCATTTTCCTTAAAAATTCTTCTTTAGTCTGTGGAGAACCATCAGCACAATCTTGTACTATAGCCTTTACCAAATTCTGAACATGTGTTTTCTTACTTTTTGTTGGCTCAGTGGCAGACTTTCTAACAGCAGTAGTGGCTGATCGAGCAATCAACCTCGCATCTTCCTCTCCATCAGCAGCGGAGAGGAGATGGAACCTACTACCACTAAGATGTGGAGAGGTTGGAGGGATAAGCTCATTTTTCTTTGGCATTCCTAGTTTTTCCATTCTTCTCTTTATACGACAATTCTTATTCCTTCTCTGAGTCTTAGTCATAATCGTCGATAAATTAGAAGAAGATCCAATCTCAAACTGACTGGGTGCACTGAAAGGGACTGAACTGTTTGCTACTATAACTGACTTGAGTTTCTGGTCTTGATTAAGTTGCTCAATCCTAGTAAACACAGAGGGCCTAGGGTCTATAGGAGCAGTTTGAGACCCGCATCCCAAAGTGAATTCTAGGATAGGTTTTTGATTTGCAACCTCACTAGTTGGAACAATAGTGAACTCAGGTCCACTAACAGACAACTGCAAATCCTCAAATCCTTTTCCAAACTTGATTACACTACCATCTGCAAACGGATTGTAGGACAGGTTCATGTTATCAGACAGGGAAAAGATTAATTTACCCATCATTTTTCCTGAAATTTAAAAGGAAATTTTTTAATTAGACTCTGAAAATTTATTTAAATTGTAAAAGTTTAATTAATCTAACTAAATAAACTAAATCCTATCTCATTTCATATATATTGAGTTATATGGAAATATAACTATAATACATAATATTGAGATAAGGATGAATTTTATTTAGTGTTTTAATTTCAACTTTTGAAATTTTGGACCCAGTGCTAATTCAAACATCAAGCTACAAGAATAATGTAACTACAACGTTCAAAGTAACATGGGGATTTACTTTACAAATAGGCCATTATAAAGGAGCTCCTCGTTAATTTTCTAACGGGATCCAAAATAAGACCTCTAAAAATTTTTTAGATACCGGCTAAATTATTCAAGAATGAAATGAATAAAAGAACCGGCAGAAGAAAGGTAGTTACAACTTATGCTAAGCACAAGTATACTACCGATTAAAGGGTATAAAACACTGCTAAAGATGGAGAGAGGATTGATCCCCAGCGGAGTCGCCAGAAAAACCTTGGTGGGAAAAAAATTGTGTCTCACCACGCAGATTTTGATTTCTCCTATTTTATAATTGAATACTGCATTGAGAATAAAGTACAGTCTCGAGAGATTGACACAATATTCTACAATGGATTCAATATCAAAATAGGGTTTTGAAAATTGATATTTCTATAATCAAACAGTTCAAAGAATAACATATCATCTTAAAAGATGAACATGAAATTCTATAGAATATGTTTAAAGATAGAAATACGTTTTTGAAAAAGTTTATTCATTCTTTTGTTTAGATATGACAAGAATAATATTATATCATCTTAAAAGACGAACATAACATTATTCAAGATATCCAAAAGCGAGAATGAGTTTTATAAAATTCATCGTTTCTAAAGTTGAATATAATAAGTATAATATTATATTATCTGAAAAGATAATAATAACATTCTACAAGTCTATTCAAAATTAGAAATGAGGTTTAAAAAAAAAAATATATCTACGTTCCCAAAGATTCTTCCCTTGTTTTATACGAATAAAACAAGGTTTATTTTAGTCTGAGGTTCTCAAATCCCTATAGAGGCAAGCCCCTATAGTTAATTACATCTTAGGAGGAATGCTCCTAAGAAAACTCTCGATTAAAGCAGTGATTTCATACCCTTTGACTACAAAGTAAAAGATAAGAAACAGAAGTAGAAATTTTCCAAGGTGAAAGCTCAATGTTGAACTTTTATTAGCGAGTCAATGGAGGAAAAGTAGGAGGTGTCGGATTCTGAGAAGCTCAGAGACAACCTCAGTCTATCCTATGTTGGGCTTTACATTTTAAGAGAAAATTTTATGTTTAAGTTGACATTTTATTAGAAATTTGGGATTATATTCCCAGAGGGCGAGGACTTAAGATCTAAAAAGAATCTGCCTCAGAACTTAAATCTAATTTGGGTACTATAAAATAGTGACCTGAACCTAACTAATAAAGTGCAAATCTGGACTTACCCCAGCCTGGATTGGGGAGCCAGCTAACCACCTAGGCGCTTTAAAACCATGTGTCCAGTCTCTTATGAAAGATGGGTAGGGATGTTGTTTAAGTTTTAAGGAATTGGGGCTGACATCTAAGACAATTCCTAATTAGCCCCTCAACTTATGTAGGGTGATAAATGTCTAGAAATGCAATTAATATTTTAGACTCTTTTTAGTTTGTATCTAATGCAATGCATGCTAATTGACTCGAATGCATAAAATGATAATGAAGCAGTTTAAAAATTTAGGCTTAGAAAATAGATTTTTCCCTAGAGATTGCACAACTTCCCCTTGACAGAACTGCACCCTCATAGGTCAAGTGGTCTGCCAGAACCCGCAGGCGGGGAGGTGCCTAACAAGGAAGAGAAAGTATTAATATGCTTATGCTGACTCTCGGCGGTCCCGAGCTTACTTCTTAGATCGTTAGAGTTACTATGTGAGCCTAAAAATTTTTATTTAAAATTACAAGTAGAAGAATTTTAAGCGTACCCTTACGAAAAAAATCTCTCCGATTCGAATCCAGGCTAAAACAAAACACGACATGCAAGGTCCTAAAAAAATCTACTGCACAAACAATGTAAACAATCAATTTTAATAATCCAAATATAATGTCCAATGTCCAATGTCCATATTACACCAGAATTTACAGAAAAGTAAAGTGGTCGGGCACCACTGACAACAAACCCGGATTCTAATCCTAAGAATGACGCAAGTGATTTTTGAAATGGGATATACTGTTCCTTAAATCTTCATTTCTTCATCTTCTTTCTTCAATCTTCTTGTTCTGCATTTTCTTCTTCTACGAACTTCTCGGGTCTGTCGGGTTCTGGATATCCAAATGAAAGGAAACTCATCCCTAAGAGGGGTATTTTCTTTTCTATTTGGATATTGAATCATCCTAATTTGGCTTTCCAAATAAAAGAGAATAATCCTTTAAGGTATATTCTCATTTCTTTGGATTCCAAATTGGATGTAATATCCCACTTTCAAAAAATCACTTTCACATTTATTGACTCTTGATATATTATATTTACATTACATTTCATTTCACAGAAAGGGAAGAAAAATCTAGTCCACCTGCAAGGTTATCCTAAGCAATTTATAAAAAAAAATCATCCCACGCAGTTATATATATATGCAATTGAATTTAAATTATTAAGCCACACTTGGCCACACTCTTCTTCATTTGGGGGCTAAGCAGCTGAAGCACCTGTAGCATTTATTTATTATTAATTAATTAGCCCCTCTTTTTCTGCCATGCATGAGTGTGGCCACCTACAGAAAATCATATTAACAATCCAGATTGCTCCTAGCCTATGGGTAATCTAATCGTCAATCAAACCAACACAGAGTGCAGTAAAAATAAATAAACAAACACACCAACATTTTATAACCAGCATGCAATAAAACTTGAGAAAAAGCCCGTCACAGTGCAGTAAGGAAAAAAACACCGGCCTAACCTAAAACTAGAGTCAGTTGTCCTAACAAACAAATCTAAGTGTGTGCAGTAGGCTGTGAGGTTTTGAAATGTCCTAAGTCAATTATTGGCTAAAGCTTTCTAATTGATTGAATTCTAATTTAAAGATATTTACTAATTCTAAAGTGAGATGTCACTAAATTTTCTATGTTATAAGTTTCTATCCTAAAAGTGTGCATGCCATCCTAAGTCTAGATTTTCTAAGACCCGGTCCTTAATTTTTGTCCTTAAGTGTCACTACTGTTGTATGGGATAAAAAATTTGTTATTACTAACCCTTAGGACTTTGCGTATATGTAAATGGGGTTTAGGGATCTAAGAGCAAATAAAAGTAAACCTAATAAAATTGAAGTTACTACAGGGACCTAAAAGGGAAGGGTTAACGCACACCACATCAAGGGGCCCCTAAAAAGTTTTCTAAGTTTAGAAATACTCACAGTCACCGGGGGCTACGACCCGATGGTTCCGCCCGTAGCACCTCTACCCGGCTGGATAGAGGCGACTGACGTCATTAGCTCCTTATCCTTTTGTTCCCTCGACCGGTACTATTCCTCGCAGTTTATGCAAATAAAATAGGAAAAACAAGGATTAGAAAGTTCATTTAATAAATAATAATGAAATAATTAAAATTTACTGAAAATAAAGACGTACCTTTCTTCGGGCTTGAACACTGGCTTTGTTGCTTGACTTTTGGATCTTTCACTTCTGATGCATTTTATATTTTTTCCAACATACATTTACATTCTTCCAAATCTTGTACAATTTCATGAAACAAACACTTTATCTCTTACACTTATACACATTTTACCATTCCTAAAATCATACTCTACACCCTTCCTTTTCGGAAACACTTTCATATATTTCAATATTCATAAACACCTTTCAACACACACAAATTTTACTTCCCAAAACTTCTCAAAAACAATTTACTTCTCTTTCCATACCCAACATAACTTTTTCGTATGAACATTCCATACATTTCCAACATTCCAACATCACACCATTATTCTTTACTACAAAATACCTTTCCACACATACACTCCATTCTAACAATCCAACCTTTCTCTTCACCTTTCTCACTTTTCAAACACATATCTTGCTTTCCTACATTTTGCATTTCCCAACTCTCAAAACATATATAAAGTTCACGTTTCACTCTTCCTTTCTCTTACGCATCACCTATCAAAACACCCACATTTCAATCTTTCAAGAATCTACAAATTATCTCCCACACATTTTATCCCACCTTTCCAAAATACAAACTATTCTCATCCTTCAACATAAACAATTTCCATTTTATATAACACACACAATTTTCATATTTACAAAAATTCAACATTCTACCTTCCAATTCAATACTTATGCCAAAACAATTCAAAGAAAGAATTAAAATCAATTTTATTCTCTTCCAATATCAATGAAGTTTTCAATTATATCAAAATCACCATTGTATTGCTAAAATTAAATACATAAAATATAAACTATTCTCTAATATTCACACATGAAAAAAAGCATATAACTTCTCCAACTAAACTATGACCTGTACAAAAAAAATCTTATAACTTTTTTGCAAAAGTATTCAAATATAAAGAAAATTCATCACAAGCCAACTTAGACATTTTGTAGTTTATAAAGAGAAAATTGATATTTACAAAGCCTCATAAAAAACTCTACCAATCATAACCCATAAATACATATATACACCTTCATGAATCCAAAAACATTTTATATCAAGGAACAAATAAAATCTTATACACAAGATTTTTCTTAAGTGAAGAAACAAATTAAAATTTAAAACAAAAAGTGAAAGTCGACAAAGAAGCTAATGGCCAAAATACGAATTTCAAGGCTAAAATACATTTCCATCAAAATATAGATATATATACTGAATTTTTAAAATACTATAGATAACAATTGAAATCCCTCAAATACATATAATTATTTGCTTAAGAACCCATGATCATTAGATCTCATAACTAATTTGGCAAAGAAAACCTATACCCAACAAAGACAAAATAATATGGAGAGAAAACTTTAGAAGAAGAAAATGATAGGAGATGAGAAAAGGAAGACAAGAGAAACAGGGGAAGCATATACCTATAACTGGCGGGCTTCTTACGAACTTGGAGCCAAGGTCTAGGGCTGGTCGGCAATGGCCTATGATAGAGAGTTGAAACCGGGTCCTTGGGTGTTCGGTGAATCAGAGAGGGCCTTGCAAACTGGGATGGAATTCGGTTCTGGACTTCTCACGCGAGAGAGGGGCGACAGACCTGGAGGCGTGCGAACTACAGTGGACGGGGTTGGGGCTGTTTCGCGAACAGAGAGGAAAAGGGAGTTCGGGAGTTGGGTGGTTCTGCGAATCCAAAGGGAGAGGTGGTTGGGGCTGATTCGCGAACTGCTTAGGAGAGGACTTCATGCGAATTGCTGAGAATGGGAGATATCGTGGGTTGAGGGCTTTAACCGGTCTAAGCAAAATCCAAAATTATCTTTTAATTCAAATTAAATAGTTAAGATTAATTCATGATTTAAAAAGGGATTTAAATGATTGATTTCATTAAAACAAAGTTGAATTGATTAGATTATGTTAGAAGTGGATTTGAGTGTAATTAGTTGAATCGACTCGAGTTAAAATGATATGAATTTGATTTAGATTACACTTAATCGAATTAAATTGAGCCGACAGAAATCGATTTAAATCAAACTGAGTTGAAATTGAGTGACTTTAATTAGATTAATGTCATTTTGATTAAATTAGATTTAATTAATGTTAAATTTTAATGAATTATTTTTTATTAACTTTAAATGAGTTGATTCGATTTGATCGAAAAATAAAATCCGACTTTATTAGAAAGAAATTTGGGTTTTACTGATGAGCTGATTTAAGGGTTTAATTAGAGTCATCTTATACTACATCGAACTCGAATTGGGTCGATCGATATTGACGAATCATGAATTGAGTTTGATTTGAGTTCGTTTGGGATTGAAATGGAATTGGACTGAATCGATTTTGATTCAAATTGATTGATAGGTTTGAGTCGATGCTACGTCATTAGGTGTCCACCTAAGGGAAATCCTGCGGGTGCGACATCTACACTAGGCTACGAAAACCTAGGTACTAGAGTCGATTTCTGGGAAATTGACCTCAAATAATGAGGTCAACAATTATTATTTTGCGTAGGCCTATCATTTCGCATCGGTGCCAAAGTGGTAAGTTTGAGCCTATTTGGGAAGGCCCCTTCGCTATGGAGCAAGTCTATTTTTGTTTCCTTCTCAAATCTATGTTTTTACTTCACCATAACTGGGTCCACACCCACCTACGTTAGCAGGTGTGGTGACAAAGATCCACTATCCCTTCATGAACCTCTTCCTCCTATTAGTCCTGATCTAATAGTTATTGCCCTCAGTCTATTCATGTGAGTTGAATATGATCAGGGATGTCAAGATCCTCAATTTAGACCCCTTGGAAGTGAGATACTAGGTCCATATCATCCTATGTTAGTCAGAAATGATAATGTTGATCCTCTATCCTAATTTTGATTTTATTCATACATCAATTTTGTTATGATCGTGCTCCCAGTTCATTTATATGAGTTGAATGTGGTCTAGGTTATCAAAAATATTGGTTCACTTCTTTATAATATCATGTGTAATCTGTTGAGTCTAGTAATTAGGTTGTTAAGCCTAAGTTAATGTCCCAAAGGCTACTAAGAGGGGGGTGAATTGATAGTTTAAAAATTTTAAGCCCTCTTTTAAAATTATGTTGAACCGAAATAAAAATTGTTTCTTTTATGTTTTGTAGAAAAAGTTTTTCAACCACAGAGTTTTTAAGACTTAAAAATAAAATGCGAAAATGTAAAAACTGTAAAGTAAATGACACCAGTTTTATAGTGGTTTGATCTATAACCAGACCTACATCCACTCCCCAGAGGCACCCTCTGAGTATTACACTAATACCAATAGTGACTCTCCTTTTGCAACCACAGCAAGGTGGGGAAGCCTTTACAACACACTCTTTTCACCACTACCCGGTGCGGTAGAGAACTGTTGTCCTTTTACACAATCTCCAGTGTTGGCAGAGAACCATCCGTCCTTTCACACTCTCCTAGTGTGGGCAGAGAACCCTTCTGTCCTTTCACACTCTCCTAGTGTGGGCAGAGAACCCTTCCGTCCTTTCACACTCTCCTAGTGTGGGCAGAGAACCCTACAGCTGTTCACACTCTCCAAGTGTAGGAAGCGACCCTTTCGGCTATTCACACTTTCCAAGTGTCGGCAGTGAACCGGATCTTCTTGAAAGATCTTCTCACAAGAAATCTAGAAGGAAAAAAGAAAAAAGTGAAGTAATCCCAATTCACAAGTAGAGATTCTTACCTTTGAACTCCAAGTGAAGCCTTCACGCTCCAGTGGTAGGAATCCTCCTTTAAATGCACTCTCACACTCTCTCCTTAACTATTCTCTCAAGAGGCATGAAGATCAAATGACAAAAATATTGGGTGGCAGTCTAATTTGGACTATTTATACAAAAGACAAGAAAAACCATCCAAAAACTACAAGTTTTCAATTCTGTACGCAGTGGATCATCCCGTACGATCGTGGATCGTCCTGGATGATTTTACTCAAATGATTTAAAATGACCCTATTTGAATATGTGTACGAAATGTCTTCGTACAGCTGATCGTCCAGTAGGAACTAAGTTCATCCGATACGAACGGTTATTATTAGGTCGTTCTAGAAAACTGCTGAAAACCGTTATAAGTCGGTTAATCGTCTGGACGAAAATTGGTTCGTCTGGACAAAATTTTTACAAAGACCAGATCATCCTGTACGATAATTAATTTTGTCTGGACAAAAAATTTACAGAGAGCAACTCATTTTTTGATGATAATTAATTTCGTCTGGACGAAAATTTTACAGAGACCAGATCGTCCTGGACGATAATTAATTTTGTCTGGACAAAAATTTTACAGAGAGCAACTCGTTTTCTGACGATAATTAATTTCGTCTGGACGAAAATTTTATAGAGACCAGATCGTCCTGGACGATAATTAATTTTGTCCCGGACGAATAGGACTTAGAAAAGTTTTCAAGTCAGTTCCTATTCGTACCATGTGCTCAATAAGAGATAACTGTCTGATCGTTCTGTACGAACGGATATCGTCCAATACGATCAGTATAAAATTTTTATGATCTCCTTATGTGTGTGTGTATGTTTTTATTCACTCAATTACAATCACTCCCTTTCAATTTAATTTCAAAGAAGTGCAAACTTCAAATTTTACAAAGTATCTCATTCTGAATTTGATTTGAAGTCTTTGTAGTCTGGAGTTCATTTTTCCTGAAATGTTAGTACACACAAGAGCAAATACAAATTTTCTAAAATGGTTAGGAGATAACAACACATTTGAAAAATAATGTTTGGAATCATCAAAACTATATAAGTTGCAAAAATATAAAGCATGCAAATAGCAACTATTTTAACATAATCTCTTTCTCTAGTTTTGTTCATGTGGCAAATATGGCATGGGTTATCAAAGCCATTCACAGTTCCCTCTCTTCATATTCCAATCATTAGAGGATGTCCTCATACTAGGAGTAACTCATGAATATGGTAAACATTCCCTCTACTATGTGTTATCTTCAAAAGTACAGGGTAATCCAGATCTATGATTGAGAATATATAAAATAAAATAATACATATAATAAAAAAGAGGGAAGCTAAGGAGGCTGAAGAGGAGAGATACAATGAGTCCAATGAGGAGAGATACAATGAGTCCCAGGAGAAGAAGTCTAAGGAGGTTGAAGACCTGAAGACCTAATATCCCACTCAAAGTCATTTGCATTAGTCAAAGGCTTAGAAATCTCAGTTATTGGCAGTGGTGCATGGCCACTTTACTTTTCTATATACCCTAGTTTTGTAATTAAGAGCAGTTGGCCTATGGATATTTATTAATTAGTTTGATTATCTGGATGTGTTTTGATTTATATTGATTTCCTATAGGGTTGCATGTTTTTCCTAGTTTATTAGCGACTTGCATACCACTTTTATTTTAGTCTGGATTTCATTAGGCTCTTTAAGGACTAAAAAATTTTTATACTCATAATTAAAAATCTAATATTTTAAGGTTTAAATAATTTAAAATTTTAACAACCTAGGGAACTGCTTGAATAGTCTGGGGATGTATGCATATTAATGCATTCTTCTTTCTCCTTCTATGAGACACTTCCCCGTCTGTGGGGGGAAGAGTCCAGATAATCTAGCCTATGAGAATGAGGTGTTGAACCTGAGGAAGTATAGCCTCCTTCTAAAAATTATTTTATATTAAGCATGTTTTTAAAATCTGATGCATATTTGATTTGAATCTTCTAAATTAGCATGCATTATATTAGAAATTAAATTAATTAAAACTTTAATTTCATTAGCCCTAGGAGCATTTATCCAACATAAGTACAAGGCCAATTTGGAAACTCTCTATACGTCGGTCTTAACTTCCAAATACTAAACCACCTACCCATCTTTCATAAATGACCAGACAACATGATTTTGAATCGATTAGGTGATTAGCTGGCTCTCCAATCAAGGCTGGGGTAAGTCCAGGTTTTGCACTGCATTAGTTAGGACACGAGTGTTAGTGTGCGTGGAACACTAAACCCAATTTTTATTTAGCATTCAAGGCTACTATATTCGGTCTTGTAATATGCCTAAATAGTGGGTAAGACCCTTCTCTTCGGGGACTACAAATCCAACTTATCTATGTTACATGGATGATGCCATTTCTATCTTTCTCTCATGCATGTGTCGAGTTCTTGACTTTTTTTTCTCCAATTTCTTCTTTAGTACCTTAGTCCCTCCAAATGTCAGTATGAGCCATGTATGTCGACTAAGCCCTTTAAACCCTTTCTTTCCTTTTGAGTAGGACTTCGTAGTCTTCTCCTCTATGCCAATCCCATTTTGAAAAGGATTATGTATGATCCTTAATCGAGAGTTTTCTTGGGCTCCAGCCTGAGATGTAATTAACCACGGGGGCTTGTTCCTGTGGAAAACATAATTCCACCATCTAATAAACCCCACTCCAGATGATTTATCAGGTGTGGGAAACCCGTGACTTCATTCAGGTCACATATATTACAACCCATCGGGGTGCACTGGTGAGAGCCGCTATCCTAAATGGTTAGTTGTATGCACGATCTAATCTACCCTTCCATTGGCCCATTTGTAATGAGCGCGGAGGCCTGCGATCCTCTCTATCCCTCGGGGTAGGTGCAGTCGTATATCCCTTTGCAATCCTACAGCCATAATGGTGCCCTTTCGGAGGTCCACACCATATTCTATAGGTTTGGTGCGCTAGAGACGAACATCTTCCACCATTCATCTACAATTCAATAAACATGCAGTGGTTTGTTCAATTATATTTATTATAAATAAAAGCATTATAATTCATTTAAATATTAAATAAAATCTCAAAATTTTGTCATCTTACAAGTTGCATTTCTTTTGTCAATGTTTATGCAATTGGCTTCCCAAAGCTTTCAAAATTATTACGGAATAGCCTCACTCATTCATTGCCAAAGTTGGTTTAGCACAAATATCTTTATTGCTAATTCATTCTATTAAACCTTCCATAATATTAGGCTTGTTGTAGTAATTTTCTCTATCATACTAAATATGAGGGTTAAGAAAATAAGTTGTTGAATGTAGCCCTTGCATCAACTGATTATCCCATCTTTTCTTAATGATGCTAAAGAAGGGCTTGTACATTCTTTTGTTGTTTCTAAACATTGCCTTCATTGCTTTTCTATCTCTATACATACCATCATAAATGTACCCAAGAGATGGCTTTTCGTATGCATCAACAATTCTTAACAACCAAATTAAAGGCCGTAATAATTTGGAAATTAATAAACTATCATTCCAGAACCTTGCATCCAAAATAATTGAGGATGCCTCTTTTCCCTTCATTGTCTTACATAACTTTGAATCAATGTAAGCCTTGTTGGTAATGAATGCTTATAAATCATGTTTATGATCATGAACACTTTTTAAGGTGATGAATATTGTTGAAAATCTAATTACTCCTTGTCTTACATTTTATGTTCAGCCTACTCTTTTCCTTAACCATGTTAATATGAAAGTATGATTATATACAAAAATTGTAATCTTTGATGCTATTCTTATAAGTTCTGTGATGTAAGGCATGCTTCCAATATCCTTTTGAATGAGATTTAAGCAATGTGTAGCGTAAGGTGACCAATATATATTTCAAAATTTTTCATGCAATAACTCACCAGCTTTCTTAGTTTGCTGCATTATCTGTCATAAAATAAACTATGTTCTCTTGACCAACCCATTCAATAATATCAGTGAATAGTGCACATAATGTTGTTGCATCTTTAACGACATCAGAAGCATAAACCGATTTTAAAAATGAAACTCCACAAGGATAATAAATAGGAAAATTTTTCAATGTTTGACTTCTTGTATTTGTCCAACCATCAACAATCAATATACAACTAGTTTCTTTCCATGTCCTCCTATAAGAGTTAATTAACAACTTGCATTCATCTTTAGCATCTCTTAGTAGATTCACTCTCAATCTGTAGTAAGAGGGTGATTTGTAACCAGGTCCGATTGCAACAATTGCATCAATAGCCCATTGTATAAAATGTGAATTTATAGCATTGAATGGAATGCAACTACCATAGAATTACCTAGTAATTCCCAAATCAGCATGGTGTATTGCATTCTTAGATGCAATAACACTTTTTAGGGATGGTTGATATCCTGGTTTTGTTAAAGGTGCAAAAAAATGATCAACTTCATCAATTTTTCTCTTTCCTATATCAATGTCTTTATCATGTGTATCAGAACGTTGTGATTTTATGACTGAACATGAACCCCTCTCTTCCTCAACTGGATCGTCACGAAATATATCAACACTATGGGACAGGTCTTCTTGTGCTAGTTGTTTTCTCTTTGTTATTTCATTCAAATTTTTTTGCATATGATATCAGATGTCACGTGTTACCTTCTTACAAGAAGCAATATTATCTTTAATTCCTGCTAAATGTTGCTTCATCCTATTAATGTCTCAACCCTTATAAGTTGTCCACAATTAAGACATTTGTATTGCTTCCTACCATCAGCAGTTTTGCACTCAATAAAATGGTTCCAAGCAATATCCACCTTCTCCCGTACACTTTGAGTTGGAGGGGCCAGTTGATTATTTTGTTGATCCATTGTTAATATTAAACTAAAGATACAATTATAGATAAGATAATTAAAAGAAACTTCACCATTCAATGTAAAAATAGTAGGAAATGTAAATCAAAGGATAATTCTAATTGAGAAACTTCAAAGAGAAAGTGACACATAATTGGGATGGTCAAATCCATAATTGGTATAATCAAGTATAGAGTAGTTCTAGTTCACAAGAAAATTTATTTTTGAACTAGAGAAATCTTAACTATGCTAATAACGTACATTTGATAATTGTTAATAGATACTTTCTTGAGAGTTAGATAAAGAGAAGAAACAAGCAAATTAATAATTTTATGAAGCATAAGGTGATCAGGCATAAGGTCAAATTAAGAATTAAGAACAAGTTTCAAGTCTTGTTTTGGTTCACAAGAACATTCAAGTGTGGACTTAAACGTTGGTGCTTGTATAATTGGTTAGAATTTTGATGTAATATTGATGGTACAAGCTTCCCTTGATCTCCTAAAGAACAAAATTCAAGTTAAAAACAAGGTCTAAATCTGATTAGGATAAGAGTAGCTAACAACCTAACACTACTATATGCACATGAAAGTAAATAATGAAGTTAAATGAAAAGTGAAGTGAGAATTTAGTGTGTGTGTGTGTGTGTGTGTGCGCGTGTGTGTGTGTGTGTGTATGCATGTGTGTGTTCCCTTAGCAGCTTGATCTTTTTGGCTAATGGGTATCAATCCACTAGTGTATTATGCTTAAAAAGGTCCCTAGTGTTCTACCCTCCTAACATTCCTCTCCTTCTTCCCACCTCTACTCCCAGCCAACCATCTCTATGAATACATGGCTTGCTCCTAATGAGGATTGACCCAACAAACTTGACCAATACCAAATGAAGGACAATTCCTAAATGATCTCTTATCATTTAACCTTAACCATATAGATTACACAATACTTACTCCATCCATCAGGCCTAGCTCTAAAACTAAATTAAAAAACTTTATGCCCTTCATATATGTCCATACCCTCTAATTGCAATGAATGTCAAGCATAAGCAAATTAAGTTGGCTTAGTTCCCGTGAGATGGAAATAAGAGAACAAGTGAATAAACTCACTGGCAGTTACAGAGAAGGATGCACAATTAGATTCAATCTTAGATTGAAGTTCATATTAAACTGGAGGTTCAATTATAAAATCATATTGGGATGTAAAAACAAATGTAAACTAAAATTTGAACTAGTTGTGGCATCTGTCTTAGAGAACCAAAGAAACAAAATCAAAGAAGAAGTTTGGAGTATCAAACTGAAGAAAATATGCCGAACAAGCTGAACTTCAAAATAAAAATTATATTTTAGAATAGGAAAATCAAATTAGAAACATACATGAAAAAAAATACATTCATTGATTCAATGATTCATACTAGTTTTGACAAAAAAAAAACTTTAGAGTTTAGAAATAAATGATATAAACTACAAAGAGTGAGATTTGCCTTCTGTCTTCGTGAACGAGCATGCCTCTTCAGTGATGGCTTCCGGCTTCATGAACAAGAAGCAGATGTCGCAAGATGGGAACGTCGGGAAGAGCCAAAGAAGAAAATGCAAACTGACGAAATGAAGCACCCAAAATATGAAATCGATTTTCATTTATTCACATAAAGCATCACCATCTTTTCATTTCAGCTGTTTGATCTTCTCAATTTCACTAAAAAGTCGTTGTAGCTCACCCAACTGGTTAGTAGAAACCGGGGCAAGTTCAGCGGTCGAACCGCCGGTTCGAGCTGCTGTACCACGGTTTTATGAAATAGCGATTTTGATTTGAACTGTAACCAACCAGTCGGCCGGTTCGTGGTTCAATTGGTGGAACATGCTGGTCTGGACCGGTTTTGAAAACCTTGATTTTAACCTTCATTTTATTTAAAGAGAAAATAAAATAAAATCTTACCTTCCAGCCCTTTTGTCTCTTGCTCAAGACAAAAATTAAATCAACCTTTTCTCACCTTCTTTATTAAAAGAGAAAGACCTAGCTGCTCGTGCCTTCATCCCTCAAGAAAATCAAGCTGATCTTCTCTTTTTTCAACTTACAGGAAGGGATAGAAGTTCCCATAACAACATAATTTTGCTTTATTTTTTTTCATTTTTTTGTCAGTTTGCTGCCATCTTTTTCTAGATTGAGCAGGCTGAGTGGAAACAGAAAAAGACCATCCTGCCCGAAAGTGGCTTGAATCCAATGGCATACGATCAGTCCTTACTATAATGCACGACTCCTAACAGTAAAAAAAAGGATTACTTGGCTTTTTTAATATTTATTTCAAATCAAGCCAACTTGAATGGAAATTGTGTTGAATTGGATTCGATTAAAAGGATTTGAGTATGACTTCAAAGTAATTTGGAGAGTTTGATTTAACTTAATTTTGACCGAATTAATTTGATTAAAATTTATTTCATCTAGCTTGTCTCAACTCGACTATAAAAAAACAACTGAGGAAATGAATCTCATTTCTAAAAGGAGGCCAAAAAAATATGTACAAGAGAAGGTTCCCCCTCCCAAAGCATACATTTTAGGTGGCTCACAAATTCATAATTATGACTTCATTGATAGCACTAAATTGCAAATCACCCATGCCCAAAAGCGATCTGTCGAATAAGTACTTCTTTAACATCCATACACTTAGCAAAGAAGCTAAATAGGGGCCTATAGTCACGATGAGCTGAAAGCAAGAAGATTAATTTTTTGTTTTAAATTAACTTAAAATATATTATAATAGAACTCCCATTGTTGATTAATATATTACTTATCTAGTAATTAGTAATAAGGGCTCTGATGACCATAGAATCTTGATAGGAGTTCCAATTGGAGGGCCTATTTTCTTCATAAAAGTGAACAAGGTGACTTTCATGACTGACACCCATAAGATGGTAGAGGAATCCACTATGCCATTTTAAGGCCTTTGAGGTTGGTCTCCATGAAATTGTCTCTTAATTCTTCTCCTATGATGGTGGGTGTTGACCTAATTTTGTATGACGTCAATGTTATGTTTCAATCCAAAAATCAACTCCATGTTTCCAAACTCATTTCCAAATTCAATTTCGAAACCCTAAAGCACTTGAAATTCCCTTTCCCATAAGAATACTTGAGCCTGTTTAAAACTCTAGATAAAGCATTTGAATTTTGATTTGGTCATTTACCTATTGAACACTAATCTCTTTAAAGTTTGCCTAGTGTGCTATGGAAGCCTTTATGCCCTTCCAAACCTTAAACAATAAATCATTCAAGCATGAAAACCTTTGAAAATGATTTAAACTAATTCATAATCATCATTGTAATGATTTGAACCTATTGGAGTCCATGGTTGACCATGGTTGACCTAAGTTGATCCAATTTGACCAATGGAACCCTAAATCTTGATCATGTGCATGAAGAATCTTGTAAATATGTATCCAAACATATGATTTATCCCTATGCCCCTCATAGTCATCCTTGTGCATGCCTAAATGAAATTGCACCCATGATTGACTAGAAATAGTTATCTTGACCATATGAATTCCGTTCGACATAAAACATGAATTCATGTATACAATCTATTTCAAACTCAATAAATTCATGCCACACATTCCAAAAAATCACTCAAATATGTTTAAGTGTATTAGAGCCCATAGTGAGCCATGGTTGACCATGATTGACCAAACCCGCCATTAAAGGTCATTTTGACCTAAATATGTATTTTATCATGTATAGAGCTTAGCATGCCTTCAAACCACTTCTAATCAATTGCATGAACCATTCTGAACCCAATGGACCCAACCATTAATCTTGGTCAACCTAAGTTGACCAAATGGTCCATATGGGATTCCTCTTTGAATTCAACTCACCCTTGTGGACTCATGACCCCACAAAGAATGTAAATTTGTTCATTAGGTCCCCAGGAGCTAACTTTAGCCTGCCTAGTCCTTGGGCCCACCTAGTTTAACCAGTTGGGCTAATGAAAGTGCACTCAATGTGGTCTTATTAAGATAGACACCATATAAACTAAATCAGAACCAATGTATACATCACGAACATGTGAACTTATTGTACCTATTACAATAAGCCTAGCCAATGGGCTAGCTTGGGTTAGCCAATTGAGCTAACCCAAGCTCAACAAAATAATGTTTTATGAACCATCCCATGTATCAAGCCCAATTGGGCTGATATATTATATAGGCTCTCTTTCCTGGACCCTAGTAGCCTACCCAACCAATCCTTAACATTGGCCATGTTTGAGTTGGTTGGAATTTTCATCAAAATATCCTTAATTCCATTGATTTAACTTTAACATCCTAGCCAAGTCACAATATATGGGTTGTGATGCAAGGTTTGCATGGGCTACATTGAATGCATGAACTAAGTTTATTCTCTAGGATAAAATTTGCTTAAGTTTCCTTTAATATGTAATACCCACTAAATATGTAAGTGTTCATGTCAATCAAGTAATAAAGTGATTGATAGATTGTTTACCCACAGGAAGTGTTATGGTAACCAACAAGTAAGCTAGTATTATCTACTACAGTTGTAATGTTTATTCTACTGAACAAATATAAGGGTTGAAATTAAGTTACTATATAGCATTACAAGAGAAAATTTATGATAGCACATAATAAAATATTTTTGACTAATGAATACATATTACCAAAGTTTTTCTAATGAGCTCCTCTTTTTTTATGTGGATTAAACCATATGCTTCACTAGATCTCTTCCTAGCTTATAGGGATGGATGTTTATGACCTTCCTACAGTAATTATATCTCCATAGAGCCTAAAAGGTTAAACATCATATGTCTAGACAAGCAAATATTTCTTTCTAATACTCATATTTATTATAATATTCCTCTGTCAAGGTAATATATCACACTAGTTTTTTACTATACGCAAGGCCACTAAATATTAAATTAAGTTTGAGAGATATTGAAAAATTTATTTCTCATTCAAAGAATTAGAATCTATATTAGTACTAACATTGGATTCATATGATCAGCCCAAAACTATGAAATTAGACAGATCTGATATGTAAAGAAAGCAAATCAAATTTCATTACCTTCATAAACGAGAAACTGCAAGAGTAAAAATTATTTTAAATGTCACATGGATAGTATAAATGCACTCTCAACGCTCATTGCTCCTCAAAATATTTATTTTCTTACAAAGAGATATGCTAACAATTTCCAAATGTAATATCCTTTTTCTCCTTTAGGCTCCCTTAGATTTTACTCTTAGGGGACACTAAAGTCTAGACTAAAGTAGATATAAATTATAATAGAACTCCCCACTAAAATGAATTGAAGAACTATTTATACTTATATAGAAATGTACTCAGGTGCCAAAATGCTTGACGTGGTGGCACCACAGCTAGCTTGTAGAAAGAACTAGCACCTCGATACTTTTGGGATATCTCCACTGTAACGTTCGACGGATCAGGCACATCTAGTGGTTGAACCGATGTGTCACTTGGTTGATTCGATATGGCTCCATTTGTAATTAATTGATTTACTATGGTACTATAGAGGTTGAGTGCTATGGCACTTGAATGTATAATTAGGCACTACAACATTATGAAGCTTGGTGCTCTAGAGCTTAAATTCCTAAGACTTGGGTGTTGTGGTGTTGATTTTTAGCACTGCAATGTTGTCAAGAAATACAACACTGATATTGGCTCCATCATGGCAATGAATTAATTATCATTTTTTTAAGCTCTGGCACTATGATTTCTTTATCTGGCACTAGGGCATTTTGGTCTCAATTATGCTAGTGATTTGAGTGTTATATGGTTCAACAACTATGAAATTTTCTTTTTTTTCTTGAAACATTCATGTATAACAATATCTAAAACAATATTTTTACTAATATTTAAGATAGTAAAATACTACAAAATGTATATTTAACAAGTTTTCCCCAACTTAAATTCTTGATTTTCCTCAAGAAATTATGTAATAATCACCTAGTGGTTAGCCTATTAGACTAAATAAAAATTCATAATTTAAGATTATCAAAATGTAAGAAAATACTTCACTATTTAGTTGTAATTTTGAATAATTAAAGTTATGCAATTTAAAATTGAATGATCACAAGTAATTAACTAATTAATGCTTATGATTTCTTTGATATAGATTACCCGCTAGAAACATAAGTATATGTATTGATCAAGTATAAAATTATTAAGAGAGTGTCGTTCCCAAGAGAAAGTATTCTACTAGATTGCAATTAAACTACTATTGTCTATTATAGATGTAGGATTTCCCCTACTGAATAAAAATTAAGGGTTTTGGATTCTTCCACTCATGGAGAAAAAGCAAAAATATAAATGAGATACTAAATATTTAAAATGTCTTAGACTAATGTATTCAAAATAAGAAAGTTTTCCTAATGAGACTCTTAAATATTTATGTGGATTAGAGCTGTGGGTCTCTAGATCTTTATCAAGCTTGTAGGGATCAATGAGAGATTTATGATTTTTTATAATCCTAATCTCCATAAAATCTAGAAGGTTTAGCATCATATGTCTAAACATGCCAACATTCCATTCCAATACCATTACTTGTTCCAATATTCCTTCATCAAGATAATATATCACACTAGATATTAACTATACACATAGCCATTATTTGCATTAACTTAAGAATTGGTGACGTTGAAAACATCCATAATTTTTTCAAGGAAAAACATTCTACATTAGTACTTTCAATGTGTTCAAAATAGTAGCCCAAAACTTAGATATTAGTCTTATATCATAAAGATAGAATGCAAACACATCTTCATTTCTAGTGTAAAAGAGAACATACATAAGAAAAGCAAGGTAAAATGTCACCTAAATAGTACAAAGGTACTCTCCACACTCCTTCCTAATATATGATGGATCAAAACAAGATAGGTTATGATCTTGAAATAAAAATATATTGCTCTTCATTAGCCTCTCTTAGACTTGACTCTAAAGGGGCATTATAGAAAAGTACAACCCCATACTATTTTTCACAAAACCTCCTAAAAACTATAAACTAAAAACTTTTTTACTAAGAACAAAAATGTGCTTAGGCATCACGACACTTGAAATGGTGGCATTGAGACATTATAAGATGAACTAGAACCTTGTCACAAATGGACTTGTTCAATTGTGAAGTTGTGCTGGCTTGACTTGTCTATTGGCTGAGCTTATGTGTTTCTTAGCTATGTTGGCATGGCTCTATCTTTCATAAACTACTCTTCCATGGTGCTACCAAATTTTAGTACTATGGAGCTTGAATGTGCAATCCGGTTCTACAGTGTTGTAATACTTAGTTCTCTACCACTCAAACTTTTGAGATCTAGATGTTGCAGCGCATATTTCTAATACAACGATGCTCTAAAGCGCTGTGATGCCGACCTTCGCTCAACTAGGGTGCCGAATTGTTTGCCATTATTTTTTGAGGCTTTGACACTACTATTCCATAATCTTGTGTTGAGGCATTGTAGACACTTCAACACTGGTTGTTGTAATGCAACCATGCTTTTTCAACACTAGTAAAATTTTCTCTTTTTTTTTCTAAACATCCTATATAACATGAACTAAAATATCATATTTTTGCTGATTTTTAAGATAAAAAATAATATAAAATGACAATTAAAAATTCTCCTAGCTTAAACTCTTGTTTTTTCCCAAAACAATGGTGTAATCACCTATTAATTAGATCCTTAACCTAAATAAAAAATACTAAATTAAAATTAATAAAATGTAAGAACATACTTCACTTTCTAGACGTAATTTGGAATGATCAAAGTTTTAATTTTAATTTGAATAAACATAAATAATTATCTTAATTAACCATCCTTATTATTGCTTGAATTGAGCTTATCCACTATAAGTGTATGTATTGGTTTTGACTTATAATTTTTTATATGACTATATATCATTTAGAGATTAGTGCTTATAGTTATATAATAAGTTCTTTAGTGCACCATTCTATGTATTAGTTCTCTTACCTTATCTTATTTGATTTATGGATTAGGATGCTTTTTAGAATTGTGCTTCAATAGATGCCAATTTTTGAATGTACTCATATTTTCCTTGTACAAAATTATCTTTTGATTTTTTTTTTTATTTTTTACTTTTCCATACTTAATACATATTAATGATTTTAAATATCTTCTTTGCCTTTATCCCTCCAACAATATTAAATAAATTAATGTAGGAATTTAATAAGATTGCTAATTCCATAATGAGCTTATAATGATCTTCATAAAATTAATCTACACATTTTTTTTCTCCAAAGTCAATTACTCGTACTTCAATTCAGCTGTCAGTGTTTAAGTATTGTATAGCTTTTAAGCTCAAACAAGATAAAAACTTAGGTAATTTTTGTTAATTAATTGTTATGGTTTTTTAATGATAAATTAAAGTGATTTGTTCATTAAAACTATCACATAATGTTTATTATTATTCTTAATTAAACAAATAATTACTATTTTTATTTTGACTAAATAAATAACCAATATATAAGCGTTATGTTGAGAACAATTTTTAAGAGCTAAGCAGGTGTAGGAAGTTTAATTAAATGTAGATGATAGAACAAAAATAATATAAACAAAAATTAATAAAGACTATCATAAATAAACATAACATAACATAACACATAAAAATAAAAACTTGACTATTCATTAAAATGATAAAAAGCTCAAAGGAAATGATGCACATACTAGTGAAGATGAAAAGATATCTATAGTGCATGAAGCACTATTCTCTAGATACAACATCCATCCATCTATTCACAAACATGTCATCAATAATGGCTATCATAGCCATCTACCATATCATAATACCATGGGGATCTCCCATCAAGCAAAGAACTCAAAATAAATAAAAGAAAAATAAACTACAAATCACAATAACAACATCCCCTACTCACTCCTCTCTCGCTCTCTCTCTCTCTCTCTCAAGCGTATAACTCAATAATAAAATAACAACCCATAATTACTTAGAATTTATATTTTCCTGCACCTTCTCCTCCTCCTCCTCCTCATCATCATCATCAACATCACATCAAGTCCAAATGAAAGACTCATATTCTAGAGCAATAAGAAAATGAAGTTGGGTTGGATTTTTAACAAAGGGCCTCCTTGTGAACATCCTAGTTAATGCTTCATTGAATTCAATACTATTATTGTAATGCCTCTCCTATAAGTTAGACACATTAGTGAATACCATAGTTTCCTAAATACATAGATTATTTATCTTCATATGAATCAGAATATCTATTAATTTCATTAATTTCCTTATAAACGAACTTATATTTCAAGTTCTATTATATGTCTAGTTTCAAAAATTTGGTTCTTTGCCCACATACATTTATAATATGCGAACCCTTACTTATTTAACATTGTACATGGGCTTCGGTGCAGTAGCCCTTGCACATTTTTTGTTGTATTAAATTCATGCAGTGCAACTCTTACATGAAACACCATAGTATTAAAACATTGTATTAAATGATTCATGTCATGATTGTTCGACAAGTTTTACACTAGATGCCGGTTACCTAATGCAATTCTCTACCTTCGTCATTCAATTCAAGAGACCTGGCATGGTAACTCATGTTCTCATCATAAAAATTAGTGACTCGATCTAGCTACTCCCCCAAATATGCCACCTACTCTCCTAAGGGCTTAGAAGACTGGGTACTCCTTCTACTTCTGGGTTTACTAGTCAACCTTAGCTTATTGGGTTTAACATCTTCTTGTACACCAAGTCTTTTAAAGCTCTATAATTTTCTTTTAGTTAGTAAAAAAATATGCAAAAGTTATTCCTCACATGGATCTCCTCCAACTCCAGTAACAATACATAGAGCGTAAATTAAAGAAGGGGACTAAGACCTACAAAGTGGTTCCCTTAATGATATACTTAAGAGATGAATGAATATGTTTACCAACATTAATAGAGTGCCCCACCTAAATAGAATAATTTAAAATATCCTAATCCATAGTGATTTCAATAATGGTTTTACTTGGCAAAAAGTCAATAGAAAAAATTAATACAATGCATTAGAACTTTTAGTAAAATAGTTAGCATGAAAATTTGTTACCTTACCATCTCTTTCTTTTCAAATAGCCGCACTATGAGGTTTACAAAGCCTTCTCAAAATTTCATAGTGGTCAATGGGTGCTAAGCTCCATAAAAATCATCATACTCTTTATCTGTATATTTATAAAGTCGGTTAATAATGGAAGGATTAACCCTCAAGTTTTGCACGATTTGGCTTCAATTTTTTGTCAACCACTCCAAACTCATAAAGATACTGCTCTAGATCAAGGCCATATATAGCTAGAGCTTTCGTTGAAATGGATATCTTGAAAAAATATCCTAATGAAGTTTGGTTTAGACCAGAAAGTTTGGGGTACCAACAAAATGTTGAAATAGAAAACTTGCCCTTCTTTTGCAATCTTTATAAAATTCTTGTTCAGTCTCATGCCAATTATTTTATCCTTCATGCTCATCATAGAATGGGAAAATAATAAAAAAATATTGTTAATTTTGTGGATACACCTATCTCTGTGATATCTTCTAAGGAGAATTATCCTAATAATGAGGAAAGATAAATCCAGAATGTTACAATGTATCTAACTAAGCAATTGTTGATGAACATATGGCCTCTATTCATCAAGACACTCAAAATTTTGAGAGTACTAATATTTTTTCAGGTAATATAAATTTGGATAATTTGGATGATCTATTAGAGTGGGAGGTGAACCTACCTTAATTTTTACTATTAATCCTATTATTGACTAATCACATTATATGATTCAGAATGCCATTCAATCTTCTACTCCTTCTAAATCTTTACTTATGGATAATGTTGAGGATTTGGAGGTTAACCCTATTATTTCATTGGAACCATAAAAAATGAAAGGTGTGTGAAACAAAGAATTGGTTATTCTTAATATGTTAGTTGATAATTATGTTAATGTTGTTGTTCACTATTCTGATAGTCCTTGCCCGTTTAGATTAGATGGTTTAGAGAAAGAGGGATTTTTTTCTTTGAAAGATCCCTCTCCCTCCAAAAGAAACAAGGCTATTTATGATGATTTTATTTGTATAAAAAATAATAAACAAAAAGGAAAGAATAAAAACTATCTCACAACACCTAAGCCCACTAGGTCCTTTACTTCTCAATAGCATGATTATATTTATTGCCCAAATTTGGAATATTAAGGGGGTGGGGGGAAACTTGTCTAAGGATCGTGTTAGGAATCTTTATAGAATTCATGGAATTTTAATTCCTACCTTTGATTTCCTCTTTGATGATGCTCTATACTGTTAAGAACTTTGGTTTTAACAATGGTTTTCCAATTACACAAATAAAATCTGGATTTTTCAAAATAATCACTTTAAGCTGGATATTATTGGGGATTTCATGCAAGTGGTCCATACAATCATTTAATTTAATCATTTCACTTGAAATGCCTATTTTGTATATGCATATTGATCTAGGATTGAAAGTAACTCTATTTAGGATCAGCTTCTTTACTTCTCTTCTATATCTAATAGGTCTTGGATGGTTAGTCGGGACATCAACACTATTTCTTCCTCTTTTGAAAAGAATTGAGGTAATGCTCCTAATTTTCATTCTATGCATGACTTTTATCATATGATTTTAGATTATAACCTTGTTGAAATTGGTTACTCTTGTGCCAATTTCACTTGGTACAAAGCTAATTTGTGGCAAAGACTTGCTAGCTTGTTTTTTTATTAATCAATAGCTTTATAAATATCCTCTTACTCATGCTGAGCATTTAAGTAGAATCATATATGATTATTCCCCTCCACTAGTTTCTATTAATAATTAGAATAATGTTTTTCCCTATTGCACTTATATTTCAGAATATGTGTCTTAAGGATAATTATTTTTATAATATGGCTGATATTAATTTGTATGATCCCATCCAGCCTAACAATAATACTGTTGGGTTGAAGTTTCTTTGGTATGAACTTAAGAGACTTAAGAAAAAGATTAATTGGTGGAACAGAAATCTCTTAAAAAGTCTCTTTGAGAAAATTCTAGAGGCTAAGAACTCTGTCAATAGTTTGGACGTCCTCTATCAGAGTAACCCATCTCAAGAGAATTCTATTAAGCTTGTTGGAGCTATGTAATGTCATTTTTATTTGCAAGAGCTAGAAGAGATGTATTGGAAACAAAAGGCTACCTCTAAAAGTTCTTTAAGAAGGGGATAAAAACACTAAGTATTTCCATGATTTTTCTAACAAGAGAAGAACTACCAATCACATCCAAAAATCACTCTTTATAGTGAGAACATCTATACAATGAGGATCAAATTCTCTCTTTTAGAGTGGATCATTTAAATAATCTTTTTAATAAGGATTCACTCATATTTCTATTAATCATCCTAACATAATTCCCTCCCTTATCTCTTACAATGATAACATTGTCATCTTTGTTATTCCTTCCATGGATTAGATTTCTAATACTATCATAGGCATGAATGTTGACTCTATGGTTGGTCCTGAAGGATTTACCACTCAATTCTTTCAAAACTCTTCGATGACTATTAAAGAAGATGTTGTTAGTGTTGTTACTAACTTTCTTAAAGGAAACCCCATGCTAAGAGTTTTTCTTCTACCTCGTGGTGGTGCTGGTGGTTATTGAGCACCTCCATCTCTTTTTCAACTATTTGAAAGATGTGTTTTGTTGGAAAAATATTCTAAAATTTCATGACATTTAAGAAGTTACTATTATTATTAAAATTATTTAAGGTTTTTGTTGTTTATTTTGATTTTATAGATTATGTACCTGTAAGAGAGTATCATTTCAATTTTTTGACCTAAATCCTTTTATGGAACCTACGAATGATTGTTCTGAATTATTCTCATTGCTTTCATTGGTATTTTAAAGGTCAGAATTAATTGTTATAGAATCCAATTTTAGATCGTCATACTGAATATTTCAAAAATGACAGTAGGGGTATAAATGAGTCAAGTCGAGTCGAGTTTAAGCCTTTATTGAGCTCGGCTCGTCGGTTGGAAAGCGAGCTCGAGCTCGTTTTACTGTAAACGAGCTCGAACCGGCTCGCGAGACATGGGCAGGAATTTTAAATTTTGGGCAAGAATTTTAAAATTAGGCGGGGTTATCAAACCTAAGCGGGATTTTAAAACTTAGTTAAAATTTAAAAAAAAAATGATGAAATGTTCAACATTTAAATAAAGCTTAGGTGGTTTTTATTAATTATTTTAATATTTAAATTTAATAAATAAAATATAACTATTTAAAAAATATTAATATTTATCTGAGCCGGCTCACGAGCCGAGCAGGCTCGAGCTTGAACTCAAGCTCGTTTACTAAACGAGCTCAAACTCGACTCGTGAGCTAGATAAGTTCGGCTCGCGAGCCCATAAATGAGTCCAGCTCGAGCCGGCTCGAGAGCCGACTCGGCTCACTTACACCCCTAAATGATAGGAAGTGTCAGTTTTTGGGGCTTAGTGATTTTAACATGTATTATAATCCCAATACTTGGATAAATAAATATAATCACATGATATATACAAATTATTACTCATGCAATCAAATATCATTTCGTGACAACATTAGATCAAAAAATATTGGCAATGATTGGTCTATATCTTCTTTCCAAAAATTTTCACACTTCTAGTAGATCTATTTTTAGCTTATGTTTCATTCATTATCTACAATTTACTGCTTTGGTATCACTTCATATTAAATACAACCGAAGTTTATCTACTTGAGAATAATAGTTTATATATCTAATATACAAAACGTTTTTACTTACAGTTATTCAGCAAATATGATGAAATCATGGTAGTGGAAAAAGAATTAAATTTAGTTGAAGTTCATAAGATTTAGCATAATGTTAGACCGGTATAGCCGATCCCCACCGGCTTACGAGTGAAATAGAGATGGAGGTTCCACCTCCTGTACAAACTGCGGATGGAGCGAGATTCAAGGGAGCTATTTTGGAAGGGTTTTTAGGGAATTAGGAGGGAAATTTGAATGTATGGAATGTTTAGGGATTTCCTTTTGATTTGTATGCATTAAATAGTTTGTTTTCCTAGGGTTAGGGCATATTGAATTTTGCTGAAATTTTGGGATCTCTTAAGTTTTAGGTTTTGAGCTCTAGCGGCGTCTAGAGATTGGGAAAGAATGATCCTTCTCTTGAACAGAAGATCAATTGTATCTTGCTTTTTTCCTTTCAGTGTTATTTGATTTCATGCCATAAAATTACTATTTTTCTATTTTTCATTGGAGTTTGGAAGTGTTTTCTCATTGTTTTTCAGAAATCAATTGGAAATACTTTAAATCTTCAAATGTTTCCTATCAAATTGGTATAAGAGATGTTTTTGGGACCTTTGGTGGGCTATTTTGGCGAATTTCAGCGGTTGTTCTTGAAATTTCGAAGAAGAAAGTTGTTATTTTTGAAGATCGAAGTTCAGATTTTTATTTTTACAAAAATCCAGGGATCAATGGTGGCCAAGAAAATTGTTGTGTTGGAGGACACCTCGAAGTGGAGATTGGAAAAATCAAAATATGAAATTTCAGATTTTTAAACTCAAGTTTCAAATTTAAAAAAGGATGTTTCAGCCATCCAGGATAAGTTTGATTCAAAATTTTTCATTATGGAGGAGATGTTGAAGAAAGTGCTCAAGGGCCAAACCAAAATATCGCTGTCGGAGGTGAGGGAAGGTGGTAACAGCCCCAAAAGTGGGGAAAATCCAAAGCCAACCAGACGAAAAGAATATTAAGAGGTGGAGATTTTGAGGGAACAGAAAAAATGACTCCCTTAGGACCTATTCCTAGGGAGTAGTCCAGTAGAGGGTATGTGGAGAGATGTGAGGGGTTTGGGCATGAGTGGAGAAATGTTGAATTGGAAAGAAGAGGGGATGAATTGGAAATATGAGGGCTTGATTATGATCGAAGAGGTGTTGAATTCGAAAAAGAAAGGGGAGATTATGTCCAAAGGAGGACTACATTTGAAAGGGGTGGGATTTTTTATGATACAATAAGTGCTGAATTTGAACGGAGAATGTGAGAATTTTATGTAAGTCTTGGGTATGAATGTAGAAGGGTTTTTTGGAACACTTGTGGGGAACCACCCCCTTGGGGAAGAAAAAGTTATGAAGGGAACACAGGGAATAAATGTGCTCTGAGGGTTAGGAAGCTGAATATGCCTTTTTTTTAGTGAGAGGATGCCCATGGGTGGATCTACAAGGTGGAAATGTACTTTACCGTTAACAGATTGATTGAGGGGGAGAGACTGATGGAAGCCAGGATGTGCTTGGAAGAG
This sequence comes from Dendrobium huoshanense, assembly GCA_016618105.1. Classification (NCBI taxonomy): domain Eukaryota; kingdom Viridiplantae; phylum Streptophyta; class Magnoliopsida; order Asparagales; family Orchidaceae; genus Dendrobium; species Dendrobium huoshanense. The sequence continues at coordinate 16,860,324 of CM028351.1, read as the reverse complement.
AAAGCTTTAGCATAGTACCAGTGGAGGGATACGAGGTGACCAATAAGGACCTTGAGGGAGTTTAAGGACTACCTGTTGGAGCGCTTCCAAACCAGCAGGAAAGGGGACTTCTACGAACAATTCTTCACTTTGATGCAGAAGGAGACAATGATGGAGTACCGTGAGCAATTTGTGTACCTTGTCAGCGATTGAATCATCTTCCAGAGATTGTACTGGAGGGAAATTTTGTGAAGGGACTAAAACAAAACATCCACGCAACAGTCAGAGTGATAAGACCTCGGGACTTGGGAGAGTCTATGGAGCTAGCTCGATTGGTGGAGGGTCAGAGGCACCATGAAAAAGGAGCATGAGGAAACATTTATGAAGGTTTGTACATGATGACCATCACCTTTTTGGCACCCAAGGAGACAACACCGGATACTCTTAGGGAGAATTCGAAGGAGAGACTACCGGAGGAAGGCCTGGGGAAAATTTCAGGAAGCTCACATAAACAAAATTACAATATAAGAGGGTAAAGGGGATCTGTTTCAGATGTGATGAGAGGTATATGCTGGGGCACAGGTCTAAAGACCGAACTCTTCAGGTTCTTAGCATTGGTTATTAAGAAGGAATGGAGGAGGGTGTCATCTTTCCACCTTGTGGACAAGGTGGATCTTTGGGAGGGAAGTATTGTTAGACCGGTCCAGCCGGTCCATATGGGACCGGCTTATGGGCGAAACATAGGAAGAGGTTCCGCCTCTTATACGAGCCGCAGATGTCGCAAGATCCAAGGGAGCTATTTTGGAAGGGTTTTTGTAGGGAATTAGGAGGGAATTTTGAATGTATGGATTGTTTAGGGATTTCCTTTTGATTTGTATGCATTAAATAATTTGGTTCCTAGGGTTATGGCATCTTGAATTTGGCTAAAAATTTGGGATCTCTTAAATTTTAGGTTTTGGGCTCTAGTGGTGTCTAGAGATTGGAAGATAATAATCCTCCTCTCAAATAGAGGATTAATTGTATCTTTCTCTTTTCCTTTCAGTGTTATTTGATTTCATGTTATAAAATTAATGTTTTGCTATTTTTCAATGGAGTTTGGAAGCATTTTCTTGTTGCTTTTCAGAAATTGATAGGATATATTTGAAATCTCAAGTGTTTCCTATCACAAACATGGATGAAAAAAAATTAAATTTATTAAGAAATATGTTCAAAAATTGATTTTCATTCAAATATGAAATCGATCATAATAGTGGAAAATATTATTATTATTATTTTGTTTTATGTATATGTATGTTCAATTACATATTCTGTGTGATTATGGATATGAAATACAAGCAGAGTGTCAATTAGGTAGTTCTTGTATATAGTACATTTCTAACAGTCGGTTTTGATATAATTTCATACTTAGCTAGTCTGATAGCTCAAATGATGGATACGACACATATTAGGATTCTTGTTTTGAGATCTAATGATGTAAATAGACATATATAGATGTTCTTATGATTGAAACCTCAATGATTTGAGGGTGCTGTTAAGCCCAAGGCAGTAGAGGACTAGTTGAGGAGGATGGAGAAAATATTTGATCATATGCAATGTCCTCTTGTGATGGAGAGGGATGATAAAAATGTTAAAATCAAAACTTTTTCAAATCTTTCAAACTTAGGTCCCTTCTCATTTTGCAGTTTAGGATGACTCGTCACTATGCCTAAATGTAGTTTGAGTTAGGGAGCGCTAGTAAGCATTTAGATCTTTGGATCCCATTTCTAGTGTACTCGTCAGTGTAACATTAGTAAGGGCTTGGATCTTTGGATCCTATTTCTAGTGCGACATTAGGTATAGGTTAGAAAACCTTTTCCTAGTCATCCAATTCATCCTTTAGGGATAGGTGTGAGTCCCCATACTTAGGCAACCTTTCCTTTAGGATTCGGTTAGCTATTGTTGGAGGACGCCTTTTACAAGCACATTCCTAGTTTAACCTTTATGATCAAATATTTTAATTCTTCATTTAGGGATAGGTGTGAGTCCCCAAACTTAGGCATCCTTTCCCTTAGGATCTGATTAGCTAGTGTTGGAGGATGCCTTTTACTGACACCTTCCTAGTTTAACCTTCCTGATCAGATATTTGAATTCGTCATTTAGGGATTGGTGTGAGTCCCCATACGCAGGCATCCTTTCTCTTAGGATCCGGTCTGCTAGTATTGGAGAACGCCTTTTACAGGCACCTTCCTAGTATAACCTTCCTGATCATAAATTTGAATTTGTCCTTTAGGGATATGTATAGTCCCCATACTTATGCATCTTTACCCTTATGATTCGGTTAGCTAGTGTTGGAGGATGCCCTTTACAAGCACCTTCCTAGTTTAATCTTCCTGTTCAGATATTTCAATTTGTCCTTTAGGGATAGGTGTGAGTCCCCATACTTAGGCGTCCTTTCCCATAGGATTCGGTTAGCTAGTGTTGGAGAACTCCTTTTACATGCACCTTCCTGGTCAGATATTTCAAGTTTTCCTTTAGGGATAGGTGTTAGTCCCCATACTTAGGCATCCTTTCCCTTAGGATCCGATTACCTAGTGTTGGAGAACACCTTTTACATCCACCTTCCTAGTTTTACCTTCCTGATAAAATATTTCAATTCGTCTTTTAGGGAAAGGTGTGAGTTCCCATACTTAGGCATCCTTTCCATTAGGATCCTGTTAACTAGTGTTGGAGAGTGCCTTTTACAGGCACCTTCCTAGTTTAACCTTTATGATTAGATATCTCAATTCGTCCTCTAAGGATAGGTGTGAGTTCCCATACTTATGCATCTTTTCCCTTAAGATCTGGTTAGCTAGTGTTGGAGAATGCCTTTTACAGTTTAACCTTCCCGATAAGATATTTCAATTCGTCCTTTAGGGATAGATTTAACTCCTCACACTTAGGCATCGTTTTCCCTAACGACCTGGTTAACTAGTGTTGGAGCACGCCTTTACAGGCAGCTTCCTAGTTTTTCCATCTTGATATTTTTGTTAGTCTTCCAAAGGATAGGTGTGAATCCGCACACTTAGGCTTCCTTTCCTTAGAAGCACCCTCTAGTTTATTGGATTAGGTGTGAGTCCCCATACCTAGATGACCTTTCCTTCAACTAGAATGAATTTCAACTTATAACCCTAGAGATAGGTGGGAATTCCTATGTTCAATTATCCTCCTTTTAGAATTAGGGGACCCTTTCAAACTCAATCTAATTGAATTTATCACATCCAATAAATCAGTTTAAATTCAATCTCTTCATCTCATGTCAAGCTAAAGAACTTAGCAAATATAAAATCAAAATAAACTTTTTTACTTATTTTTTGATTTTATTGCTTGCTCCAGTCAACGCCAATACGTGTGGTGTACTCTTACAGAGTCCACCACACCTATTGGGGGTCCATTTGTTGACCTCACTTTTGGTGAGGTCGATCTTCCTTTAGGATTCTCTTAAACGTAGGGTCATTTGCCGTAGTGTAGAAGTCACATCTATGATTACCTTTAGGTGGATGCCGGATGACATAGCGTCGACTCAATCTCGATCGGCCTAAGTTAACACACTTTGAATTAATTAAAATTAAATCATCACCAAGAAACCAAACTGAACCCAATCCGATGTCAATAACTTCAATTAATGCTGGCTAGCTCGTTTCGAATTTAATTTGAATCAAGTTAGTGTTAATTTAAACAAATATTTAAATAAAAAATAAAGTTTTCACTAATGGAACTTAACCAAATTCACACTCAAATTTGATATTAAAATAATCTCAATCAACTTCCATTAATTTAATTAAGTGTATTTTAAATTTAAAATAAAATCAGTTTGACCAAAATCATGCTAAATCAGGTTTTGTTAAGCCGATTCAACTTGATGCTGAGTCAAGGCTATCTCTCAATACCATCGTCGACCAATTAAATTGAATTGAATCTAACCCAAATTAATTAAAAGTAATATAACTTTAATTAAATATATTCCATCAACAACATCAAATCATTTTGACTCGATGTCAGGTTAAATTAACTCGATTTAAGTTTAATTTAACTGACCCAATCTAACTTAAGTACAAACTAAATATATTAAATGACCCAAATTAATAATATTCCATCGACACTAAACAAACCCAAGTATAAACTAAAACTCAAACTCCAAAAACAAATTAAACATAAACTCAAACTCATGCAAAAAGCTCAACTCAAACTCAAACAAAGCTCTATAAAAGACTCACAATCATATCCTAAAGCTCTAGGTAAGCTCCTAGCAGTGTGGGCTCCAAATACTTGCAAACAAAACAAATAGAGGCCAACTCGGTACTCCAAATAAAATAGTAGTGCTGAAGAGAAGAAACAAAAGTGTTGTAACAAAACTGCAGTGCTATAAATTAAAGTACTAAAATTAAAGCTAGAGAGCTGAAGCAGAAAGAAAAAAGGTAAAGAAAGAAAAGTAAAGTATTGAAGCAAAAAATACTAGTGTTAAGGCAATAGAAAAGTGCAAACTAAGTAACAGTTGTTCGATCTATCCTAAATTAAAAATTCAATGCTCATGCAACTTTCAATGAAAGCATGACAACTTATTGTTTGGATAGCTTCTAAGAGACCCTAAATTAAACTACATGCCAATTTTGATGGAAGAAGTGAACCCTATATAAAAAATAATGCGCAGACAACTTTTAATGAAAAAAGTTTGGCCCGCCTCAAATCAAAGCTACAAGCTACCAAGGAAAATAGTAAGACATAATTCAATCAAACAAAAGGGAAACTTCTAAGAGAAGTATGTATCCCTAAATCAAATTCAAACTAGAGCAAATGAATGAGCCATCTCACCTATAAGGCTAGGTTATAAGGCCCACCAATCAGACAACTCTTAAAGGAGAGCAATAAGCCCTAGCTTAAACAAAACTACAAGCCACTTCCAAGGGAAGAAGAAAGAATTACCCAAATTAAAACTACGAGCTACTTCCATGGGAAGTAGTGAGACTCACTTCTAAATGAAACAAGACTATTTCTAATAGAAACAGTAAGACCCTCTCCTAACTTAAATAATGTTACTTTCAATAAAAGTAGTAAGACATATTCTTAAGCCAGATTAAGCCACTTTTAAGTGAAGTAGTAACCTTATTTCTACCATAAATCTAAAAAACTAATGGGCAACTCCGAAGAAGAGCCATAAGCCCCATCCCAAATAAAATTACTAGGCAACTCCAAACAAATCGTAAGCCCCATCTCAATCAAAATCTTTAGGCAACTCCTAAAAGGAGTCGTAAGACCTAAACTAAACAAATATAATGGGAAACGCCTAAAAAGAACTGTAAGTCCCATACTAAATAAACCAACCGTGATAACTTTCAATGGAAGCAGTAAGATATGTTTTGACTTAAATTGGGTAACTTCTAATGGAAGTTGTAAGCTCTAAACTTAAAAACTTAAAAATAAAAAATGCATCTTCCTTCTGTTACTATTTATCGGGGGTGATAAATTTGAAACTAAATTCGGCTCATAAATAGGAAATATCGTGTTGGGTGTATCACTTAAATTTATTCTCAAATAATCTTTTGTTTGTAGGGATGTGGCACGTGCCCTCTGATTGGGAGATTTTGCTATAAAATGGTAAAACTATAGTATGATCATGGCCTAAGCCTATATGTTCCCTAACGGCTTCAAATTCTTGAGTAATAAATCATAAGATATGCTCAATAAGCACAAATCCTTTTTTTCAACTAAGATGGACTCAAATCTATCCTCTTTAATGAACGTCAACCCCATGTATATAAGGTATCCTTGAAAGAAGTAACTCATGGCTACCGACAAGATTCTTTCTATCAAGTTGGGTCAACTATTTCATTTGACAATAGACCAGGGACCATGACAGCTATGGCTAACAGAACCACGTGATCTTGATCGTGCCCTGTCATCATTCCCCCTACAAACGAGACTAAAATCTAAAATTTTGAGCCTACGCTAGGGGAGTATCCCTTTACTCCTTTACCACCCTAGTCTTGACCTTTACTCTTGATTCTCCCTTTTGCTCTACCCTCACTATAGGGCAAGGCTATGGGAGAACTCATTTACCTTGTTTTCACCTTTATAGGTGATCTTTACTTTGGTTTTATCCTTGGCTCTACCCTTGTCGAAGGGTAAGGCTAGGAAGAGGCCCTATTACTGTTTCACCATTTTGGTGACACCTTACTCGTGCACTGCTGCTTTTCACTCTCTCCTAGGATCGGCCCTTGTTGTAGAGTAAGTCCTAGAGAAGAGTTTCCTTCCTTCTTCCAACTTCGTTGGTACTCTTTCACTCTACTTTCTGTGGCATAGTCGGTCAAAGCCAACACGAGCGGTTCACTAGTTGTTCGCCACTTCTGTTGGGGGTCCATTTGTTGACCTTGATTTTGCCCAGACCTGGGCCCAATGGCTTGAGTTGACCAGGTCAACTATTGACTAGGTTAACCTAAGTCTTAATGGGTCAAAATTGACCCATTAGGCCCATTAAGGGTCCAAAATTGAATTCAAATCCAAATTAGCCCTTGCATGGCTTGATCCTCATTCTCCCTTGACCCCCTTGACTGGTTTGACCAAGTCAAATATGTACTTGGTCAACCATAGCTCTTAATAGGTCATAATAGCCTATTTGAATGGAATTGAAGGCCTATTAACGAAAATTAAAGCCTCCTTTGATTTCAAATTGCAAACCCACGGCTATCTCCCTCGATTTTCCCTCCTAATTGTCCCTAGGATCAATCCCAACCACTGATCAAAAGCCTTGGACTTTAAATAGAGAGAAATTAGGTCAACTTGGGATCTTTTTACTCTTGCTCGATCTCTAGACCTCCTTTTGCTCTGAGATTTTGTAAAAGTACTCCCACGACCCTCCACTACTATTTTCAACCTTCACCCTTCGCCAAGACCCCGTCGACGGCGATCCTCTGGCGAACCCGAGGCATTTTACATTCCAAGATGAATCCCGGCTGATCGAGCGAGTGTTGGAGCTTGACGTAAACATGAGAAATACTCCTGGACCTCCTACAAGCTCAACGAGCCCAAGATCTTCCAAATCCCTTGTGTGGATTATGTAAAAACTCAAACCCTAGTTTAGCGCACTTAGATCTAAATAACTTCATGTAAAATGCGTTTTAAAATGCAATATTTGTTCCCCACTGATGCTCTTCATGCCTACTACCTATGTCTAAAATTTTATTAATTTTCATCGAGTAATTTGGGAGATCTAGGCAAAAATAGCGCTCGGGCTCTCGGTCCGGTCGGCTCCCAGCTGCCTGTCTTCTGATCCGTTGATCCTGTTGATCAATGGGGCGAATCCTGGTCGGATCGAGCTTCCGTCCGACCGCAAGGGATCTGGTTAGATCGTGGTCTTGTCCAGCCAAATCTCAGTCGTCCGTACATTACAGCGCGGGATCGGACAGCTCCCGCACGTGCCGACGTGGATGAGTGGACTTAGCCACGGCCACTGATTGCGGCATTATCGCCGCAATCATTGGTTGGCAGCGCAATCATGGCGGCGCAATGCAATGATTGCCCCGGGATCGCGCGTCCAATAGGAGCCTGCCAAGTGGCATCTCGTGGGCTTTTCTTGTGTTTTTTATTTATTTTAAATATTTGTAAGCTATTTTAACTTATAAAATTCATAAAAAATTCCAATTTTAACCCGAAAAATATGTACAATACCTTGTTTTGTTTGTATTCTAGGCCTCATTCATTTGAAATTACATTTGATTGAAAATATTATATATTTTTTGAAATATTGATAAAATAGTAAAAATATACTTTTAGTATTATTTATTTAAATTTTTATTTTAATAACAAATATAAGTATATTGTTATTTTATTTGGAGCTGGTTTGGATCAAAACCTTAAAATCAACCCTAATTAGGAAATTTAGATAATTCCTTTAAATACCCAATATTTAGAAATTCATAACTAATTATAGAAAATTCCAAATTAGTCAAACCGACTTGAATTAGACTCCTATTATGGTTTAATATTTATGAAAAATATTAGGATTCAAAAAACTCACTAAAATTAGAAAGTCAACTTTTTGTTAACCCTAGCCTATAGTCTAGGGCCCCAAAACTTGGAAAATTCATAACTTTTCCTAGGAAACTCCAAATCTAGTGTACTATCTGTATAACTACTTGTATTAAGGTATAATATTTTTCTAAAGTGATAGGAGACCCAAACCTAGCCTATTTTCCATAGTGACCATTTGGACCACCTCAGCCTAGTACCTAAGAGGACCCGGGAGTTTCCAAAATTGGCTAATGAAACCTGAACTTCAAACATAACTACCCTAAGATTTTAAAACTGATAAACAAACTAAATTAACTTAAAATAGACCCTAATCCATTAATACTTTGACTTTAAATAGAGTTTCCTTTTCAGGCCTCCAACAAACATGAATCTTAGGTAACTTTAACTAATCACCCTACTTAAGATCTATCCAAACCACTCTAACTTTACATACACATAGAATTTTTTGCTAGGGCAGCGCTTCTAGACTTAGGCTAGGCCGGTGTTTAATTCTTTCTACTGTGTGCCAGAATTTTTCGTGGTTTTCACTACATATTTTATGAAATTGAACTACTGTGTTTGCATACTTTTACTACACTGTGGATGATGTAATGGGCGTTAGATGTACCCCTAGGTTAGGAACGATATACATAATAATATACTATTCTTCTTGCGGGTGACCATGCTCATTCTATGCTAAAGGGGTGCCCTGTCACGATTTTTAATATTGATTTATGCAGGTGCCTATTAAGCCCCCCTAAATAAATAAGGGCTAAATAAAAAATAATTATAATTACTACAGGTGGACTGTTTAGCCCTCATAATTAAGAGCATAGCTTGGTACAACTTCAATGGATTGTTTTTTTTTTATTTTTACATAACTACTTGAGATTATATCTACTTGGGATTTTATTAGGATAACTATGTAGGGACCTTAGATTTACTGCTTTTCATTTAATGTAAATTTGTATGTAATAATTGTTAAGAGTTGTGAAAATAACTGTGAGTTGGAATATTCTTATCCAACTCAGATTTTAAAAGAATAAGGCATCCTCATTGGGGAGAGTCTTCTTCTATTTGGGATATCGAGTTGGATGGCTTTAGATATCCAAAGCGAAAAGACAATACCCCTTAAAGGGGGGAATTGTCTCTTCGTTTGGATATTCAAGCCATGACAGATCCAAGGAGTCCAAGGAGAAGAGATCCAAGGAGTAGATACCCAGAAGATAGAGGAATTGAAGACCAATATCCCACGTAAAGTTGTTGGCGTTTGTCATAGGCTTAGAAATCCCGGTTGTTAGCAATGGTGCCCGGCCACTTTATTTTTTGCATACCCTGGGTTGTAATAAGGGCAGTTTGCCTACGGACATTTAGTTGATTTTTCTGGATTTATATTGATGTGTTTTCCTGATGTGCGCAATAGAAATTGCCTGTTTTTCATAGGTTTCTTTATTGCATGTCGCTTTTGTTTTTGCCTGAACTTCGTTAGGCTCTCTAAGGACAATAAAATATTTTCTACTCATAACTAATTTCCAAAAATTTAAGTCTATATAACATAGAAACTTAACAAATCTAGGAAACTGTCGGAATCTTTTGGGGTCACATGCATATTAATGCATTTCTCTCTCCTTCTTATAAGACATCTCCCTACCTGTGAGTAGGGTCCAAATAATCCGGCCTATGAGGATGAAGTGTCGGACCTAGAGAGACTCAGACTTTTCAAAAAATTATTTTCTATAAGCATATTTTTAAAGTCTTATGCATACATGATTTGGCTACTTTAACTGGCATGCATTGCATTAGTAATCAATTAAAAAAAAATTTAATTGCATTAGCTAGGAGCATTTATCCACATAAGTCCAGGACCAATTAGGATATTCTCTAGATGTCGGTCCTATTTCTAATAATTGTACCACCCACTCATCTTTCATTAATGACTTGACAACATGGTTTTGAATCGATTAGGTGGTTAACTGGCTCCCCAATCTAGGCCGGGGTAAGTCCAGATTTTACATCGCATTAGTTAAGACATGGGTGTTAGTGTGTGTAGAACACTAAACCCAACCTAGACTTAGGGTTCAAGGCTACTACACTCGGTCTCGTAGTATGCCTAAAATAGTAGGTAGGTTCCTGTTTGAATAGTTGCTATTTGAATGATTTATATTTGTGCAACTTATGTAGTTTTGATGATTCCAAACATTATTGTTCAAATGTATAGTTATCTCCTAACAATTTTAGAAGACTTGCTTTTGCTCTTGTGTGTACTAACATTTCAGGAAAATCTGACTCCAGACTACGATAACTTCAAATCAAATTCAACATGAGATATTTTGTCTATTTGAAGTTTGCACTTTCTTTGATTTAATTTTGAAAGGGAGTGATTGTAATTGAGTGAATAAAAAAAAACTTACACACACACATAAGGAGATCATACAATTTTATACTGATCGTATAGGACGATTTTTATCGTACTGGACGATCCATCAGTTATCTCCTATAGAGCACTTGGAACGAATAGGAATTTGCTCAAAAATTTTTTCTAAGTCCTATTTGTCCAGGACGAAATTTATTATCGTCCTGGACGATGGGTTCTCTGTAAAATTTTTGTCCAGATGAATTTTATCATCGTATGAGGCGACCAGTCCTCTAAAAATTTTCGTCCAGACGAAAATAAATATCGTACCGGACGATCAGCTCTCTGGAAAATTTTCGTCCAGACGAAAACAAATTATCGTCCGCGGCGATTGGTCCTCTGGAAAATTTTTGTCCAGACGAAATAAATAATCGTCCAGGATGATCGGCTCTCTGGAAAATTTTTGTCCAGACGAACATATTTTCGTCCAAACGATTAACCGACTTAGAACAGTTTTCAGCAGTTTCTAGAACCGACCTTGTAATAACCGTTCGTACTGGACGAACCTAGTTCGTACAGGACGATCAGCTGTACGAAGTCATTTCGTACACATATACAAATTGGGTCGTTTCAGATCATTTAAGTAAAATCGTCCAGGACGATCCAGGATTGTACCGGACGATCCACTGCGTACAGAATTGAAAATATGCAGTTTTTGGGCAGTTTTTCATGTCTTTTGTATAAATAGTCCAAATTAGACTGCCACCCAATCTTTTTGTCATTTGATCTTCGTGCCTCTTGAGAGAATAGCCAAGGAGAGAGTGAAAGAGAGCATTCAAAGGAGGATTCCTACCACTGGAGCGAGAAGCCTTCACTTGGATTACTAAGGTAAGAGTCTCTACTTATGAAATTGGATTTCTTCACTCTTTTTCCTTCTTCCTTCTAGATTCTTGTGAGAAGATCAGTCAAGGAGATCCGGTTCTCTGCCGAAACTTGGAGAGTGTGAACAGCCGAAGGGTTCTCTGCCTACACTTGGAGAGTGTGAATAGCCGAAGGGTTCTCTGCCTACACTTGGAGAGTGTGAACAGCGAAAAGGTTCTCTGCCTACACTTGGAGAGTGTGAACAGCCGTAGGGTTCTCTGCCCACACTAGGAGAGTGTAAAAGGACGACGGTTCTCTGCCAGCACTGTGGTTTGTGTAAAAGGACGACGGTTCTCTGCCGCACCGGGTAGTGGTGAAAAGAGTGTGTTGTAAAGGCTTCTCCGCCTTGCTGTGGGTGCTAAAGGAGAGTCACTATTGGTTTTAGTGCAATACTCAGAGGGTGCCTCTGAGGAGTGGATGTAGGTCTGGTTATAGACCGAACCACTATAAATCTGGTGTCATTTACTTTATTGCTTTTACGTTTCCGCACTTTAAATTTCAGTTTAAACAACTCTGTGGTTGAAAAACATTTTTCTACAAACTTTAAAAGAAAATTTTATTTCGGTTCAACTTTATCATTAAGAGGGTTTAAAATTTTTAAAACTACCAATTCACCCCCCTCTTGGTAGCCGTGGGACATTTACTTAGGCTTAACAACCTAATTACTGGACTCAACAAGTGGTATCAGAGCATAGTTTCAAAATCATAAGTTTGAACTACTTTTTGATTAACGTAGATGGCTAAATTTGGAAACTGAAACACACCTGCGGGTTACTCTATCACTAGACCTCCACTGTTTGACAATATTCCTTTTGATTTTTGGAAAACACGCATGTCTACTTTCTTACAGTCACTTGATTATCGCATGTGGATGCTAGTCCAGGAAGGTTACTCAAAACCGACTAGATTAGTTGATGGAATTAGGGTAGAAACACCCTATGCAGATTGGACTATTGAAGAACGTGACTTAGCACAATTAAATGCGAAATGTTTAAATAGTTTCTTTTGTGCTTTAAAATCTGAAGACTACATGCGAGTTTCCATTTGTAAAAGCGGAAAAGACATATGGGATAGACTTTGTATTACTTATGAAGGGACAAATGAGGTTAAGCAATCAAGACTCAATATCTTGTTACATGACTACAAATTATTTCGCATGAAACCTAATGAATCTATATCTGACATGTACACAAGATTCACTCAAATTGTCACCTCTTTGCATGCACTTGGTAGGGAATTAACTAATGCTGAAATGGTTAATAAGATTCTTCGTTGTTTACCTACTGCATACGATGCTAAAATTACTGCAATTACTGAGTCTAAAGATCTGAACATTTATTCTATTGACAATCTTCTTGGTTCACTCATTGCTTACGAGCAAGGAGTAAATCAAAGAAAGATTGATGCAGGTGAACCAAGAAAGGACAAAAATATTGCACTAAATGTGGAAGAGTCAGAAAGTGAACACTCACAACCTGAGGATGAAGATGATATTGCACTGATGACTAGACAATTCAGAAGCTTTTTAAAGAGGAAGCAGAAGAGACGCCAGCAATGGAATAGAGGTAAGTATAACAGAAATGGCAAGGTTTCTAATGAAGTGATTTGTTATGAATGCAAGAAACCAGGTCATATAAAGACTGATTGTCCAAAACGCAAAGCCACTCCTAACAAGGAGAAGGTAGAGGAGAAACCAATGGTAAAGAAGGGCAAGAAGAAGTTTCAAAAGGCTTTTTGGGCGGACTCAGCTTCAGACTCATCTGAGACTGAAAAAGAAGAAGAAGTCACCAACCTTTGCTTGATGGCAGATAATGCTGAATAATCAGATCAAGAAGAGGTATGTGATTTAACCTATAATGAATTGTTTGAAGTTTCTGAACACATGCATGATGCATATAGGAAAATGAAAAAGATGCATGCTAGTTTAGTTTTAGAATTGGAAGAGCTTAAAAAGGAACACGAAATCCTTAGGAAAGATCATGCTTTAATTGATAGCAACCACATGAAACTACTTGATGAATATGATGACTTGAATAAAAATTTTGAGAATTTAAAATCATCCTATGCTGAACTTGAAAAAGAATTTAAGAATTTTAAGGATGAATCTAAGAGAAAGACATATAGAATCAATTATATCAATCGAATCTTGGAGGATATGAATTCATTTTACAAACTCACTATAAGAGCTCTCGAGGATAATAGGAACCCCCCTAAACTTGAAGATTTTACAAATCCTAAATATTATCTTAAATTCATGAAATCCCTTAGAAGACAATCATATGAAAGAAAACATAGGAATATTTTTCCTAATGTTAAATGTAATAATTGTGGATTTTTGGGACATATATCTCACATCTGCACTTTAAAGATGAAACCTAATTTAGTGTGGAGAACTAAGATGCATAAACCTAGACATATCATACATGCATCTGATTATAAATTTCATAAAAGTGAACCCAAACTAGTTTGGGTTCCCAGGTCTAACATTTGAGAATTTTGCAGGTATACTCTCACACAAGACCTCGTGAGAGTATATGGTACCTGGACAGCGGATGTTCAAAGCACATGACTGGAGATACTGCTAAATTCATAACGCTGGAAGCCAGGAGTGGAGGCAAGGTTACACTTGGAGATAATACCACAAAGAAAGTGGTTGGATCAGGTATGATTGGAAATTTAAAAAACTTTTTCATAGACAATGTTTTATTAGTTGAAGGCTTAAAACATAATTTGCTAAGCATAAGTCAGCTATGTGATAAGGGCTATAATGTAAAATTTTTACCTACTAGCTGCATAATTAGCCTAAATGGGAAAATTATTTTAAATGGAAAAAGGGTGAACAATGTCTACATGCTAGATTTAAATTGTATTCAATCTCCTACTGCTTTTTGTTTGAAAACTGTTTCTGATGAATCATGGCTTTGGCATAGGAGACTTTGTCATTCTAGTATAAAAAATCTTAGAAGAATTACCCAAAAGAATTTGGTGAGAGGAATACCTAAACTAGACTTTACCAAGGACCATCTATGTGATGCATGTCAATTAGGAAAATAAGTGAACTCCTCTTTTAAGTCCAATAAAGATCTTAGGACCAGTAAACCTTTAGAAATTCTTCACATGGATCTTTTTGGACCTGTAAGCATTGTTAGTCTAGGAGGAAAGGTATATGAATTTGTTATAGTAGATGATTTTTCAAGATTCACCTGGGTTAAATTTCTTTTTCATAAGAGTGAATCATTTGAGGAATTCAGAAATTTTTCAACTTGGATACAAAGAAAATTAGGATGTGAAATAATTTCTATACAAAGTGATCATGGAGGAGAATTTGAAAATGAAAGATTTGAAGATTTCTGTAAAGAAAAGGGGATTGATCATAATTTTTCTGCACCTAGAACTCCTCAACAAAATGGAGTAGTTGAAAGAAAGAACAGAACATTAATAGAAGCCGCCCGAGCAATGTTAGCAGAATATTCGCTTCCTAGATATTTTTGGGCTGAGGCGGTTAGCACTGCATGCTATGTTCTGAATAGGTGAATGTAAGATCAAATCTGAATAAAACACCTTATGAGTTGCTAAAAGGTAGAACACCAAATTTGTCTCATTTGCATGTATTTGGTTGTAAGGTGTTCATACATAATAATGGAAAATCTGCCTTAGGAAAATTTGATCCAAAATCAGATGAAGGAATTTTTGTTGGATATTCAAGTGTTGGAAAATCTTATAGAGTATTCAATAAAAGAACTTTAGTCATTGAAGAAACCACACATGTAGTTTTTGATGAAAATGGAAACATGAAAGAGCCAAATGTTGTTGAAGAAGAAATTGAAGAAAACTCCCAAAAGATTGATAGATTAAATTTGGAGGAAAATGTGGAAGAAAATTTAGAAAGAGAAGACCCTTTGCCTAGAGATTTGAGATTTTCTAAAAACCACCCAAAGGAATTGATTATAGGTGAACCAAGTGAGGGTGTTAGAACTAGGCGTGGATTAAATAAGGAAGTCAATCATTCAGCCTTTATTTCAACTATTGAACCCACTAACATTGATCAAGCACTTTCAGATGAATTTTGGATATTGGCCATGCAAGAAGAGTTAAATCAATTTGTAAGAAATAAAGTTTTGGAACAAACTACAAGGCCAAAAGATCAAAGTATTGTTGGAACCAAGTGGGTGTTCAAAAATAAAATGAATGACTCAGGAGTAGTCATTAGAAATAAGGCTAGACTAGTGGCTAAGGGGTATAATCAAATTGAAGGAATTGATTTTGAGGAAACTTTTGCTCCTGTAGCTAGACTTGAAGCAATTAGGGTTTTACTAGCATTTGCCTATTTTAAAGGTTTTAAATTGTTTCAAATGGATGTCAAAAGTGCCTTTTTAAATGGGGTAATTGAGGAAGATGTTTTTGTAGAACAACCTCCAAGTTTTGAAAATTCTAAATTTTCAAATCATGTTTTCAAATTAAAAAAGGCATTATATGGATTGAAACAGGCACCTAGGGCTTGGTATGAGAGGTTGAGCACCTTCCTACTTGAAAGATCTTTTGAAAAAGGAAGTGTGGATTCAACTCTCTTTTTAAGGAAAATTGGAAAGGATATACTTATTGTTCAAATTTATGTGGATGACATCATCTTTGGATCTTCAAATAAATATCTTTGTGATGATTTTTCTAAAATAATGAGTAGTGAATTTGAAATGAGTCTAATGGGAGATTTAAATTACTTTCTAGGATTTAGCATTAAGCAACTTGAGGAAGGTACTTTTCTTAGTCAAACTAAATATATTAAGGACATCCTCAAAAAATATGAAATGGATAATGCTAAACCTGTTAGTACACCAATGAGTTCTTCAGTTCAGCTGGATAAGGACCTTAAGGGAAAATCTGCTGATCAAAATAAATTTAGAGGGATAATTGGATCTTTACTTTACTTAACTGCTAGCCGACCAGATATTATGTTCAGTGTTTGCTTATGTGCTAGATTTCAATCAGATCCAAAAGAATCACATTTGACAGCAGTGAAAAGAATTTTAAGATATCTACTAGGAACTCAAAACTTAGGAATTTGGTATCCTAAGTTTAGCTCTTCATTTGAAATTATTGGTTACTCAGATTCTGACTTTGCAGGGTGTAGAGTGGATAGGAAAAGCACTTCTGGAACATGTCAATTCATTGGAAATTCATTAGTTTCATGGTCTAGTAGAAAACAAAATTCAGTGGCACTATCTACTGCAGAAGCAGAATACATTGCATTAGGAAGTTGTATGGCACAAGTACTTTGGTTAAAACAACAGTTGATTGATTTAGGATTAACTATAGGCACTATTCCAATTTATTGTGACAATACTAGTGCTATTTGCATTTCCAAAAATCCTATTCAACATTCTAGAACCAAACACATTGATATAAGGCATCATTTCATAAGGGATCATGTATTTAAAGGAGAAATTGAACTCATACGTGTTTCAACTGAAAATCTACTTGCAGACATTTTTACAAAACCTTTAGCCTTTGATACCTTCAGTACTTTAAGAACAAGGCTTGGTGTTATTGATTTGAATGCTTAAACAAAATGTCTTTGCAACATTAATATTTGTTTTATTTTTGTTAGTTTTGATTTTTGTGAAATTTTGTGTGTTTTGAATGATTTATTTTTGGATTTATGATTTTGTTTTATATTTTCTGTGTTTTTTGAATATTTTTGTTGATTTTCTTAATTTAAAAAAAATTCAAAATTAAAATTTTTTTTTGGAGGAAATTGTCCAGGACGAAAATGTTTCGTACGGGACGATGTGTGAAGGAACAGTTTGCGCGAATTTTAACCGTTTTGAGAGCAGTTTTTAATTAGATCGTCTGTACGATCTGATGATCGTCCAGGATGAATTTTTTCTCTCTCTCAAACGTCGGGACGATTGAATGCAGCGGATGAGTTGATAAGACAGTTTTTAATATGAACTTCGTCTGTACAAAATTTTCGTTCGTCCAGACGAACATGCGTCGGTTCATTGTAGGGGACGATTTTCAAGAGTCATTAAAATGATTTACTTTTTGATCGTCTGTACGAAAATTTTTCGTCTGTATGATTGGTCAAGTCAAAAAGCCTGTACGAAGGGACGCATCGTAAGTTGTGTTGATTACGAAAAGCCGTTATATTTTGGACGAATTGGATCGTCTGTACGAATTTTTTCGTCCAGACGAACGATAATTTTTCATCCAGGACAAATATTTTCGTCCAGGACGAACGTATCGTTTTTCTTTAAATATGAAGGCTTTCAAACTTAACAATCACACTTCCAAACTTCTTTTTCAATCCCTTTTTACATCAAATCAACAATGGCCTCCTCTAGCAAAAGACAAAAGGTTTTGGTGAAGAAACCAAATAGGAATGCCCCAGACAACTTTCTTTCCAAGGCAAATGATGAATCTTTTCCCCGTTTTGCATCCGCAAAAATCACTCCGTCTCGCATTCTTATCCAAACTGAGTTAAAATTTCGGGTATTGCACCTCTTCGCCTCAACCCAATTTCAGTTCATTCTTTCTCTCGTCCACTTCTACAATAAGCAAACCTACCATTACTTTCTAGCAAACATGAGTTTCAATTCTGACCACTCCACCATTAGTTCTTATGTTTTTAAGCAAAAAGTTGAGATCACCAAGCACGACCTTGGTGTATTTTTAAACTTAAGAACTGAAGGATATAGAGCCCACACTCTAATGTCAGAAACCTCCTTCAAATGGTTTCAAATCAATAGGGTGATTAGAGAAATAGGCATAACCTATCATGTTGCTAGAGTCTCCGGTATGACCCAAGATGCCCGAATCATCCAGCATATTCTTAGAACCTCAATTATTCCTAAAGCTGGTGATAGGATTAACATTACCCCTCTCCTTTCTGTTCTAACCTTTTTAATCATGGAAAGACATCCTATTGACGAAGCCCAACTTATCATAGACCATATCTATGGGCTTTCAGAAATAGGACATGTCGATCAGAAGAGGAAGAAGAACATTTCTTTAGGACACTTAATCACTTATTTTGGAAAAGAAATACAACATAGTGCATCCTGATGAAGAATATGAAGAGCCAGTTTACTATAACGATGCATCATTCAGATTGCTCTTCAAGGAGGAAAAAGAAAAAGAAAAAGCACATGCCAGTGCTTCAGAAGAGGAAGAAGAAGAAGGAGTGCAAGCTTCTGCTTCTCAATCAGATTATCAGAATCTGATTGAGAGATTTGATAGATTAGAGACTCACATGGATCAAAGGTTTGATCAATTTGATGCTCAACTTACGCAGCAGCAACAAGACATTGGTAATATTAAAGATGAAGTTCATGAAATTAATACGATTGTAATGTTGATGGCCTCCTACTTCAACCTTTTTGGCGGCATTCCTCCTCCTCCTCATCCAGAACAGTATAAATGTTTTTATGTGTGTTTATTGTATTTTTTTTATGTTTGTATCGTGTCTGTTTTATTTGTTAAATGTTTGTGTTTATGTTGGTTTTTCTTTTTTTTAAGTTCAATGTATTTTTCTTCTTTTTATGTAATCTGTTTCTTAAGTATCAATGAAAGTTTTCTTTTATTAGATTTGTTTTGAAATGTGGTTAATGTTTATGAATTTCATTAGTATTATTTAATCTACATAGTGCTTAAATTCGATTGTAATTTGAGATTATCTATATTAGAAAATCTAGACTTTCTGAATTTATAAGTTGTTTATAACTTGTTGTAATTAGAACTTTTAAATTCATGTCTATTCATTTAGACTACATAAAAGTAAATATTACTATTGCAATTTAGATGTTTCCTTATTTTGTACTTCTATGCTCAAGTGATATTTATGCACCTAGAAATATTTGAAATTTTAGATTATAGATTTTGGAAAGAATTGGTCTCAATTACTCTTGAACATTGTACAAATGTACAAAAATCAAAAGGAATTCGCAAAGATTTGCAAAGTGAAAAAGAGGCACAAAATAAGCCCAACCAAGAAAAAATGCACAAAAATGTGCCCCAAAATTTTGAAAAAGATGCGCAAAGCGCCACATGAGGTAATTCTCTTCTTTCCAAATTCGTTCAATCTCTTAATTCAAATTGATCTTATGTTCATTTATATTCTATTGAACTTTGAAATATAGAATTTTTATACATCTCTCTTGTAATGATTTTCTATAGTCAAATGTCTAAATTGAATCATGTCTTTGATAAATTCTTCTTACTTACAATGTCATATCAGTTCTTAAATTGTATGAATTTCTATGATTGACCTAATATCTTTAGTTTAAAATTGCATACCCTATGTCAATCACAATTTAGATTAAATTTTAAAAATGATTTTCATATAATTACTTACATTTCTTGTCTTTTTCTTCTTCACTTTTTGTTGTTGTCAAAAAGAGGGAGAAATTATTGTATTTTCTGTTTTGATTGTTCTGTTTGCAAGTTTTTTTTTTTACTTTGTAGTTGTTTGTGTTAAAATTTTAGAAAAACAAAAATTTTGTTCTTTATGCCTCCTTATTTTAATGTACTCATCAATTCAGGGGGAGTTTAGGAGATAGGAGATTTGTTTAACTTGAAACCATACAAATAATAATTGTTTTGCCATCATCAAAAAGGGGGAGATTGTTTGAATAGTTGCTATTTGAATGATTTATATTTGTGCAACTTATGTAGTTTTGATGATTCCAAACATTATTATTCAAATGTATAGTTATCTCCTAACAATTTTAGAAGACTTGCTTTTGCTCTTGTGTGTACTAACATTTCAGGAAAATCCAACTCCAGACTATGATAACTTCAAATCAAATTCAACATGAGATATTTTGCCTATTTGAAGTTTGCACTTTCTTTGATTTAATTTTGAAAGGGAGTGATTGTAATTGAGTGAATAAAAAAAAACTTACACACACACATAAGGAGATCATACAATTTTATACTGATCGTACAGGACGATTTTTATCGTACTAGACGATCCGTCAGTTATCTCCTATAGAGCACTTGGAACGAAAAGGAATTTGCTCGAAAAATTTTTCTAAGTCCTATTCGTCCAGGACGAAATTTATTATCGTCCCGGACGATGGGTTCTCTGTAAAATTTTTGTCTAGACGAATTTTATCATCGTACGAGGCGACCATTCCTCTGGAAAATTTTCGTCCAGACAAAAATAAATATCGTATCGGACGATCAGCTCTCTGGAAAATTTTCGTCCAGACGAAAACAAATTATCATCTGCGGCGATTGGTCCTCTGGAAAATTTTCGTCCAGACAAAATAAATAATCGTCCAGGATGATCGGCTCTCTGGAAAATTTTCATCCAGACGAACATATTTTCGTCCAAACGATTAACCGACTTAGAACAGTTTTCAGCAGTTTCTAGAACCGACCTTGTAATAACCGTTCGTACTTGACAAACCTAGTTCGTACAGGACGATCAGTTGTACGAAGTCATTTCGTACACATATACAAATTGGGTCGTTTCAGATCGTTTAAGTAAAATCGTCCAGGACGATCCAGGATCGTACCGGACGATCCACTGCGTACAGAATTGAAAATATGCAGTTTTTGGGCAGTTTTTCATGTCTTTTGTATAAATAGTCCAAATTAGACTGCCACCCAATCTTTTTGTCATTTGATCTTTGTGCCTCTTGAGAGAATAGCCAAGGAGAGAGTGAAAGAGAGCATTCAAAGGAGGATTCCTACCACTGGAGCGAGAAGCCTTCACTTGGATTACTAAGGTAAGAGTCTCTACTTGTGAAATTGGATTTCTTCACTCTTTTCCTTCTTCCTTCTAGATTCTTGTGAGAAGATCAGTCAAGGAGATCCGGTTCTCTGCCGACACTTGGAGAGTGTGAACAGTCGAAGGGTTCTCTGCCTACACTTGGAGAGTGTGAACAGCTGAAGGGTTCTCTGCCTACACTTGGAGAGTGTTAACAGCGGAAAGGTTCTCTGCCTACACTTGGAGAGTGTGAACAGCCGTAGGGTTCTCTGCCCACACTAGGAGAGTGTAAAAGGACGACAGTTCTCTGCCAGCACTGTGGTTTGTGTAAAAGGACGACGGTTCTCTGTCGCACTGGGTAGTGGTGAAAAGAGTGTGTTGTAAAGGCTTCTCCGCCTTGCTGTGGGTGCTAAAGGAGAGTCACTATTGGTTTTAGTGCAATACTCAGAGGGTGCCTCTGAGGAGTGGATGTAGGTCTGGTTATAGACCGAACCACTATAAATCTGGTGTCATTTACTTTATTGCTTTTACGTTTCCGCACTTTAAATTTCAGTTTAAACAACTCTGTGGTTGAAAAACATTTTTCTACAAAATTTAAAAGAAAATTTTATTTCGGTTCAACTTTATCATTAAGAGGGTTTAAAATTTTTAAAACTACCAATTCACCCCCCTCTTGGTAGCCGTGGGACATTTACTTAGGCTTAACAACCTAATTACTGGACTCAACAGTTCCTTCTTTTCAGGGACTCTAAATCTTGCTTATCTGCGTCACAGGATGACGCCACCTCCATCCTTCTTTCACGCATGTGATTGGATGCCTGACTATTATTTTCTCCAGTTTTCATTTAGTACCCTAGAGCCTCCGAATGCTGGTATGAGCCACGCATATTGATTCATCTCTTTGAGACCCTTCTTCCCTTTTGAGTAGGACTTCTTAGTCTACACCCTTGTGCCAATCCCATTTTAGGAGGGGATAATTTATGATCCTTAATCGAGAGTTTTCTCAGGCTCCGGCCTGTGATGTAATTAACCACGGGGGCTTACGCCCGTAGGAAACTTGGCCCCACATCTACTAAATCCAACTCGAGCTGTTATATCAGATGGGGGAAACCCATAACTAGGTCGTGTATATTACTACCCATCGGGGTGTTTTGGCGAGAGCCTCTATCTTCAATGGTTAGTCATATGCACGATCCAATCTGCCCTCCCATCGACCTGTTCGAGTCTAGGGTAGAGGCCTACGATCATTTTGTCCTACAGGATAGTGTAGTCGTACACTCTGTATTTGAATCCCACGAGCGGTGCTCTTTCGGAGGTCCACACACAGGATGTGTCCGGGCTCACGGGTTGAAGTCTTTAAGTGAGGGCAGCGTAGTACTCATCAGCTGTAGAATGTGTTCCGGCTCATGATTTATCTTTATTTCCCTACACTTCATTTCTTCTTCTCTAATTCCCCTTCTTCTTTCTTCTAGCCGCCGCTCTACCCCCTCCTTCTCCCTTGACCACCGGCAAAACTCCCCATAGCCGCCAGCCAATCTTCCCTCTTCCCCTCCA
The DNA here is from genome assembly GCA_016618105.1 of Dendrobium huoshanense. Taxonomy (NCBI): domain Eukaryota; kingdom Viridiplantae; phylum Streptophyta; class Magnoliopsida; order Asparagales; family Orchidaceae; genus Dendrobium; species Dendrobium huoshanense. The sequence continues at coordinate 16,837,783 of CM028351.1, read as the reverse complement.
CCAACCGTCGACCACTCCGCCACCACCTCCTAGCTGGCCACCCCATCCCCTCCTTTTTAAGCTGCCGATTCAAATGCTAATCCCCTCCCCTTAGCCGTCGGCCACCTCCTCCCTCTTCCCTTAGCTCCACAAATTGCATCTTGCATTCAAATCCTTCCTATTTTTACCTTTTTAATTTGGTAACAAAGTTGAATTTAAAATTCAAATAATTTTGAATTTGAATTTATTTCCTAAATAAGCATCTCTATTTTAGAAAAGTTACTTAAATTAGATCTAATTAAATTTCTAATTGTATTTGATTTAAATTAATTTTTCTAATTAGTAAATATCTTTTAAGAAACTCCCCAAATCTCTCAAATATGAAATTAAAATCTGATTTAATTCTCTAATCAAATTTATTGCTTGTGTCCACATATATTGTATATAGACACTTCTCCTCCCTCCCCATTTGGCCGGCCCCCTCTCTCCCCTTCTCTCTAATTAATGCCCCTCCCGTTCTATATCATTGTTTTAGAGTTCTTGGATTTTGACGTCATGGGCTCTAGCGGCGTCTAGAGATTGAGAGAGATAGATCCTCCTCTCAAATTGAGTATCAACTATATCTTGGTATTTGCCTTCTATAATATTTGATTTTTGTAATAAAACTTCTATTTTATGGTTTTCTATCGGACTTCGTGGATATTGCTTACTGTTTTTGTCTAGATTGTTAGGTTTTACTTGAGATATTCAAGTATTTCTTATCAGATTCTATGATTTGGATTGCAAGTCCTAATGAATTAGAAAATGCATATAGCACATATATTGATCCTCGATGGAAAACTACTATTATCTATGTGGTGGCGTTTTGGGTTCTCGATTCTACTAACAACGTCGTTCAAGTACGTTTGCTAAGATTTTCAAGAAGTTATCTTCCTAATAATCTTTAAATTTGGAATTACAAAACATTTTAAGCATGAAGCATGCAGAATTGCAATCATTATCATTATAAAAAATTTAATATATATATATATATATATATATATAAGTCTATAATTTGATCTAATATATATCAAATTAGTAGTAAAATTCCAAATTTAAAAAAGTTAAATCTCAATCAGATTTAATATTTGAAAGCAAGTATTTAATAAAGCTGAAAGCAAGAAAGGAGAAGCAGAGAAAATAAAGCTAAAATCAAGAAAGGAAAAGAAGAGAAAATAAAGAATATATAAGCCAATAGGGAGACAATAAGGAATATTCACTTTCCCTGGTCTCACCATGGTAAAAAAGTGCTACTAAGAAAGGAGAACGCAAAAGAGTGCACCAAAAAAAAAAGTTTACTTGGAACTTGGGAGACGATAAAGAATAAAGGAAAGAAGAAGCTGCAAGCACCTTTCTTTCCGTAGAGTAATCGATCTTTGACTTTAGACAGCGGCGAGCTAAGCGAATGAAACACACGAATGGGGCAAAATAATGAATGAAACACACACCAGGTACTAGACATGTCAATATTGGACTCGATCCGAACCTGATCCAAAAATTTCAGGTTTGGGTTGACCCGAAGTGGGTCGGGTTCTGGTTCAGAAAACTGACCCATTTGTAAAATCGGGTCTGGTTCAGGTTGACCCGAAATCCTGGGAATGACCCGAAAAACTGACCGAGCGTTTCCTGTCCCTTCTGCCCGCTGCCCTGTGTTGCCTGCCTCACTGCTCCGACTACCCACATGACCGCGTGAAGCACTGAAGCCATGGTCCGCATCGAATCACATCGGGCTAAGGGTCACGTTGCTGCCTACGCCGCTAAGGGTCACGTTGCTGCCTACGCCGCTATGCTTGATCCGCCGCCGCGTTGTCGCTTCCTTGCCGACGGCCGCTACCATGTTTTGCAGCCAAAAAAGTGCCGGAGGACCTAACCTGTAATGGGTCGGGTCGAGTTGACCTGAACCTGAAGCGGGTCGGGTCCGGGTCTGTAAAAGCGGGTCGGGTTGACTCGAAACCGAATAATGCCGGATCAGTTTTGTGTTGGACCCGAACCCGACCCGTGACCCAAAATTGACACCCCTACCATGTAAATGTACATCAAAATCTCAAAAGGCTAAAAGCCACATAAGATATATATTTCTTTAATTATTTAAAAAACTCAGAGTACTACAATCTGCAAAATGAATAAATTCTTTTAATCTAGTTTTTCTAACTACATGACAATATATTAAAACATATTTCAATGATGCATAAAGGACATAATTTTTTCTAAGGGCTTAAGTTCATAAATCAAAAGTGTACTTGCATAAAAATAAAGCAATCATTACTTCAAACTAATTAAAAACAAGCATCAAGCTCATATAAACATCTCAAATCAATATATAATGTATAACTATACATCGGATTCAAACATACATTTGACTTCATTTAATACAAGAATATGAAAATAAATAAGATTGTATTTCTTTCATTAAAATCTTGTATAATGTAATCCATGTGGAAGGGCACGTGCCTAGCTGGACCTTTTTGGGCAAAGATCATCATGTCATTCAAAACATAAAACTTATTACAAATCATCGTCATATCATCATGCCTACACTAAATTTATACTATGAGTGTTCCGTTAAATTGTTACAATTGAAACAATTGTATGAGATTGGTTTTCTAATCCTTGTAGTGAAATCATATTTGTCAAACAAAATTGTGCAGTTATTGTCATTGATTAATTGAGAAATGGTGAGAAGTTTATGAGTGAGATGTGGGACATGAAATAGAGGATTAAGAAGTAGCTTATGAGAGGGAGTGAGGAGTAAGCCTTTGCAGGAGTTAAGTATGGGAAATTGCCAACAAGCACTTGATTTGTGCTAGAATACGGAGTGGACTGTTGGAGAGAATAATGATCTGGAGTCAGATAGGCAGTGGCTTACCTGTAGGCTTTATCATGGTATTAGAGCTTTTTGCTTAGCAGAATCTTTACTCATTGCAAATGACGAATTCATCTATTTCATCATCTTCAACCCCACCGCTTTCCACTACTATTCAGCTCAACATAGATGTCTCCATTCCTTCTTCTCTTAAATTCCTAGTTTCAAATGTAAAAAATGTCGTTAACATCCAACTCCTCCCCGATAACTAACCCACCCGGCCTCTTCCATTTTCAAACAATTTTTCTCAAATGGCTTCTACGGCTATCTTGGCGGAAGCTATCTACCCCCCTCTAAACATATTTTTTCCCCTATACATCAACTTAATATAAATCCCAAATATTTTTTAGGGCTCTTTGTGAATCAAACTCTCTCGGTTGCCTTATTCTCCACCATCCCCCTTTCTATCCTACGATTCATTCTCAATCTAGACACGTGCCTTCATTTGGACTACCATAAAATGCATATTTCACTCTACGAAACAATATAGGGTTATTCAGCTCAAAAATAAGTTGCACTCTCTTTTTTATTCAAAATCAATCCATGGGCGACTATCTCACCACCGTCAAACCCCTCGTCGAGAGCATCTCTATTGTTGGTGGTTTTGGGGGGTCATCGAAGATGTTATCCTCTATATTTTGAATGGCATCAAGCCTTCAAGGCGGTGATTCGGACCAAGCTCACACCCATTAGCCTTGATGATTGGTACTCTCTTTTTTGTAGTGAAGAAGTCAAATCAAGCCAGTGATGCTCTCAAAGAACTCAACATTACTTCATCTTCCCACACTGTCGACCAACAATTTGCTCTTGTTTTGAATCGCGGATGTGATAGGCTCAATTATTCTGCATCTTCTCCCTCTTGCCCTAAGTAACCTCGGTTCACAGGAGACTATCAAATTTTGCAGTAAGTGTGGCCACTCGGCGCTTACCTGCTGGCATCAAACTAATCTATAGTATTTACCATCCTCCACAACTTCAAATGTTGCATTGATCGCTGATTCAACTACTTCTCCTTGGTATTTGGATAGCGATGCCACTGCCCATCTGACTCCATATCATTATTCTCTCCAACAGTCCACTACGTATTCTAGCACAGATCGAGTGCTTGTTGGAAACTTCTCATACTTAACTCTTGCAAAGGCTTACTCCTCACTCCCTCTCATAAGCTACTTCTTAATCCTCAATTTCATGTCCCTCATCTCACACATAAACTTCTCGCCATTTCTCAATTAATCAATGACAATAATTGCACATTTTTGTTTGAAAAATAGGATTTCACTGTGAGGATCAGAATACCAATCTAATGCAATTGTATCAATTGTAACAATTTAATGACACTCATAGTATAAAATTAGTGTAGGCCTGATGATCTGATGATTATTTATAATAATTTTTATGTTCTGAATGGCATGATGATATTTGCCCAAAAAGGTCCAACTAGGCATGTGCCCTTCCACTTGGATTACATTATACAAGATGTTGATGAAAGCAATACAATCTTATTTATTTTTAGATTCTTGTATTAAATGAAGTCAAATGTATGTTTGAATTTAATGTATAGTTATACATTATATATTGATTTGAGATGTTTATATGAGTTTGATGCTTGTTTTTAATTAATTTGAAGTAATGATTGCACTATTTTTATGCAAGTATACTTCTGATTTATGAACTTACACCCTTAGAAAAAATTAATTCATTTATGCATCTTTGAAATATGTTTTAATATATTGTCATCCATTTACAGAAACTAGATTAAAAGAATTTATCCATTTTGCAGCTTTTAGACTTATGAGGTTTTTAAATAATTAAAGAAATACAAATCTTTTGAGTCTTTTAGCCTTATGAGATATTTATGTACATGTGCCTTTTGAGACTTTTAGCCTTCTAAGGTCTTTGGTGTTCATGTGCCATTTGAGGCTTTTAGCCTTCTAAAGTCTTTGAGTGAGTGGTGACCGTGTCAACCACTTGCTTTCATGGAGTCTTCCTATTAAAGACTTTGTCTATTGCTAGCTTCACTTCGAGGCAATCTTACAAGTAGACCATCTTGGGTCATAAGTGAAGACGTTATATTCCACTTATTTTCATTTGATCTTAATTTCTAGTGAGGACTTTATCTACTACTAGCTTTCCTTCAAGGCTACCTTATAGGCAAGCCTTCTTGGGATTGTTTGTCTAAGCGTTGCTCGATGACTTTAAGAGGTTGAGAGAAATCCATAAAGGATGATCAACCTGTTCGAGGTTGTTTGCCAAAGCATTGTTTGATGGCGTCAACCTGGGTGGAAGAGATCAAGGGAAATCCATATGAGATGTTCGACCAAACCTAGGTTCTTTGCCAAAATATTGCTTGATCTTGTTAACCTATGGGGAAGAGGTCGAGGGAAATCCATAAGGGATGTTAATCAATTTTTTTTGTGAATTTTGTAAATACGAACGAATAAGGGTGCAAAAGGGGTGAAATATCGTTACCTTCACGGCGAGCTCCGGGCGAGACTTCTGATCCGACAAGAACAACATAGAGGAGGCGATAAAGCAGAACAACAATGAAGAAGAGATGCATAAGAGGAAAAGAATCGGGCAAGCGAGTCTACCGAAGCTATATTTAAAGAGAATTATTAGGTGCAGAGTCGAAAACATTAGGTGAGAGAATTATTAGGTGCGGATTTGAAATTATTAGGTGCGGAAGTCCAAACTCAAAAAAGGGCATCAAGTTGTCAATACATTAAGTTGGCAATGCATATATATAATGTATATATTAATACTCACAAATAATAATTTCTCTTACTTTATGTGGATGACAATGAAGAAATAAGAAGTGGGTTGCCTTTTTGGATTATAATTTGGCTTAGATCTAATCCTTAATTTGTTAATTAGGCATTAATTTAATTAGCTGAATTAAAAGAATTTAAAATATAAATAATTAATTAGATAATTAGTATTGTAAGTATTAATTAAATAATAAATTAGTAATAGATTTTTTAATTGATTAATTATATCATTATAAGTATAATTAATAATTTAAAATTTATTGAAATAATATTTTTTAAAAAATTAAAGAAATAATCTGTAGTGTAAATAGTATTAATTTTTTAATTTATAATTAAATAATTAGTTTGATGATTATCATTAACATTGAAATACTTTTTAAAGTAACACATAAATAACGTAGCAATAAAATACTTATTAAAATAGCACCCTAATTATAGTATTCATAATTATAATTTATTGATATTAATTAAAATTAATTTTTTTCAATTTGAGAGACCTTGCGTACCTTCTTCTACATTTTTTAAGACTTTCATAGTTTTTGGTATACCGTATTTTGTTATTAATGTGATCCAACAAGAACTCCTTCCTCCTAGATTCAACCGTTACATTTTTTTTAGGGACATTTAGGCCATTTAAGTCAAACTCACATAGACAACGCATACACAACCCTTACATTTTACCTATGATATATTCAACTTGCGCAGATATGTTTAGTTCTGCATTATGGGCCCAGAAATTTGTCTTTAATGGATCATTTGGTTGTTTGAAGTTTGAACCCAAATGATTTCTGAGGACCCAATCTCATGATTGGTGAAGATCATTTGGTCTGCCCAAATCACGAATATTGTACTTTCTGTCAATTAGTTTTTTTTTTTTTTTTTTTTGGGAAATTTTGGGGCAATGCCCTTGTATTAAAAACAAAATTTAGTTACATGTAAATAATAGTTACAAGTAAACCTGTAAAGAAATAAAAGAAAATCAAATAAACATCTAAAGATCCCTGATCAGAGGGAACAAAAGTTGGAGGAACAAAACAGGAAAGAACATGGTGGGAGGGCGAGGGACTCAGGCAGAATGAGATCACCCAAAATCACAAAATTGATCAATGGCTCTCAAAATGAAAAGGTCCCAAGGTTCCGGAGTGCCTTCAAAAACCAACAACAAAACCTGAACAGGCAAAAGGCCATCCAATAGGACTTGAAAAGATAGACGGTGACACTACAGCCACTGGGAGATCTCAGGTCATCATCGTCCATAAAATTGTCAGCACACCAGCACATCCACATATCCAGCAATACCTCAAGAAAGAATAGAAAATTTCACTTTAAGCTTCTGAACATCTTTCCATATTTTTTATTTTCCTCTTATAGACACAATAATAGCTTTGACCAGAGCATCCAAAAGTGCAAGAATTAGAGAAACGTCTATTGTTTCTTTCTATCCAAAGGTAAAAAATTGTGCAAGCAATGAAAAAGAAACAAAAGTTTTTCTCAGTCTTGTTGAAATTAGAAAGAATCCAGAAAGTCATAAGCTTGAGTGATGTTTAGCTTAAATAGAAAACCATTGAAACAAGGTAAAATAGTCGAAATAACCCAAAAAGATTAATCACATTCAAAGAAAATATGATGATGAGATTCCGGAAAAGAACTGCAAAAAACACAGTTAATCGAAACGTGGATGCCCCACTTAATCAGTATATCTGATGTTTTAAGTTTTTCAATGATAGCCATCCACGCATAGCAAGCGAACCTTAGAGAGACATGTTTGTGCCAAATATATTTATACCAATGTACCTTCTCCAAATTTGAGTAAAAGCTATCAGTGAGCCATTTAAAAGTAGGACAACTGGAGCCCTCCCAGGAAAATTCTGGTTGCTCCAGTATAGGAATGGCAGAGATCTGCCTCTTAGAAACCTGAGGGAGAAAGTCTGGTAATGCCCACGTGCCATTAACAATAAAATCTCCAACTTCCTTATGATAAAGCCTAGCATCACAACACACTTCATCAAGTGAACTGCCATTAATCCAAGGGTTCCAAAGGAATGAAAAACAACGTTGCAATCCAACCGACAGCTTGATATGGGATTTATTTTTTTTGCAGTGAGACAACAGAGTTTCCAGAATTTAGAAGAGGTTAAAGAAACTTGTTTGCAAGGAGATTCATATTTTGCCCAAAACAAAGCCAAAGCAGGGGTCTGATTATGATAATGACGCTAGATAAAGGAACAGACCACCCCAAAGTAGTAGGCATCAAAAGATGAAATGCCCAAACCACCATAACATTTAGGTTTGGCAATACACTTCCAAACAATTAGATGCATCTTTTTATATTTGATATTCCCATGCAGCAGGAATTTAGCAGATAATTTAGAGATGAATGCATGACAATTAGTAATTTGGTTTGTTTTATTTCGTATTATCTGAGTGTCAGCATTCAAAAAGCATATGTAGAACAAGGTGAAATTAAACTTGGGGCACATGCCCCCACTGGCCAGATGATTTTTTTTTTTAATTTTATAACTTTTTTATATATAAGCCCATTAAAAACCTAATAAACGATGCAAAAATGATTTTCACCTATGCCTCTGCTTCCTTCGTTCTCTCGCGTGCTCTCTCTCTCTCTCTCTCTCTCTCTCTCTCTCTCTCTCTCTCTCTCTCTCTCTCTCTCTCTCTCTCTCTCTCTCTCTCTCTCTCTCTCTCTCTCTCTCTCTCTCTCTCTCTCTCTCTCTCTCTCTCTCTCTCTCTCTCTCTCTCTCTCTCTCTCTATCTATCTATCTCCCTAGTTGTTAATGCTTGTTTATGCAAAAAGCCAAAAAAACATGTAATGCAGCTGCCCTTGCAGTATCATTCACATATTTATTTCCTAATAAACCTCTATATAAATTGCTTCTATAAAAATGGATTAAATTCAAACCACATAGCCTTACATTTTAGTTCTTTATATGAAACATCAGAGTATGATAGTGAACCTATACTGTTGGCACTGCTTTACTTATGTTGTTCCTCTGTAACAACACACATGTATGATTTTTTATTTATTGTGACTATGTACATATTGGAATGTGAATAATATAATTCTTTTATGTTTCTTCCTTCATTTTGTTCCATTTTCTTCTCCTTCTCCGCCAGCTAGGGCGTCTTTCATGGTATCAGAGAGAACCATGGCAGTCCAAAACTCGGCGGGCTCCCACCTACTTAACTCATCTCTCTTCCTCCTTCACCGAATTCACTGTACCGACGCTATTGAAGTTCTTGATATCAAATCTCAAGAAGTTGGTTCCAACTATACTCACCACCGATACCTAAGCAATATTGTGCCTTTAACTACTTCAACATTTCACGACTAATGGATTCGCCAGACATCTCACCTGTGCTTGCACATGCCCCACCGATTCTTCACATCCCAACTTCACTCTATGTCATTTTGTCAACAAGAATCTAATTTCTTCCCTATTCTCTACAATCTCCCCCTCAATCCTTCCCTATGTGCTTTCATCCTCCATCGCTCATGAAGCTTGGACCATTCTTGAAAGACACCTTCAATCCTCCAGCAGTTCTCGAGTTATTCAACTCAAGAATGAGTTACACCCGGAATTACGAAACCAACTACACGAAATTTGAACATATCCAAGCTCAAATGGATCCAAATTGAAGCTAGACCCGAAGTGCATTTGGAAGGTTCAAACCATAATTTAGATTTTTAAATGGTTTCCAAACATGTAATTTTTATAGTCAAATCGAGTGGCTCAACGAGACTAATCTAACGAGCCCAAGATTGCCAAATTTTGATATCATTAAGGCATTCAAATGCCCAATAAATGGTTCACATTCAAGGGGAAAATTATCGGTTGTCCATTCAAACCACTCCCAATTTATTCTCAATCTTCCTACTATTTACTATACATGCCATTCCAATAAAGCTATAAATAGACCCCTCATTTCTCATCAAAGGGGATTAAAGGTAGAAAGAGAAGGAAGAAAGTTATCTTACCACCAAACTCCACGACCACCTTCGAACTTCCACCCGACCACGGCCGGACTTCCACCCGACCACCGACCGACGCCAAACTTCTGTCTGATCGCCAACTGACATCGGACTTCCGTCCGGCCGCCAAGTAATGCCACACTTTTACCCGAGCACCAATGAACACCAGATTTTCACCTGGCCTCCAAGCAACGTCGGACTTCCACCCTGCCACCGATGAACTTCAGACTTCCGTCCGACCTTCGACTAACACAGGATTTCTGCCAGACCATCAACTAATACTGGGCCTTCTGTCCAACCTATGTTTATCATCAGATTTCAAACCAATTATTTATAATTGTAATTTGATCGTTCTCAATTTCAATGACGAGTCAAACACTTATAATTTATTCAAACACTAGTGGAATCATTCAATTGGGCATGACCCAATGATTTTTCCCTTTTTCAGGGTTTTCCACGTAAAAATTTTTGTGTTTTCTTTTTCTTCTAATTTTGTGATGGATATTTGTACAACACTGGAATTAAAAATTTTAACTCTTTCACTGTGTATATTCTAGCCCGAACGGCAGACTGGCCAACTCCCGAACGTCGCTCAAGCCTTGACTGGCCGCTCAAGAGTCTTTCCTATCTCATATGCACTGTTTTGAACCCTCTCGTTTCTCCTCTCACCCGCTAAACCAACATTAACTTGGTAAGTTTAGATGGTCATGATTTCATGTTTTTCGTTGGATCAACAAAAACCCTAGCTTCTCATTTGGCTTCAAGCATTTATTTAATGTATCTTAATGGCTATATCTCTCACAAAGCTTCTTAGCTTTTTTTACAGCTCATCTTCGAGTGACTAACTCACGAATTAAAGAGATGGGTTTCATGTCCTTGCCGCCTTGGAAATGTTGTGCTTTGTTTTGGCCCTCGAATCAGCCGCATCTATCTTAGGGCTTCTTTCCTTCCATCGCCACCCTAGATGCTAGATAATATTTATATGCATCTGAATGTTTTTCTTGCCATGTCAGAACAATGACTTTGTTAAATTTTTTTTCTTTGAATTGACTTTATATATATATATATATATATATATATATATATATATATATATATATATATATATATATATATATATATATATATATATATATATATATATATGAATGTTTTTCTTACCATGTCTCTTAGTTTTAAAAACATGAGTAAAATCCCTCATGTTAGAGTCTATACAATCATGATGTGAGATATTAAAGTTTCCTTTGTAACAATTTTTTTCCAATGTTAGAAGTGATCAAGTAAATATCTCTCCTCCTTATTGTGGTACCTTTTTGTTCGAATAGGATTCCTACTTAATATAATCATTGACTCATCTTTTAAAGGTATGTCGCAAAACTCACTACAACCACATCTAAATTCTTCATCTTCTTAGCTACATTTGACTGTGCAGGATGTCCAAATTAGTGCTGGGTCATCTTCAAGTCAAACAATTATAACAAAACTTGTTCAACAAGAAAATATTCTCTAGAAAAGAAAGAAAAGGAAAAAAACATCACCAGTATGGCATGAATTTATGCTCGTAAAACTTGGTGATGGTACTGAGAAGGTTCAATGTAATAATTGTAAGCCTAAACTTAATAAAAGCAAAGCTGGTGCAACTACGCAGTACCAATGTCACTTACTTCACTATATTAAAAGAGTTGTGGAGACCAAAGGGCAACTTAATATTTCTTTGTAGTCACTTTGCCAAATTGTATGTTTTCTCTTGCCATATCAGAACAAGATTTATATGCATCTGAATGTTTTTCTTGGCATGTCAGTAAATTAACTTTGTTAATTTTTTTCTTTGAATTGACTTATATATATATATATATATATATATATATATATATATATATATATATATATATATATATATATATATGCATCTGAATGTTTTCTTACCATGTCTCTAAGTTTTAACAACATGAGTAAAAGCCCTCATGTTAGAGTCCATATAATTATGATGTGAGATATTAAAGTTTTCTTTGTAACAATTTTTTGCCAAAGTTAGAAGTGATCAAGTAAATATTGCTCCTCCTTGTTGTGTTACCTTTTTTATTTGAATATGATTCCTAGTTAATATAATCATTGACTCATCTTTTAAAGGTATGTCGCAAAACTCACTACAACATCATCTAAATTCTTCACCTTCTCAGCTAGATTTGACAGTGCATGATGTCCAAATTAGTGCTGGGTCATCTTCAAGTCGAACAATTATAATAAAACATGACCAACAAGCAAATCTTTTCTCTAGTAAAGCAAGAAAAAAAATGGCATCAGTATGGTAGGAATTTACGCTCGTAAAACTTGGTGATGGTACTGAGAAGGTTCAATGTAATCATTTTAAGCTTAAACTTAATAAAAGCAAAGGTGGTGCAACTACGTAGTACCAACGTCACTTACTTCATTGTATTAAAAAAGTTGTGGAATCTAAAGGGCAACTTATTATTTCTTTAAAGCCACCTTTGCCAAATAGTATGTTTGAACATGGAAATAGTGCTAATATCAGTAATTGGAGATATGACCAAGCTAGGATGCAGGATCTTATTTCTCATATGATAATGGTGCATGAGTTATCATTTACTCTTATCATGAAAGCTGCAAGCCCGCATTATGAGAAGATTTCAAGAACCACATTAAGGGGTAATTATGTTTCAAGTTATGAAATTGAAAAAAAAAAAAGATTGAGATATCTTTTTTGTGTGTGACGAAAACTGTTGTAGTTTTGTTTAATAAGCTGCTATATTTTTTGTAGTTTTGGCAGATATATATGCTTTATTATAAAGTTACAATATATTATATCAAAATGCTTTATTGTTTTGAATTTCATTAGGTGCTAAATATCAACATGCTTTATTTTCCATGATGTATTTGTTTTGATAGTGTGTTTTATATGATGTATTTTTTATGATAGTGTATTTTTATAGTTCTGAAAAAACCTCTGAAGTCTTTCCCTTAATGCAGAAAATAATCTTTCAGTTGTTGTACCAAATCAATAGAAATTCAACATGTAAGTTTCATTTGAAAATATATTCATATAGATTAATCATTTTTCTTTTTTAATAGACAATTGCTTTTATTATAAATTTAATTTCATTTTATTTTATATCTTCAATAGAATGAATTTGTACATGAACAAGAGACATTTCACATTTGTCCATGCATATTTGCTAGATTAATTGTTTAAGAACAAATATAAGATGAATCATAGATCGTTTGTTCGTGAACGAGCTCATTTGGTACCTCGAAAATACTTGTTTATATATATATTCATGATCTGCTCATTTGATAGCTCAAGAATACTCGTTAGATTTATTCATGAACGTGTTTGTTTGTTAGTTTAAAAAAATTTGCTAAATATGTTCACGAATATAGCTCGTTAAGGCTTGTTTGTTTAAAGCTCAATAAGCACAAAATGAATCAAATATGAACCAAACACAAACACTATTAATTTAAACGAATTAAACATGAGCACATACAATAAACTCAAATCAAACACAAACCAAACTTGAACAAGCTAATCAAAAAAGAACTCAAACATGAACACTCTAATAAGGCTTATTTATTTTCACAGCACGATCAACTTTATTTCAATTATATGCAAGCTATATTCCACCCAATTTAATGCTTTGTTATCAACTGCCTTAAATTCATTTGAAATGCACAATGAGTTAATTATTAAAAATTTAGATCGATGGAGGTACGTAACAAGCTGAGCTATGTTTTCTCACACTTATTTTGCACTATGCTTCAGGCCAAGCAGAGGTGGAGCCAGAATATTTTTTCAACGGCGGCATAATATATATATATATATATATATATATATATATATATATATATATATATATATATATATATATATATATATATATATATATATATATATATATATATATATATAATCAATTTTACACTACATAATATATTGACTCAAGAAAAATAAAAATATAGACTATTGTAGAAATCCATCCTATACTACCCAATCTTGAGTGTTGATCCTTTAGAATTGATTGGTGTATGTTATACTTGAAATGTTAGTTCATAAAAAACATATGCAATAAAAATAAGTAGGAGAAACTAGACAAAGTCTAAGATGTTTGTTATCATCAAAATATAAGTTCAGACTTCCTGATTGCAACACGATCATACACAACATTTGAGTAAATAAAAATATAAGTTCAGACTTCCGAAGCGGGTCGTGTTTGGGTCAGAAAAACTGACCCGTTTTTAAAAACGGGTCGGGTTCGGGTTGACCCGAATAGTGCCGGGTCAGTTTCGGGTTCGACCCGAACCCGACCCGTGACCCGAAATTGACACCCCTATAGCTAGGTAGGTATAGATCACTCTTCTACTACTTTATTCTATCCATTAGGACAAGGACATTTTATCTATCGATCATAAGTATTAGCGTTGACAATAATTTTTATTTTTTAATACTTGACAAAATAAGGAGTAATTAAAAATATTTACTGTCATATAATATTTAATTATTTATAGTGTAAATTCTATCATATTTATTCATGTAATATATTCTCATTACTAAGAATATTATAAATATAAGGGTCATTCTTACGAGAGAAAATTTTGTACTAGAGTTGCAAAATTTTTGTTAGCTTATACCAGCAGACAAAAATTTTTTAGGAGATTTCCCAATAGTTTTAAACTCTCCTATCGATGGTTTCGCATCCTAGAAAAAATAAATAAATAAATAAATAAATAAGAAAAAAAAACATCATAGAATTTTATAGCTCGCCAATTTTGAATTATATTGTCTCATATTTTTTGTTAGAATTTATGCTTAATAAAATTCAGATTTTTTTTAACCCCAAGACAACTACAATAAGGTCAAGCCTTTGTCCCACTACGTGGGATTGGCTACATGAATCTTTTTGATCTATTATGTCTTGTTAAAAGTCAAATTAATCCTCGTTTAAATCTAATAAAGAAAGATCATTTCTAATATTTTCTAATCAAATCATTTTAGGTCTATCTCTACCGTTTTTAACATTATTAACTTAAATCTAATACCTCTACTTTCCTAACTGGGTTGTACGAAGGTCGTCGTTTTATGTGACCAAACCAGCTAAAGCGATTCTCTCTAATCTTATCTTTCACTTGAGTTACTCCAACCTTTTCACGTATATGCTCATTTCATATCCTATCTCTAAGGTTAACCCCAAGACATCTTAAATAATATATGACTATATCTTACAGTCCTAATTAAGTTAATATACTAATATGTGGGAAAATTTTGCTCAAAATTTTAAATAAATAGTGAATATTAACATTACTAACATATTTGAAATCCAATGGTATGTTTAACTTCAAATGTGAGAAATATTATCTACTCTCTACTCTCTACTATCATATCTATGGCAGAGCAACTAAATCTATGTTTCACTATGGCAAACAAGTCATCCACATAGAAGATTAAACTCCAATATTCAACTAATATTTTTTAAAACTCCATTTTATATACAACTGCTTTTAAATAAATTTAGGCTTTGTTTGGAACGACTTTCTTACTACTTCTTAAAGCAGTTGTATATAAAATGGAGTTTCAAAAAATGTTAGTTGAATATTGGAGTTTAATCTTCTATGTTAAACGAAATTGTTTGTCATAGTGAAACAGATTTAGTTGTTCTGACATAGATATGAGAGTAGAGAGTAGATAATATTTCTCACATTTTAAGTTAAAATTAATGAAAGGCAATTATATTAGAAATTGAAAGGCTTCAAAATAATTGCGTGAATACTCCAGTCCAATATTAAATGAAATCAACATTTTACATTAACAGACTCTAATGGAAATTCATTGGTCGTCAAAGTATATTATATATCAACGTCAAGCAGGTTTAGGTTGGTTTCATGCTTTCAGTTCCTTGCACCACCGTCTTCCAAGCCTCTTTTGGCGCAGTTGAAGAGCAATAAATGATACTCTGCTTGAAAGCTGAAAGGATCTTTCATATCCAAATTAAATTTGGATGATTCATATTATGTCCTCTATTCAGCTTATATATGACAGATATGTCAGATATGTGTATTTAATCAGTTTAATTAAAAAAAAATATTTTAATTGTTATTCGCAGCGTTGATATGTGAATAACATTTAAAATATTTTTTAATTAAACTGATTAAATACTCATATATGTCCTCTATATATATATATATATATTTATTTATATGAAGGCAGCTGATAAGAATTTCTTAAAATATCTCTCGATAGACTTTGTTAAAAATCAAGCAACCTTAGACATAAAGAATTTATAATTAAAGGGACCTGACAAGAATTTCTTAAGATTTTGAAAGAACCAGTGGCAGTTTTCGATCTCTCGATGTATTAGGGCTATTCATTTTGTTCTTGATATAGTTAAAAGTGACAAAAGATAAAATTATAAATAATTTTATGAGTGTGACGCTAGATTGTTACAGTTGATAGTGTTTGATCACCTCGATCAAGCTGTTTAGTGTTCACCTCCGATCAACATGGCTGCTTATTGCCTTCAACAGTATTAGAGTATACGATATTAGGGGAGCAACCGAGTCAAGTCAACTCGCGAGCTGACTCGAGCTCGACTCGGTAACAGGTTCAACGAGCCAAGCCTATCGGGCTCGTGAGTCGAGCTCGAACACGGTTTCGAGCTTGACAGCTTAACGAGCTTGAGCTTGAATAACCCATTGCTCGACTCGCGATCTCATTAAGCGGCTCACATATGATATTGGCAGCGGGAAATGCAATCGTAGGCGGGAAAATGAATTCACACGCGAGAAAAACTGGCGACGATGCTAGTTGGATGGAAGCTTGATGACGGAATCTCGACAGCGCAAGCTAGCGGATGCGGAGGGAAGCTCGCTGACAGACGCTGAGGGAAGCTCACCAAAGGATTCGGATGGAAGCTCGACGAACGCTTGATGACGCGTACGAAAGCTCGACAGACGAAAGTCAAGCTGGCAACGGACGCTGGCCTTGGTAACGGACAGCGGACGCTGGCCTTGGCAACAGACGTCAGACGCTAGCACTGGCGACGAACGGCGGACATTGGAGATGGCGACGGATGCTGGCCCCTACGACGAGCGGCAAACGCTGGCACTAACGACAAACGACGGACGTTGGAGCTGGCGACGAATGGCGGATGTTGGCACTAACGGATGGATTGAGCTCGAAATGCCGCTCAAGCTGCTCGACGAGCCTTTTTTTCCTCTGTCGAGTCGAAACCGAGCTTGACTTTAGAGCTTGACTCGAGTTCGAGCTCGGCATTTGACTGGGAACACCCTCTGACTCGAGCTCGAACTCGTGTCGTTTGCACCCCTATACGGTATTAATCTATTTGTTGGATGGCTAGCTAATTCTAAATATGCATTCCTTGGATCATTATGATCTGCTACTCAAATGATTAGTTATGAACTAATGTATAGTTCAACAGTTCTAACATCAATCCTACTATATGGCACTTTCAACATTACTTAAATTATTGAAGCACAACTAAGTGTTTGATATATTGTTTCATTACTATCAATTTTTCTTCTCTCTGTCATTGTATAGCCTTTATCTTTCTTTTATATAGGTATCTATATAAGCTATATAAAAATGCTAGTATAGTTCAATGTATAATCAAATACTTCTTTTTTTTGGGACATTTAGGCCATTTAAGGCAAACTCACACACACAACGCATACACAAAGACTCGAACTCAAGACCTCTTAGTTGGAAGCCTAAGCTCTCAACCAACAGACTAAGATGAGCTGTGAATCAAATACTTCTAATACCCGGGTTTCGGTTTGATTCAAAATGCTATTGCTTTTTTTTTTCTATCCTTTTTCTGTAAAGCATTGTACTGCTGGTATGGTAATGCTTTCCATTGATCTAATTTAGTAGCCATTCCAATTTTCTCCTGCCCCAACTCTATTTCATTGAATTGCATCTGTAGCCCAACGGCCCCCCACTGAAAATTCAATCATTGCTATTAGGTGCATTTAAAATAAAATATATTTATTATTTAATAATTTTCAGTGGGGAACCTTGCAGCAACTGATAATAGGCTCTTCCCTGAAATGTATTATGCCCTTTCTTGGTGAGGAGAAGTAGCGATCAATATCTATACATTAATAACAAATACAAATATAGAAGAATAGCATTAATAGTTTAATACTACTTAGAGCAGAACTTTAGGGTAATGACAATGGAGTTTGCTTGGTGAGCAAGATATGCTTAAATTGAGTTTAGTGACACTGGGATTTGCCTAAGAAATTGCAGCAGATGGTAGAAATTTGTCTTAAATGAATGTAACTTAGCTAACGGCGAAGGAACCCAGTTGGATTTATTGTATTGGGCGTGAAGAATGCTCCAAATGCTTAGAAATATGTGAGATGACTTCGAATATTTGATTTGGTTGGAAACTTGGTAATGAATAAAGACACTTGTTATCTCATTTACAACAGAAACGAGATGGGTTTGGGATTTCATTTTCAAGGAGAATTAGGGGAAAATTTATAGATTGACCTTGATCATTGATTTTTTTTCTCGTTTGCGTGATTCTTGTATTTTTAAGAGAGATGGGAAGATTTTCCTTTTTATTTTGCAAGACAAATTTGATGATTCTCTTTATGGAAGTATTAGATGTGTTGGCGTTTGAAGAATAGCCAGGTTCTATGGTGGCTCTTTTCTTTATGCACCTATGTGGCTTCTTATCGGTGAATAAGGGTTCGTTTGAGACGGCTTTTTGTTACTTCATAAAGCAACTTCCTAGTACGAAAATTTAATTTTTGTACTACAAAGCTGCTTTAAAAAGCATAAAGAAAGCCGTCTCAAACGAATCCTAAATCCCTCTCCTTTGGTAGAAATAAATTTATAATAAAATTATATAAATTTCTAATAAAATTATTTTTTAATTTAAAACTAAGAATTCAAGTTCAACAATCAAGTCGAAACGATCTCAAGCAATCAAGTCAAGTTTGAGCCTATGAATTTTTTAACGAGTCAAGCTCAAGCTTAGTAAACAAGCTCAAGTAGAGCTCGAGCTTAGTAAGGATTTTCGAATTGTTAGGTATCGATTTTGTAAACTGATTCACCAATTTTCTTTAAATAAAATGATATATTTTATGGATAGTTTTTTATAATTTTTATATTGTGAATTGATTAAAGTATATAATTAAATAATATTATTTTATTATTTTATTCCTATATATCTAAATCCAACCACTTTTTATTGCCTCGGTAGGAGATGTGACATTGGTAATCACTTGTGAATTTGCATATTCTATATAAGTTTAGGGTTTTCAGCGTAACCTCATGTTCTCTAAATAATACAGTCTAGCCTATCATAATCATTTTTACTTTACACAAAAATTGTGGCAGTACAATGCTATATTGCTTAAAAATAACAATCAATTCAGAAGTTGGGGGAACCTCAATTCTGTAGGCATTGTCATCTCGTACACTCATGGGCGGATATGCACTATGGGGAACTTAGGGGCACAGGCTCCCATTGAAAATTCAATCAATGCTTAATTAAGTGTATTAATTATTTCTTAATTAGCATTAAATAAAAAAAATATTTATTACGTTGCCTTTTTAAATCGGCTATTTTGATTCCCTTCCCAATTACTCTATTGTTCGCAGTCGATAGGCTTCCTTTTCCCTGCGTTAAGCCAATAGCGACCATTCCTGACTCATGATGGCGTCAGTTTAGGCGGCAACTAGAAACTATAGGAGGCATGATGATCTATCATTCCAAATGAGGCAATAATTTAAAACAAAGAAAGAAGCAACAAATTTAAAACAGGGAAAAATGGGAATTGGTTGGAACACACAAGATCAAGTACATGTGAATGTATTTTTATTGACAGCTTCTCTTTTATTAAGTGGATGTTTAGAAATGCACCTTCAAAAAGTTGAGAAGTGTACATTGTGTTACTTCTTTACTTATAAACCCTGTAAGATATCATAGATCTTCATGGCCAAAATTGTTAATGTTATTACTTTTTCATTCACGAATATTTCTAGAAACAAAGAATTTTGTGTGGTCTACTGCTCTGTAACGTTTGACATGTACACTTTTTAGTTATTTATCATTTAATTAGTATATTTTTTTTTGTTACAAGCATAAATTTTTTAACCTACATTTTAATTAAAATTAGATATTGGAAGATATTTCAAAAGAAAATTTGAAGGGGATGATCAGAAAATTTTATGTGATAAAAATAATACACAAATTAAACAAAGCTGTGTAGAAACAAATTATTCTAAACAAAGATTGATGTTTTTTTTTTTTTTTTTTTTTACTTCAATGATTTGTGCCCCTGTTGGTAGAAGTTTTGAAAAGGAGTTTTTGAAATATTTAGGCTTAGTTTGAGACAACTTTCGTATTGCTTTTTCAAATGGCTTTCTAGTACAAAATTTTCGAATTCAAGAAATTTTTGTACCAAAATGATATTTTAGAAAGCAAGAAGAAAGCCGTCCCAAACGAACCCTTAATCTTATTTGAAAATTTTGATAATTTAAGTTTACAATCTCAAAATCGAACACCTTATTATAAATAATATATTGCCCCTAAAGGCAAATATATTGTTCGCTAACGGTTTTAAATAATGAAACTGAAAGTTTTCATTCCAATTGTTGTTGTTGAATTCAAATAAGATTCACATATGATCCTGAAGGGTCGAAATGAGATTTTATCAGTATTCAACCACTATAGTCTGGATGAGAGATCATTAATTTCATATTCTAAATCACAATAGTGAAAGATATATCTCTCCAATTAGAGAAAATATCACTTTTTATCGATCGATGGAATATGACGATAAAGATCGTTGTAGACTTCATTTTCCCAAAGAAGATTAATTTTGAATTTTGAAAATTGATTTTGAAAAAGTAGATGTGGATTTTAAATCTTCTAAGAGTGCAAGCTCTCGTAGTTAATTACATCGTAAGAAACTGAAGTCCCCTATGAAAACTCTCAATTAATAATGACAAATTTTTTGTTTGAAAACCTTTTAAGAGTGATGTCAAAGGACAAGAAACGGAAATTCAAATGGGATTGGAGCAAGATTGAACACTTATTTTTTGGTCAAATGAAGAAGTGTAGGAGGCACTTTGAGATTTTGAAATAATTTAGAAATGCCCCGACCTAAGCTAAGTGTTGGGCTTTAAATTTTGAATTAAAAAAAATAGTTTGAGTTGAGCATATTATTAAAATTTTGGGATTATATTCTCAGAGATTGGGGTCTTATGATTCAAAATCTGTCTCAAATCCTAAACTAATACAATACAAAAATCTTGATTTACATCGGCCTGGATTGGAGAGCCAGCTAACCACCTAGTCGATTTTAAATCCATAAGTATGGTTTTTATGAAATTTTTATTAAAGTTTTTGAGAATTTAGACCAACATCTAGAACTTGTCCTAATTAGTCTCTTGACTTATGTTGGGTGAAAATTTTAAAAGAGATGTAGTTAAATTTTAGACTCACTTTTAAATTGATTACTAATATAATGCATGCTCATTGACTCGATTAAATGCATGAAATGAGTATGTATCGGTTTTAAAAAAAACGTCTTTAAAAATATTTTTCCCTATATATTGCACAACATCTCTTTGATAAATCTGCACCATCAAAGACTAGGTAGTCTGCTAGAACTCGCAGGCGAGGAGGTGTCTAACAAGAAAGAAAGGGTAAAAATATGTTTTATAAGAACTCCCAGTGGTCTCGAGCTTACTTCTTAAAATCATTAAAGTTTTTATTTTGGAGAAAAATTTTAATTTGTTTAAATATAATTTTTTTAGCATTCCCTTATGAGCCTCCGATCAGGTTCTAGGCTAAAGAAAAATAGACAAACAAGATCATCAAAAAACTACTAAAAACATGCAATCATATATTGCTATCAATATCAAATAGTCAATTGAATGATTAAATCAATTAAATAAATAAAATGTCCATAGGCAAGTGCCTTGTTATATTATAACCTAGGGTTTAAAAAAAAATAAAGTGGTCGGGTACCACTGACAACATGCCCGGATTTATAATCATAAAACTCAAGTGACTTTGAGAATGGGTTTTCTTGTTATCAACTTCTTCGTCCTTCTCTAGGCTTCTTGGATCGTCGGATCTAGATACCCAAATGAAAAGAAACTCCCCTTCGAAAGGGGTGTCATCTTTTCTCTTTGGATATTTTAAAATCATCCTAATTTGAATCTCCAAATCGAGAGGGAGTCTCCACTAAAGAATGTATCTTCCTCTTTGGATTCCAAATTAGATATTATCTCATCTCAAATTGTCACTTTTAAATTATAACTTAATTACAACTCAAATTACATATAAATATAAAAGAAAATTTTAAACTCAACAACTTGTAGTGTTCTCCTAATAAATCAACTGTTAATTTAACATCCCAAGCAGTTATATAATGAAATTAAAATTACTCAATCCAGCCATGCTTGGCAGTGCTCTTATTTATTTGGGGGCTAAGCAAGCTGAAGTTGTAGCATTTATAATGATTATTATTCATTAGCCCCCTTTTATTGCTCTGCATGAGCATGACCATCTGTAAAAAAACTCAGTGAGCATTAAAACCATTCATAACCTAAGGATAATCTAATTGTCAATCACATCATTAATCCATAGAGTGCAGTAAAAGTAAATAAATAATCACATAAAATATTTTAATCACAATATGTAATAAAAACTCAAAAACTCAGTACATAATAGAAAAGTAAATATCCGTCTAGCCTTTATCTAGGGTCAGTTGTCCTAGCAAATCATATAAAGTGTGTATAGAAGGGTTGTCGATGGTGTATATCCTAAACCGAGTTGCTTGTTGAGATTGTTTAATGTTTAAGTTTGTTAAAGGTTAAAGGGGAGATTTATGTTTAAGTTTAAATATTGTGTTAATATTTAATTAATGATATATTTTAATTGTTAAATTATTACTACCTTTGTTGCTCGTCGAAGCCATGAAATTTATTTCACCATCCTTATGGCTAAGCTAATAGCCTCGTAGGCCCAGGTTTCCTAGTTGCAATCAGTTTGATTAAGTTAATTTAGTTGATTAGAAATTAATGGTTGATTAATCTTAATTAACTCAATGAATTACTGATTTCAAAAGTTAGATTAGTTTATATTTTACATCAACAGGATTGTGGCATTATGCTACCAGACTCGAGAAACCGAGCCTCGTTAGGGAATGTTGCCCCATAGCCCGGAGTAGTCTATCCTAAAAACCTTATTGATGTAGTTGAATTAAATATTTTAATTTAGTTAAATAATTAAAAGTAACTTAATTTTAATGTTGTATACTCCAATGAATTTATTTGTGGTGTTGTGCCACCAGGCTCGAGGAACATGCTTCCTCAGGACACGTAGCCCCGCAACCTAGAGTACTCAATCCTAAAAACTTTATCTTTGGAGGCGTTATTGTGTATTAGAATGCTAGTTACGGATTTTATTCACCAAATTGAATTTTTTTTGGAATTTTTCATTATTATTGGATTGTTTTAGAACGGTTAGAATTATTTTAATGAATAAATTAAGAGTTAAAAATTTGACTTTTAAAATAAAAGTTAATTTTTAAAATTTTTTATTTTTAATAATCATTAGGCCTTAGGATAAGTAATAAGACTGTTAGTTTTGTTGATTTAGAGTTTTTTACAAAAAGTTATGATTTTTTGAAGTTTGACCCTATATTTTAACAACGGTTGTTTGAAAAGTTGACTTTTTGGCTTTTACTTAATTTTAGAGATTTGACATTTTTAAAAAATATTAGATTTTAATTTGAATTGAATTCCTTTGATTTTGATTAAATTAGATTTTTTTGGAATTAATTATGATTTTTAAAAGTTTGAGCACTTTTGGAATTTTTTTAAATTGTCTTAATTAAGAGGAATTTTATATTTGTTCCAAATTAGTCTCAAACCTCTTGAAACCACCCCAAAGGTAAACAATGACCTAAGGAGATGTCTCCAAGCATTTAAGAGTTTTTTTTTGGAATTTTTAAATGTTTTTAAATTAATTATTTGGATTCATTGTATATTTTCCTTAAAAATTAAATTAAGGGTTTAATAATATGGATTTTATTATTTCTGGATCGAGGGTTTGGTTTTGAGAAATTTGATATTTTATTCACAAATTTTTGAATTTATTTGAATTAATTAGGAATTTTTTAAATTCTAGACCTAATTAAGGGTTAACTTAGGATTACTTGCACTTAGGTCCTAATTAACTTCAAGACCAGCAAACTCCTAATCTAAATGGGGTAATGTCACTATATTTGAATGTTATAATTTAAATACCTATTTGACACATGGCTTAGTTTCTAAAATTTTCTAAATAATCTAAACCTATCCTTTAGTTTTTGTCCTTATGCATGTCACTAGGTTGATTGGGCTTAAATCAAAGTTTAACTAACCCTTAACAAGACACATGTAAATGCATAATCATCACAATCAAGTCCTTAGAACTAGGAGAGCCTAATTTAAGTGCATTTCTACATCATAAGCATGCAAACCAAAATAAAATAAGACTTAATTAGTTGAGGGATTAATAAACAAATAATTATCAAAGTTAATTGCTCATTGATTAATCATCACTCTCCATAAATACTATTTAATCATGCTCAAACTATGCCTAAAATTTCAAGGGATCTCTCAATAGATAAAGATTTAAATACATATAATTTTAATATATATATATATATATATATATATAATATAAACCTACATATGTAAATATAAATTTTAAAATTAATTAATTAAAAATATAATAAAAATAATTTAAAATATTATTGAGAGATCCTCTTATCATTTAAAATAATTTGAAAATAAACTTGTTAATTTTAAATTTTTTAATACAATAATTAATTAAACATTAAAATATCCAAATAATTCAATTTATTTAAAATAAATTATGTTTTAAACATTAAATATAATTTTAAATTAAAATATCTGAAATTTAAAAAAATGATGATATATTATTTGCAATTTTTTATTTAAATTGAATTTATTTGAATTTATTTTAAATTTAAGGTAATTAAATACATTTAAAATAATTCAAATTTCATTAAAGTTTAAAATAATTCTTTAATTAAGTTTAATTAAATCTTAAAATGTTTTTTTTTAATTTAAAATAATTTTTTAATACTTAAAAATTATTTAAATTTAATTTTCATTTAATATTAAATAAATAAATAATTATTAATTAATTAAAATAAATATTCAAAATGTAAAATATCTTAAGTTAAATTAAATTTAAATGACAATATTTTTAGATGACTATTTAATTATTTAAAATATTTTAACATAAATTTATGAATTTTTGGAAAGCATTTCATTAATTAAATATTAAGTAATTGTTTAAGTAATTAAATAATAAAATTATTTAAATTAAATTAAATTTTATTTTAAAATATACATAATATATTTTATAATTTAATTGACATAAAAAAATAAATTTTAAAAGGTTTTAATCATTTTTATTATATATTATTTTAAAATAATTATTATTTATTATTTAAAATATTTCAAAATATATTTAATATTTTAACATAAAGTTAATTTTAAATTAAACTAATTAATATTTTGAGAATATTAATATAATTTTATATTTTTTGATTGTAAAGATAATTTTTGATAATTTTTAGAGATTCTGTTAATTAAAACAACTAATTTAAATAACTTATTTAACTAAATCAACCTCGATAGGCTACATGCATAATATGCACCCTCGGATAAGATCCGTGAAAATGGGGTGGGGGTACGTATCAATACTCGGGCCATCAGATCAAAATCGTGTTAACAGGTAAACATTAATGGGTAATGATTGCACTACGGTAATCATCTACCATTAATGCATGACGCAGCTCCATGACTGCTTAAGCCACTTATCCGAGTCAGCCCGATCGAAGGACCGTCAGATCGAGCATGGTTTGAGATGGACGATTGAGATCGAATGGAATGAAGATCTCTGCCACAGCCCTATCCCACGGTTCAAAGAAACCACCATATGACTCAATCCGAGCCATTGATCAAAAGATCAAAAGGCTAGATTGAGTATAACTAACACTCGTAGAGGATATCATCCTATTCGTTGTTGTTCTAAATCGAGGGCTTAGATCGGGCTGGACGAGGGCATTAACCGCGGGATCGAATGAGCGGTCAAACAAAATCTCAAAATAACTTAATCTGAGACATTGATCGTACGATCAACAAACCAAAAAATGTACACCAAGCAAGTGTTAGGAATAAACCCTAGAAATGGGGTTTTCATCTTGTTTGCTCGATCGGATGCACCAAATCGCTTGAAATTTTAAACACAGCTAGAGGACATGAACATAAACCATGGATGATTTTTTAACATTTCAAAAATCACTTAACAAAAAATTTATTAAGTCAAAGTGTTGTGACCTAGGAAAAGGGTTTTTTGAAGGATTTTATTGTTAGAACTTCTATGTTTTGATACAATTGAGCTTGTAGACTATCCTCGTAAAAATTCCTAGCTGAAAGTGCGCTCCAAAATGCCCTAGATCAACTGGATGGAGCCTTGGATGGACTTGGTGCTTGAGGTGGCCGGAGACTCGTTAGCGACGCCTTTGATATGTGGGACTTTGCTTGGAAAATGTGTGGGAAGTAGAGGGGAGCTTGAACAAACAAAGAGCTAGACTGGAAGAGCTTGAGGGAGTGAGAGAGCGTGGTAGGAAGAATGAGGTTCTTTTTGGATAACTTGCCCTATTCAAACCTCCTGGAGATGAATGGACATCTTTGATCAATCAGAGACCCCTCCCTAGATCATTGACACGTGCCTCAGAAGGTTAGGGTGGCAAGAGAAAAGCTAGGCCAAACGGGGTTGTCATTGGTGGTTGAGTATAGTGGGGGGGGGGGGGGGGGGGGGGGGGCACATTGCCCTTTTAAGCTAAACCAAGGGCTAAGCTTGATTTAAAGAGCTTCCAGAGAGATTTAGGACTAAAAAAGAATCCCCCAAGTAGGTTGAGATGAAAGTGTTGCAAATTTATTTTAATGGCATATGTTTTTGATAATTGACAAATACTATTTATCTTGGATTGCTTGTTGCTTCTAATGTTTCAGGAATCAAAGATCGGACGAACAAGACGAAGCCAATTCAAGATTGCGTAGGTTTAGGGTTGAGTCAGTTTGTACTTTTATTTTTCACTTCTTGAGTCTACTTGTAATAGTCAAAGAGACTGATGCTAAGTAACCCTTCACACACACACTTAAGAGACTTAGAATTTCTATTTTTACTCATATCGGCCAGGACGATTTTTTATATTGGCCTGGATGATCAGGCTTAAAACAGAAAGTCTAAATAAGGATTCTTAATTAAGGTAGCCGTCATTAACATATCGGCCTGGACGATACGTGTATCGGCCAGGACGATATTCTCAAAACAGAAAGAAGTTTCCGCCATAGATAAATAAGGTATACTATATTTTTAAATTATCGGTTAGGACGATCCTTTATCGTCCTGAACGATATTCTCAAATTATGCCTTAATTGATCAGGAAATCAAGAGAGTAATTAAAGATGATTGATACGATCATATCGTCTTGGACGATCACAGGATCGGTCAGGACTATCCAGTCAAAAACCTTAAGTTACTTTAGGACGATAAAAATCGGCCAGCTTGTATCCAGGGCTATTCTCAGGATGATTTTCCTCTGATTTGAACTGATCGGCCCGGACGATCGTGAGATCGACCGGGATGATAAAGCCAATTTTCAATCGTCCTATTTTGCATCCAGGGCTATGCTCTGGCCGATCTTCTTTGATTTGTACTAATCGGTCAGGCCGATGTCCATATCAACCTGGATGATAAAGTTGGCAACTTGCAATTAATGAGCTCCTTTGAAACTCTTCTATTTAAGAGCTCTTATTCAATATTTTTAAAGACCTTGGCTGCTGCCTTGACCTGAGAAGACCTTGAGGAGAGAAAGAGAGAGAGGGAGAGAGAGAGAGGATCTTTTGAGGGGGAGCTTGTGAGGGGATTCACAAGGGTTGCTTCAAGGATCGCTCTGCTTGTTCTTCGTCCAGAGTTTCTCATCCGTGGAAGGGTCAGTAGTGGTAAAGAGTTATCTTTTGGTTGTGGTTCTCTGCCAGCTTCAGGAGGAAGCAAAAGGACGTAGGTTCTCTGCCTTGTCGGGGTGGCCAAAAGGAGGTTCTTGTGAGGGCTTCTCCTCATAGCCGTGGGGGCTAAAGAAGAGTCACGTTTTTGTAGTGCAATACTTGGAGGGTGCCTCCAAGTTGTGGACGTAGGTTGAGTTGACCGAACCACTATAAATTCGGTGTGTTCTTTTCTTATTATCGCTTCAGCATTTATTTAATTTCCGCACTTTGTTTGTAGCGTGATTTTGGTTTGTGATTTTTATTCTTTGTGAAATTTTTTAAAAATACCAATTCACCCCCCCCCCACCCCCTCTTGGTTAGCTTGGGCCAGTTCTATAGGGCTTAACATCCCTAACAAACTTTCAAGTGGTATCAGAGCGGGATTCAAAAATTTAAGTTTAAAAACTTTTTGAATTAGATCCATGGCTAACCTTGAGAATCGTAACACTACGGAAGGGTATTCTATTACCCGACCTCTCCTGTTCGATAATCTACCTTTTGATTTTTGGAAAACTCGCATGTCAACATTTTTACAATATACTGATTATCGCATGTGGATGCTTATTCAAGAAGGATATTCTCCACCTTCTCGTGAAATTAATGGTATTAAAACTAAAATTTCTTTTACTGAATGGACTTTTGATGAACGAGATCTAGCTCAATTAAATACAAAATGTTTGAACTGCTTTTTCAGTGCTTTAAAATCTAAGAATTACATGTGTGTCTCAACTTGCAAAACTGGTAAAGTGATTTGAGATAAATTGTGCATCACCTATGAATGTACTAATGAAGTTAAACAATCCCGTTTGAACATTCTCTTGCATGACAATGAACTTTTTCGTATGAAACCTCATGAATCGATTTCTGACATGTACACTAGATTCACTTAGATAGTTACTTCACTACATGTACTAGGAAAAGAACTTTTAAACTATGAAAAAGTTAACAAGATTTTGAGATGCTTGCCTTCGTCTTATGATGCTAAAATCACTACAATCACTGAATCTAAGGATTTAAACACCTATTCTATTGATAACTTACTTGGCTCACTCATTGCTTACGAGCAAGGGGTGAATCAAAGAAATCTTGATACAGATGAGAAGAAAAAGGAGAAAACAATTGCACTGAAGGCGCACAAATCGGATTCTGAATCTTCCGGGTCTGAAAGCGATGAAGTTGCCTTCATCACAAGTCAATTCAATAGCTTTCTAAGGAAGAAACAAAAGCATCATCAAAGTTGGAGGAAAGGTAAGGATCATAAACATGTTAAAGGATTTTCTGATGTTGTTTGTTTTGAATGCAGGAAACCTAGACATGTGAGAGCCGATAGCCCAACACTTCAAGATAACATGAGCAAGGAAAAGATCTAGGAAAAATCTAAGTTTAAGAAGGAAAAGAAGAGAATCCAAAAGGCATTCTGGGCAGAATCTGGTACTGATTCCTCTGAGACTGAACCAGAGAAAGAGACAATGAACCTGTGCTTAATAGGGGAAGATCATCTTAAGCAAAATGATGAGGAAGAGGTATGTAAAACAACCTATGATGAATTCTTTGAAATTTATGAAAAAATTCATGCATCATACAAAAAACTCAAGAAGACACATGCTAGCTTAAAAATGGAACGTGTAAATTTGCAGAAAGAGTATGAAGTCATTCTCAAAGATCATGCAACAATTAATTCAAATCACATGGCTCTTCTTGATGAATTTGATGATTTAAATAAAAAAATATTCAGAATTAATTGATGAACAAAAGGCATTAAAAGTTTCACACACCTCACTTAATTTTGATCTTGAAAAATCTAAGGAGATTGAGAAAAATTTGAGGATTGAGAATGATGCATTAAAGAAAACTAATTTGAGGATTCAAAATGATTTGGATACATGTAAGAAAAATTGGATGACATCTAATTTTAATCCTAAGCCAGAACCTAGGAAGAGGTATTATAACTCAAACCATTTAAGAAACCCTTTTTCTGGAGTTAGATGTTTTTCATGTGGCATGCTAGGACACATCTCACACACTTGCACCATTCACCATAGTACACATTGGGTGTGGAGACCTAAGATGCATAATTCACAACATACCTTACATGTATTGTATTATACTTTTCCTAAGAAGGATCCCAAACCTATTTGGGTTCCTAAATATGACCGTTGTTGAGTTTTGCAGGAGTGCTCTCACCAAAGACCTCGTGGGAGCAAAGGATAACTGGACGTAAGGAGGCTGGCAGCTCAAAAATAGCTTAAACTCGCTGCCTTATAACTTGCTTGAAATGTTTAGTTTTTGCTTTATTTGTTTTTGTTTTTGTGCTAATTTTGTGCTTGCTTTGTGTTGTTCTAGTTTGTTTTGTTTTCTTTTTGTTTGGTGTCACATATGGTGAATCTTTTCAAGCTTTTAGATTTTAGAGTTTTGGAGATAGTGTTTAGCTTTTCTAAATTGGTTAAAGGGAGAAATACTGTTGATGTTTTCCCTCCTTCTGACCTTATTTAGTGGTTTGATTTTCTTCTCTAAACAAAAGTCTAAACTCAGTTTAACCAATGGTTTTTTTAATTAAGATCATTTTTCTTATCTTGCTACATTAATTTATCTTATGCATAATAGCCAAAGTTCTTTTAAATCTTTCAAGTTTTTTTGAAATCCTGCCATTGCATTCATCACATGATTTTGATTTTGTGTTGTGGATTATTCTTCCCTATGTTAGAGAGAGAGCTCCTATTCTCTAATATTTGGAGGATATACTCACAACTAAGTTTTTTTTTTAAGGGTATATTAAAGAGTTTCTAGCTTGCAAGAGTTAAAAAGGAAAGAAGCTATTGAAGCCAAATTGAAAAAAAAACTATATACACAAAAGTGTATAAAAAAGAAAACAAAAAATCAAAAGATGCTCAAAGAGCCAATCAAAGTGACAAGAGGCATAAAATGAGCCCACTAAATGCAAGCTATCATCTCTTTGCTAAAACTCTTAAAACTTAGAAAACTCATTGATTATGTGATGCTTTCAAAGACTTGATTTCAACTTCCATGATTGAGAAAAATTACTTTGTTTTATTAACTATGAGATATTTTCTTTGTAAATAAGTCTTGAATGGATCTTCTTATCCTATTTAGTTATTCTGAGTTAGGCCTCTCTTCTTCAAAAGAATTTTGTACCCTAAAGGATGTCATATCTAGGGTTAACAAAATCAAATGTTCTACCTTCTTCTGATTGAGATTTGTTAAAACTCCTTGATCTCTTGGAACTCTAAAAGATTAATTTTTAAAAATTTCTCATATGATGACTCCATAAAAAAAAAAAATTAAAATCTAAAAATATTCGTTTTTTGATTTTTCTTGTGTTTTTGCTTTTGTTTCACTTTTTTTTTTCTTTCGTTTTATTTTTCAGGGCCTTGATCATCACCATCTTTTCCTTGGTTTCAAATTCTAGTCATATCGTCGTGGCCGATACCTTTATCGTTTTGGATGATAGGGCAAATTCTCTTCAAAATCCATATGATGAACTTTTCTGTGCTTGCTGTAACTCATCGTCCTGGACGATCCTATATCGTCCTAGATGATATGATCGAACTTTGTTGCAATCTTGATGATAGTTCTGGCCGATAGAATATTTCGTCTGGCCGATGCAATTTATGTGCATCGTCCTGGCCGATACACTGGATCGTCCTGGTCGATCCAAGTGTCAGCACGATTCAATCTTTAAATTTGGCCCCGGACAATCCATTATTGGACAATCGGCCGGGCCGATCCACTGTTCATCCTGGACGATACATGTGGTAGTGATTTAAAACATTTAAACTTCGGCCGGTACAATCAATTATTGTGCATCGTCTTGGATGATACACCTAATCGGCCCGGACGATATGCTTTTTCAACGGTCGTCCGGCCTGACTCCTCGGGATGATCATCTGTGTCTAATCGTCCTGGCCGATATCTGATCGGCCCGGACGATCAGACCGCCTTTTTGACCAATCGGCCTGTACGCAATTATTGAGCCATATCGGCCTGGACGATTCTGCAATCGGCCAGGACGATATGGCCGTTTCTTTAAATTCAGGCCGTTCCAGCCATGGTTTTTCACTTTCCACACTTTCTCCTCTTGTGTTTTCTTGCTAACTCCTCTATATGGCTGGTGGGAAACGTGTCCAACAAGCTTCTGGGAGTTCTTCGAGGGCATGGATTGACCCTCGTTTCAGGAAAGCAGAAGATGATGCCGCCTACCATCATTACAAAGAGTGTGGGATAACTGTCTCCAAAATCATCAATCCTGCCCACATCTCTTACCCGGTATTTTATCTTTTCGCTCACACCTCCCTTTGCTTCATTCTGTCTCTTGCTTTCCCTTTCAATACCGAATTTCTTTGAGAGTTTTTTGCAAACCTTCGTATTAACCCTACCTTCACAGCCCTGACCTCCTAGGTGAATCGACGCTCTGTTGAAATCACATATCAGGATTGTGTTGATCTTTTACAGCTATCCACCACCGGGGATAAGCTGCACTTAATCGCCTCAGATCCTGATCTTGACTGGTCCATGGCGAATCACTTTCTTTGCCAGACTAATGCACCCTACCATGTTGGAGAGACTAGCTCTTTAGTCAAAGATGCTAGGACAATCCAACATGTCCTTCGCACCTCCGTAATTCCAAAAGCTAGGGACCGAATCAACATCACCCCTCTACTTTCCCTCACTACTTTCTACATTATGGTTAATAGAGAATTCAATACTGCGTAACTAATTTTTCGATACATGGATCACTTAACCACAATCCGTGATCCAAGTCAAAAGAGGAAACCCAATCTAGCCTTAGGACACATCATAGTCTATGTCCTTGAAACTAAATACCAACTTCAGTATCATATTCCACCAAACCTCCCAACTCCCTTCTACTCAAACAATTCCTTCAGTACCCTTCACAGTACTCGTCTCCACCCTGAGGAACCTCGGGGGGCTAAAGAGGAGGAGGCTCCCGCTCCCGCTCCCTTTCAAGACCCTGTTCCTCTCCACCAGCACTCACCGGTTGATTAATTAATTGAGAGGTTTGATCGATGGGAGACTCGCTTTGACGCCTATGTAGCTGCACAGGAGCAGCAACACTCTGAGGACATTGCCCGTTACGAGCAGCACCGCACTGAGGATTTGACCCAATTTGACAGTTTTCTTACTCACCAGCAGCAGCAGCATAACTAGGACATCGACTGGTTCAATGCTCAGTTTACCACGCTTGCCAGCTACTTTTAGCAGCCACGTCCACCTCCACCTCCTCCATCAGATGATCAGGATCCCTCGTTCTTTTAGTCTGTGCTTTCTGTTGTTTGTTTTCTATTTTTTGTAGTTTGCTTTTTAGTATTTGTTTTGTTATGGACCCTCTTTTTGTGATGACAAAAGGGGGAGTAGGGTGTGGTAGGAAAAGTTGTTTGTAACTTTGAAATTCTAAAGAACCTTTTTGGATATTTTCCTACTTGTGTTTGCCATCATCAAAAAGGGGGAGATTGTTGCAAATCTATTTTCATGGCTTATGTTTATGATGATTGACAAACACTATTTCTCTTGGACTGCTTGTTGCTTCTAACGTTTCAGGAATCGAAGATCAGATGAACAAGACGAAGCCAATTCAGGATTGCGTAGGTTTAGGGTTGAGTCAGTCTGTACTTTTGTTTTTCACTTCTTGAGACTACTTGTAATGGTCAAAGAGACTGATGCTAAGTAACCCTTCACACACACACTTGAGAGACTTAGAATTTCTATTTTTACTCATATCGGCAAGGACGATTTTTTATATCGGCCTGGACGATCACGCTTAAAACAGTAAGTCTAAATAAGGATTCTTAATTAAGGCAGCCATCATTAACATATCGGCCTGGACGATATGTGTATCGGCCAGGACGATATTTTTAAAACAGAAAGAAGTTACCGCCATAGACAACTAAGGTATACTGTATTTTTAAATTATCGTCCAAGACGATCCTTTATCGTCCTGGATGATATTCTCAAATTATGCCTTAATTTATCAGGAAATCAAGGGAGTAATTAAGGATGATTGATACGATCATATCGTCCTGGACAATCGCAAGATCGGCCAGGATGATCCATTCAAAAACCTTAAGTTACTTCAGGACGATAAAAATCGGCCAGCTTGTATCCAGGGCTATTCTCAGGACGATTTTCCTATGATTTGAACTGATCGGCCCGGACGATCATGAGATCGACCGGGATGATTAAGCTAATTTTTAATCGTCATGTTTTGCATCCAGGGCTATGCTCTAGCCGATCTTCTTTGATTTGTACTAATCGGCCAGGCCGATGTCCATATCGGCCTGGACGATAAAGTTGACAACTTGCAATTAATGAGCTCCTTTGAAGCTCTTCTATTTAAGAGATCTTGTTCAATGTTTTTAAAGAACTTGGCTGCTGCCTTGACCTGAGAAGACCTTGAGGAGAGAAAGAGAGAGAGGGAGAGAGAGAGGATCTTGTGAGGGGGAGCTTGTGAGGGGATTCAGAAGGGTTGCTTCAAGGATCGCTCTGCTTGTTCTTTGTCTAGAGTTTCTCGTCCGTGGAAGGGTCGGTAGAGGTAAGGAGTTAGCTTTTGATTGTGGTTCTCTGCCAAGTTCAGGAGGAAGCAAAAGGGAGTAGGTTCTCTGCCTTGCCGGGGTGGCAAAAAAGAGGTTCTTGTGAGGGCTTCTCCGCCTAGCCGTGGGGGGCTAAAGGAGAGTCACGTTTTTGTAGTGCAATACTTGGAGTGTGCCTCCAAGGAGTGGACGTAGGTCGAGTTGACTGAACCACTATAATCTCGGTGTGTTCTTTTCTTATTATCGCTTCAGCATTTATTTAATTTCCGCACTTTATTTGTAGCGTGATTTTGGTTTGTGATTTTTATTCTTTGTGAAATTTTTTAAAAATACCAATTCACCCCCCCCCCCCTCTTGGTTAGCTTGGGTCAGTTCTATAGGGCTTAACATCCCTAGCGAACTTTCAAGTGGTATCAGAGCGGGATTCAAAAATTTAAGTTTGAAAACTTTTTGAATTAGATCCATGGCTAACCTTGAGAATCGTAACACTACGGAAGGGTATTCTATTACCTGACCTCTCCTGTTCGATAACCTACCTTTTGATTTTTAGAAAACTCGCATGTCAACGCTTTTACAATCTACTGATTATCGCATGTTGATGCTTATTCAAGAAGGATATTCTCTACCTTCTCGTGAAATTAATGGTATTAAAACTAAAATTTCTTTTACTGAATGGACTTTTGATGAACGAGATCTAGCTCAATTAAATACAAAATGTTTGACTTGCTTTTTCAATGCTTTAAAATCTAAGGATTACATGCGTGTCTCAACTTGCAAAACTGATAAAGAGATTTGGGATAAATTGTGCATCACCTATGAATGTACTAATGAAGTTAAACAATCCCGTTTGAACATTCTCTTGCATGACTATGAACTTTTTCGTTTGAAACCTCATGAATCAATTTCTGACATGTACACTAGATTCACTTAGATAGTTACTTCACTACATGTACTAGGAAAAAAACTTTCAAACTATAAAAAAGTTAACAAGATTTTGAGATGCTTGCCTTCGTCTGATGATGCTAAAATCACTGAATCTAAGGATTTGAACACCTATTCTATTAATAACTTACTTGGCTCACTCATTGCTTACGAGCAAGGGGTGAATCAAAGAAATCTTGATACAGCTGAGAAGAAAAAGGAGAAAA
The DNA here is from genome assembly GCA_016618105.1 of Dendrobium huoshanense. Lineage (NCBI taxonomy): Eukaryota > Viridiplantae > Streptophyta > Magnoliopsida > Asparagales > Orchidaceae > Dendrobium > Dendrobium huoshanense. The sequence goes on along the minus strand of CM028351.1, from coordinate 16,802,305 downwards.
CAATTGCACTGAAGGCGTACAAATCAGATTCTGAATCTTCCGGGTCTGAAAGCGATGAAGTTGCCTTCATCACAAGTCAATTCAAAAGCTTTCTAAGGAAGAAACAAAAGCATCATCAAAGTTGGAGAAAAGGTAAGGATCATAAACATGTTAAAGGATCTTCTGATATTATTTGTTTTGAATGCAGGAAACCTAGACATGTGAGAGCCGATAGCCCAACACTTCAAGATAACATGAGCAAGGAAAAGATTGAGGAAAAATCTAAGTTTAAGAAGGAAAAGAAGAGAATCCAAAAGGCATTCTGGGCAGAATCTAGTACTGATTCCTCTGAGACTGAACCAGAGGAAGAGACAACGAATCTGTGCTTAATAGGGGAAGATCATCTTAAGCAAAGTGATGAGGAAGAGGTATGTAAACTAACCTATGATGAATTGTTTGAAATTTATGAAAAAATCCATGCATCATACAAAAAACTCAAGAAGACACATGCTAGGTTAAAAATGGAACGTGTAAATTTGCAGAAAGAGTATGAAGTCATTCTCAAAGATCATACAACAATTGATTCAAATCACATGCCTCTTCTTGATGAATTTGATGATTTAAACAAAAAATATTCAGAATTAATTGATGAACAAAAGGCATTAAAAGTTTAACACACCTCACTTAATTTTGATCTTGAAAAATCTAAAGAGATTGAGAAAAATTTGAGGATTGAGAATGATGCATTAAAGAAAACTATATTGAGGATTCAAAATGATTTGGATACATGTAAGAAAAATTGGATGACATCTACTTTTAATCCTAAGCCAGAACCTAGGAAGAGGCATTATAACTCAAACCATTTAAGAAACCCTTTTTCTGGAGTTAGATGTTTTTCATGTGGCATGCTAGGACACATCTCACACACTTGCACCATTCACCATAGTACACATTGGGTGTGGAGACCTAAGATGCATAATTCACAACATACCTTACCTGTATTGCATTCTACTTTTCCTAAGAAGGATCCCAAACCTATTTGGGTTTCTAAATTTGACCATTGTTGAGTTTTGCAGGAGTGCTCTCACCAAAGACCTTGTGGGAGCATAGGATAACTGGACATAAGGAGGCTGGCAGCTCAAAAATAGCTTAAACTCGCTGCCTTATAACTTGCTTGAAATGTTTAGTTTTTGCTTTATTTGTTTTTGTTTTTGTGCTAATTTTGTGCTTGCTTTGTGTTGTTCTAGTTTGTTTTGTTTTCTTTTTGTTTGGTGTCACATATGGTGAATCTTTTCAAGCTTTTAGATTTTGGTGTTTTGGAGATAGTGTTTAGCTTTTCTAAATTAGTTAAAAGGAGAAATAATGTTGATGTTTTCCCTCCTTCTGACCTTGTTTAGTGGTATGATTTTCTTCTCTAAACAAAAGTCTAAACTCCGTTTAACCAATAGTTTCTTTAATTAAGATCATTTTTCTTATCTTGCTACATTAATTTATCTTATGCATAATAGCCAAAGTTCTTTTAAATCTTTCAAGTTTTTTTGAAATCCTGCCATTGCATTCATCACATGATTTTGATTTTGTGTTGTGGATTATTCTTCCCTATGTTAGAGAGAGAGCTCTTATTCTCTAATATTTGGAGGATATACTCACAACTAAGTTTTTTTTAAGGGTATATTAAAGAGTTTCTAGCTTGCAAGAGTTAAAAAGAAAAAAAGCCAATGAAGCCAAATTGAAAAAAAAAACTATATACACAAAAGTGTATAAAAAAGAAAACAAAAAATCAAAAGATGCTCAAAGAGCCAATCAAAGTGACAAGAGGCATAAAATGAGCCCACTAAATGCAAGCTATCCTCTCTTTGCTAAAACTCTTAAAACTTAGAAAACTCATTGATTATGTGATGCTTTCAAAGACTTGATTTCAACTTTCATGATTGAGAAAAATTACTTTGTTTTATTAACTATGAGATATTTTCTTTGTAAACAAGTCTTGAATGGATCTTCTTATCCTATTTAGTTATTCTGAGTTTGGCCTCTGTTCTTCAAAAGAATTTTGTACCCTAAAGGATGTCTGATCTAGGGTTAAAAAAATCAGATGTTCTACCTTCTTCTGATTGGGATTTGTTAAAACTCCTTGATCTCTTGGAACTCTAAAAGATTAATTTTTGAAAATTTCTCATATGATGACTCCATAAAAAAAAATAGAAAAATTAAAATCCAAAAATATTCGTTTTTTTATTTTTCTTGTGTTTTTGCTTTTCTTTCACTTTTTTTTGATTTTCTTTCATTTTATTTTTAAGGGCCTTGATCATCACCATCTTTTCCTTGTTTTCAAATTCTAGTCATATCGTCCTGGCCGATACCTTTATCGTCCTAGATGATAGGGCAAATTCTCTTCAAAATCCATCTGCTGAACTTTTCTGTGCTTGCTGTAACTCATCGTCCTGAACGATACTATATCGTCCTGGACGATATGATCGAACTCTGTTGCAATCTTGATGATAGTCCTGGCCGATAGAATATTTCGTCTGGCTGATGCAATTTATGTACATCGTCCTGGCCGATACACTGGATCGTCTTGGACGATCCACGTGTCAGCACGTTCGAATCTTTAAATTCGGCCCCGGACGATCCATTATTGGACAATCGGCGGGGCCAATCCACTGTTCATCCTGGACGATACACATGGTAGTGATTTAAAACATTTTAACTTCGGACGGTACGATCAATTATTATGCATCGTCTTGGACGATACACCTAATCGGTCCGGACGATCTGCTTTTTCAACAGTCGTCCGGCCTGACTCCTCAGGACGATCGCCTGTGTCTGATCGTCCTGGCCGATATCTGATTGGCCCGGACGATCAGACCTCCTTTTTGACCAATCGGCCTATACGCAATTATTGAGCCATATCGACCTGGATGATCTGCGATCGGCCAGGACGATATGGCCGTTTCTTTAAATTCAGGCCGTTACAGCCATGGTTTTTCACTTTCCACACTTTCTCCTCTTGTGTTTTCTTGCTAAATCCTCTCTATGGCTGGTGGGAAACGTGTCTAACAAGCTTCTGGGAGTTCTTCGAGGGCAATGATGGACCATCATTTCAAGAAAGCAGAAGATGAAGCCGCCTACCATCGTTACAAAGAGTGTGGGATAACTGTCTCCAGAATCATCAATCCTGCCCACATCTCTTACCCGGTAATGGATCTTTTCGCTCACACCTCCCTTTGCTTCATTCGGTCTCTTGCTTTCCCTTTCAATACCGAATTTCTTTGAGAGTTTTTCGCAAACCTTCGCATTAACCCTACCTTCACAGCCCTGACCTCCTAAGTGAATCGACGCCTTGTCGAAATCACATATCAGGATTGTGTTGATCTTTTACAGCTATCCACCACCGGGGATAAGCTGCACTTAATCGCCTCAGATCCTGATCTTTACTGGTCCACGGCGAATCACTTTCTTCGCCAGACTAATGCACCCTATCATGTTGGAGAGACTAGCTCTTTAGTCAAAAATGCTAGGACAATCCAACATGTCCTTCGCACCTCCGTAATTCCAAAAGCCGTGGACCGAATCCACATCACCCCTCTACTTTCCCTCACTACTTTCTACATTATGGCTCATAGAGAATTCAATACTGCGGACCTAATTTTTCGATACATTGATCACTTAACCACAATCCATGATCCAGGTCACAAGAGGAAACCCAATCTAGTCTTAGGATACATCATAGCCTATGTCCTTGAAACCAATTACCAACTTCAGTATCATATTCCACCAAACCTCCCAACTCCCTTCTACTCAAATAATTCCTTCAGTACCCTTCACAGTACTCGTCTCCACCCTGAGGAACCTCGGGGGGCTAGAGAGAAGGAGGCTCCCGCTCCCGCTCCCTTTCCAGACCCTGTTCCTCTCTACCAGCACTCACCGGTTGATTAGTTGATTGAGAGGTTTGATCGATGGGAGACCCGCTTTGACGCCTATGTTGCTGCACAGGAGCAGCAACACTTTGAGGATATTGCCCGTTACGAGCAGCACCGCACTGAGGATTTGACAGTTTCCTTACTCACCAGGAACAGCAGAATGACCAGGACATCGACTTGTTTAATGCTCAGTTTACCACGCTTGCCAGCTACTTTTAGCAGCTACCTCCACCTCCACCTCCTCCATCAGATGATCAGGATCCCTCGTTCTTTTAGTCTGTGCTTTCTATTGTTTGTTTTTCTATTTTTTTTAGTTTGCTTTTTAGTCTTTGTTTGGTTCTGGACCCTCTTTTTGTGATGACAAAAGGGGGAGTAGGGTGTGATAGGAAAACTTGTTTGTAACTTTGAAATTCTAATGAACCTTTTTGGATATTTTCCTACTTGTGTTTGCCATCATAAAAAATGGGGAGATTGTTGCAAATCTATTTTCATGGCTTATGTTTTTGATGATTGACAAACACTATTTCTCTTGGACTGCTTGTTGCTTCTAACGTTTCAGGAATCGAAGATTGGATGAACAAGACGAAGCCAATTCAGGATTACGTAGGTTTAGGGTTGAGTCAGTCTATACTTTTATTTTTCACTTCTTGAGTCTACTTGTAATGGTCAAATAGACTGATGCTAAGTAACCCTTCACACACACACTTGAGAGACTTAGAATTTCTATTTTTACTCATATCGGCCAGGACGATTTTTTATATCGGCCTGGACGATCAGGCTTAAAACAGTAAGTCTAAATAAGGATTCTTAATTAAGGCAGCCGTCATTAACATATCGACCAGGATGATATGTGTATCGGCCAGGACGATATTCTTAAAACAGAAAGAAGTTACCGCCATAGACAATTAAGGTATACTGTATTTTTAAATTATCGACCAAGACGATCCTTTATCGTCCTGGATGATATTCTCAAATTATGCCTTAATTTATAAGGAAATCAAGGGAGTAATTAAGGATGATTGATACGATCATATCGTCTTGGACAATCGCAAGATCGGCCAGGACGATCCAGTCAAAAATCTTAAGTTACTTCAGGACGATAAAAATCGGCCAGCTTGTATCCAGGGCTATTCTCATGACGATTTTCCTCTGATTTGAACTGACCGGCCCGGACGATCGTGAGATCGATCAGGACGATTAAGCTAATTTTCAATCATCATGTTTTGCATCCAGAGCTATGCTCTGGCCGATCTTCTTTGATTTGTACTAATCGGCCAGGCCGATGTCCATATCGGCCTAGACGATAAAGTCGATAACTTGCAATTAATGAGCTCCTTTGAAGCTCTTCTATTTAAGAGATCTTGTTCAATGTTTTTAAAGACCTTGGCTGCTGCCTTGACCTAAGAAGACCTTGAGGAGAGAAAGAGAGAGAGGGAGAGAGAGAGGATCTTGTGAGGGGGAGCTTGTGAGGGGATTCATAAGGGTTGCTTCAAGGATCACTCTACTTGTTCATCGTCTAGAGTTTCTCGTCCGTGGAAGGGTCGGTAGAGGTAAGGAGTTAGCTTTTGATTGTGGTTCTCTGTCAGCTTCAGGAGGAAGCAAAAGGGGGTAGGTTCTCTGCCTTGCCGGGGTGGCAAAAAAGAGGTTCTTGTGAGGGCTTCTCTGCCTAGCCGTGGGGGCTAAAGGAGAGTCACGTTTTTGTAGTGCAATACTTGGAGTGTGCCTCCAAGGAGTGGACGTAGGTCGAGTTGACCGAACCACTATAAACTCGGTGTGTTCTTTTCTTATTATCGCTTTCGCATTTATTTAATTTCCGCACTTTATTTGTAGTGTGATTTTGGTTCTTTGTGAAATTTTTTAAAAATACCAATTCACCCCCCCTCCCCCCCTCTTGGTTAGCTTGGGCCAGTTCTATAGGGCTTAACATCCCTAGCGAACTTTCAAAAAGGAGAAGTCACATGCAAAGGGACTTGACCAAGGGAGGGTTTTGGGTATGGTTTGTCTGATTTAACCTGCCAAAGGTCAATTGTCAGAATGAGGTGGTAGCTAGGGAGGGTGCGTGAACTTGTTTTTTCCCTTAGATCCAATTCATTAAGTAAGGGATTAAAGTTTGATGGGGTTTGGCCATTTGAGATCTCTTTAAGATGCTTTGTTGAATTTTTGACTGGTCAAACAGTCAACAAAGGGTGAGGTGGCAATCAAGTGATGGAAGGGGGCATCAAGGGTGACTTGGAGAGAGCTTGGAATAACTCACTTGGAATTTACATGAATAAGTATGTATATGTGGATTGATATGGTTTGAATAGGTTGAATGGGTTGAATTGGCCCATTTAACCCTTAAGGGTTTGTTGGATCAACCACGTTGACCTAGGACCTAGGTTTGAGCTCAATGGATTTGGCTTGAAATTTGAGATATAGTAGAAGTGTTTTTCGGGGTCAAAAGGGTTTAAATGGTCAAAATGACTATTTAGGCCCTTAAAGGGCCATTGGGTCAACCTAGGTTGACTTGGTCAACCAGGTTGACCCAGGGACCAGGTCTAGGCTCAATAGGTTTGGAATGACATTTTGAGTCTATTGGAGATGGTCCCAGGGTCTGGTGAGTTCGATTCAAGGATTAGCCTTAAGCCCATATTCTCTCTAGACATTTGCAAGAGATGTACCTTGGTGTATGCTTTTTGCTGATGATATTCTTCTTGTTTATAAGACTAGAGAGGGAGTTGAAGGTAAACTTGAATTATGGAGGTCAACCTTAGAGTCTAAAGATTTTCATTTGAGTAGATCTAAAATAAAATATATGGAGTGTAATTTTTGTAGTAATAGACCCAGTGTGGGGATTGTGACTTTGGGTGATCAAGTCATTAATAAAAGTATACGTTTTAGATATCTTTGATCTATTGTCCAGAGTGATGGTGAAATAGATGGGGATATTATCAACATAATTCAAGTTGGATGGTTGAAGTGGAGGAATGCATCAGACTTTCTTTGTGATAGAAAAGTACACCTCAAACTTAAGGGAAAATTCTATAAGATGGTGGTGAGGCCTGCAATGCTTTATGGTGCCGAATGTTGGCCATTAAAATAGAAGCATAATACTAAGTTAAGTGTGGCAGAGAAGAGGATGCTTAGGTGGATCTGTGGATGAGTGTCATTACCCTTAGAGATAGGATACGAAATGAGCATATACGTGAAAAGGTTGGAGTAGCTCCAGTAGAAGATAAAATTAGAGAGAGTCGCCTTAGATGGTTTGGTCACATAAAACGACGGCCTTCTGATGATTCGGTTAAGAGAATAGTGGTATTAAATATGACTTATGTTAAGAAAGGTAGAGGCAAACCTAAAAAGATTTGGTTAGAAAATATTAGGAATGACCTTTCTTTATTAGATTTAAATGAGAATTTGACTTTTAATAGGACACAATGGAGGAAAAGGATTCATGTAGCCGACCCCACGTAGAGGGATAAAGGCTTGATGTTGTTGTTGATGTTGTCATATAAACGAACACAAGTTCATTTGTTCATTTATATTCGTGAACATGCTTATTTGTTGTTTAGCAAGTAGCTCGTTAAGAAAATGAAAACAATGCTCATTTAATTATGGCTTAATCTTTTGTTTGATTACTAATTCTATGTCATTGCATCAATTTTCCTATAATGTATATGCTTTACAAATTGTGTATATTATTAGATATATATGTAAAATGAATATATCAAATAAATAACTAGATATATAGATTTAAACATTTTCTTGTTACTATTTAAACTTCACCAAACAACTTAAATAACAGCTAAAGAATTATGATAATTATTAAAGCCAATAAGCACAACTATGTATGGTAATTAGGCTATTTGTTTAAAGTATTTGCATCAAAATAGATAATTACTTTATGCATGATTAAAGCTCAATTTCGATTCAAACTCGAAGTGAAAACTACTAGACAAGCTTGAACAAGATTTTAAAACTTATATTCAAGTTTGACTTTAACTCGAGAAGAAATTAAATAAACTAACTTGAATACTATTATACTTAGCTTGACTTGGCTCATTTACAACCATAGCCACATGTATAGAGAAATAAAAAATTGGATCCAAGAGACAAAATATGAAAATTATAGTTGGCCAACAGATCAGAAACATCTAGAAATATTAAGAAGGCAGAAATAAGGCAGATATTAGGAGAAAAATAGCTATCTCAAATGCATCTAGAATTGAATAAAATTTTTGTATGTATGAAAGCAAAAGTAGATTAGGTATACCTGTAGTGAGTTCAATAACAAACTTGATGTTTAATCTTAGCTAGTAAAGTCTCCAGAGGCAATAATAAAACCAGGGGAAATAATACAATTATCTATGCTATTGTTCAGTTCCAGGCATAAACTATAAATGAAAATCAACATGGTAAGCAAATATAGTTTCTTTATGGCCTAGTGGTTGTGATAAGAGTCAGTAAACTCTAAAACTAATATAGATGTATCAATAGGGAGCATTTTTCGATCCAAAAAATGCCATATAAAGTACAAGCATTATCATAATAAAAGTGAGTAAGGAATAGTTCATTGAAAATTAAGGGCACAATTATGGTCGATTATTGTCCTTTGTTTCTACCATGGCCTTGGGTCTTTTTGGGTGTTTTTAATACTTTTCTTTGATACATACTTTCTTATTAAAGTAGCTACACCATAGATTGTTTTTCAAAGGAGGTTTTTGTCTTTCTTTAGAGAAAGTGTCTTTAACAACAAGTCCCTTAGGGTTTGGTGGTAGTCACGAGATGTTTTAGAGATTGGACTGTCGAGCATTACTATCCTTCATCCTTCTTTGGCTCGTATAAAAGTGTATACCACATCTAGTGATGATAAGTTTTATCTATTTAAGATTTGGACATGAACTTGATCGAAGTCACTGTTGAATCTTGTAAGGAACATAAACACCATTTATGTTTCTACAAATTTCTTGAAAATTGCCACATCATCGTAATTCGTCTTCTTGAGATTTTGGTAATAATCTTGTTAAAGTTAGTAAACCTTCATTGCATTAAAATATCTAAAAACATAAAAATTACCTTGCTTGATTGTCGAGATCTTACAAGTGAGGGTAACATATTTTACTTTTGAGCACGTATGTTTGACGACGTCCCTTCTTTTTTTGTGGTAGACATGAAAATATACAATCTATTATTTTTAGGCATCATGATATTCCACCATCTTGTCATTATCATGAAATCAACTTCATCCCAAAGTACAAAATTTGGGTCTTTCAACTGTAGAGGAAGATCTATAAGGTGATTGATATTTTCTTTTCAAAAAGATCTTCACAATTTGGGATTATTGAAGACAATTTCTTCCATACAAATGATATGAGGCTTATAGTTTCTGAAATTCTCCCTTAGTCTGATTTTCACCATCATGATGTTGACTTCTTGGAAGGAAAGTTAAAACAATCATACATAATGATGTCATTGAAGAATATTGATGAGAAAGAAGAAGAAAAAACAACATAGGTTAGAAGAAGGAAACCGTAACCTCTCTCTCAGACCTTGTAGAAAAGTATAAATAAAAACTATTTTGAATTTGTTTGCTTTCTATCTATACACATATTGGAGGTATTACATATGGAAAATGGAAATACAATTTACACATAATAAATCAAATTTCTAATATGAGGGGATGACGACTAGGTGTAGGGAGAGGAATACACGGATTATTGATTTGATGTCCTAATATGTATCCCTTATGCCATTTGATGTAAGTTTATGCATATGTATTATCATACACAACCTGGGAACCCATATCACCAAGTCCCAAAATACGTTCACCATCAGTAACCACAATAACTTGAATTCTTACTCTAATCAATTCTTTATTGCCTCAAGAATCTTGGCCCTGCAAATAATTCATAAATCCAACTAGTACTAAAAATCTCACCTTCAGAAGGAAAAATTTTATTGATGTATTCTAAGTCTATAGGAGATAAGATTTTGCGACCTTGAACTTCTATAGAGATAGACTCTTCTTCTATATAAGCTAACTCTTTTGCAAGTTTTGCAAGGGAATCCGCCATAGAATTTCTTCCATGGGGTATCCTATACAAAGTTACACTTGAAATTTGTTCGAAAAGCTTCATAGTGTATTGATAGTACGGAAGAAGTTTAGGCTTCAAGACTTTGTAGATACCAGCAACTTGATTGATAATAAGTTGAGAATCTCCAAAGATCTTGATTTTCCCGATTTCCATTGATATTGCGAATTCTAAACCAGTTATTAGAGCTTCATATTCAGCTTCGTTATTAGTGCAAGGCTCTAATAAATGATAAGAATAACGCAACAATCCTTTTTCAGGGGTTATGAAAACTAACCCGATACCGGCCTTCCCTGGGATTACTTCTTGAGGTTCCCCAATCTTTTGTGAAGATGCAGCACCATCAAAATATAATTCACAGGTATTTCCTTCCTGCTCCTCTAAATTCATAATTTGTTCATCTGGAGTTCATCATTTAGAGGGGACTCAGCAGGGATCGGGTGTGTTGCTAAGAAGTCAGCTACGACTTGACCTTTGATAGCACGTAAGGGTATAAATGTGATATCAAACTGGAGTAAGAACATTGACCATTTTGCCAAACATCCTGACAATGTTGGATGAGTCATCAGGTATTGAAGTGGATTAACTCTAGAAATAAGATTGATTTTATGAGCTAACATGTAATGTCTTAATTTCTGGGCAGCAAAAATCATGGCTAAACAATATTTCTCAATAGGTGGGTAATTAGCTTTAGTTGGTAAGAGTCGTCTACTCAAGTAGTAAAGTGCGTTCTCTTTTCCTTCCTTGTTAGTTTGGGCTAACAAGGCGCCAAGAGAATTGTCTAAAGCTACGGTGTAAAGTGTTAAAGGTTTTCCCGGAATAGGAGCTGCTAGGACTGGAGGTGTTAACAAATACTATTTTATGTTCTCAAAAGCGTTTTGACACTTTTCATCCCAATGAAATCGGGCATCTTTCTTACATAAAGTAGCAAATGGTTGACACTTACCGGACAAGTTTGAAATAAATCTTCATAGATATGCCAACCTACCTTGAAGAGATCTTAATCGGGTTAGACTTTTAAGAGGTGGCATATCTAAGATGGCTTTTATTTTGGAAGGATCACTTTCTATACCTCGGTGTCTCACTACGAACCCTAAGAATTTCCCTGAAGTAACTCCGAAAGTACATTTCAAGGGGTTCATCTTTAGGTCATAGCGGCGCAACCTTTCAAAAACTATTCTTAGATCATGAAGCTGGTCTTCCCTTTGGTGACTTTTGACAACCAAATCATCGATGTAACATTCCACCTGTTGGTGGATTAAATCATTGAATATTCGTGTCATAGCTCGCTAGTAAGTTGCACCAGCATTTTTAAGTCCAAAGGGCATGACTTTGTAACAGAAGACCCCTATAGATGTTCTGAATGCAGTAAATTTTTCATCTTCAGGAGCCATCTTGATTTGATTATATTCAGATGAACCATCCATAAAAGAGAAAATTTCATGCTCAGAGCAATGTCTACCAGGAGTTCTGGTATGGGTAACGGGAACTCATCTTTTGGACATGCCTTATTCCGATCCCTATAATCGATGCATATGCGAATTTGACCACTTTTCTTCTAAACTAGAACGACACTAGCTAACCAAGAGGGATATTTCTCCTCTCGAATAAAGCCTGCATCAATCAGTTTCTTAACTTCAGTTATCACTTATTGTTCAATTTCTAAATGCAAGCGTCGTGGGGCTTGCTTGATAGGAATTATGTCAGGTTGAATTTCAAGTTTGTGGACTGCTATTTCTGGAGATAATCTGGGCATTTCGTCATAATTCCAAGTGAAGCAATCCTTAAACTCTGAAAGTAACTTGTCTAAGTTATTTGACTCATCCTCGTTTAATAAGGCACTTATGAACGTCGGACGTGGATCTTCTTCGTTACCAAGGTTAATTTCTTTAAGTTCGTCAATAGTTGATTGGATTTCTTCCTCAAGTTCAGGAGGTGCCTCCTTAACTTGAAAATCATCCAAAACATCTAAAATTTCTAAGCAATATTCATTAAGATTTTCAATATACTTTACAAAAATATGATCAGATCCTACATTGTTAGTAATCACTAAACAATAATCATCATCATCAAATGGACAAACAGTATTAAAGCCTAGTCCTGCTCTTGACTTTGGTTTATGGAATTCCATATTCCAAAGACTTTCAAAGGACTGAGCTTGACGTTTAGTCCAAGTAGATGGGGCTAGACCTTGCTCAATTAAATTTTTAACACAATAAGGATACCGATCAAAAGGGAGTTCCACTATTTCATTCATAAAAGGATCATCAATGTGTACATCAGTTTCAATATTTTTGCTAGAAGAAGGAACAAACTTAGCAGTTTTACAATCATCGCTCAAAGCATGTGAAACTTTAACTGTCAACCCGGCTACAATATCTTGAGATAGTGGGGTTAGAGCTAAAGTTTTCACAAATCCTTTAAGTCTTTCATAGGTAGACAAATCTGAATCATCCTCTATATTTGCCTGAATTTTATCTTCATCACTGTCATTTTCTAAAGAGATCTCAAATTTTGGCATTTTGTTATCATTTTCATCCTTCGGTACACATGATTCATCCTCTAAACCAGATTCTAAATCTATGTGTATGGTAGGGTTTTGCTTTTGAATGTTTTCATACATTGTACTTTCATGATTTTGCCATCCTCTGCATCTACCTCATCCTCATTGGGCTATCCTACCACCTCTTTGTGTGGGAGGAGGAGCAGGATGCCAACGAATGCTATCTTCGAGGCAGGGTTATTCTTCATCTCTTTTTTCTTCTTTTTCTTTTTCATTTTTCTTTTCAAGTGCTATTTCACTTTTGGCCAATTTAAGATCTTTGGAAACAACTATTTTCTTTTTAGGCAAATAATAGGCGGCATCTTCATAAATTTCTACTTCATGAATCGAGAATGGTTGCAAGTCTCCCTTAATACAGTGCTCAGTACTATCTCTGATGTACTTGATACACTAATGTAGGGATGAAGGAACCATTCTATATTCTTGAAGCCAGGGTCTACCTAGTAGAGCATTAAAAGATGTTGGAGCGTCTATAATATGAAACTTTGCTTCAGTTCTAAAATCCTTAATCTTTAACAACAGAGTAACTGAACCCAAAGCCCTCTCGCCATTTTCGTTAAAACACCGTAAGATCATCTTATCTGAGCTGAGCTTACGGACGTCTATTCTCAAATAAGCAAGAGTTCTTAGAGTCATAATATTAACTGATGCACCAGGATCTACAAGGATACGTGATAATCTAAAATTATCTATGTTCACTGTTATGTATAGTGGACGGTTGTGATCAGCCGTCCCTAAACATAGATCTTCATCAGAAAAAGAAACTTCAAGAACTCCTCTGGAATAAAGAGCTTCATCAGGCTATGTAGCTGCTAACTAGGCCATGCAAATATCCAGATCTAACAATGCTTTGATTAATGCTTCCCTCATTTCTTTGGAAAGAATCAAGGCATCGTAAATACTCAATTTGGCAGGTAGCTTCCTGAGATGAGCTAGGACATTGTAATCGACCTTGGGCATTCCACTCTCAATTGGACTCTGAAAAGGAACAGGTTGAGGTGGAAGAGAAGATTCTAGTTTGTCAACAACTTGCTTCCCTTTGTCTTCAGAAGAAGCATGAGGTGGTAGTACTTTGCCACTACGAAGCTTGATTTGCACTATCTCTTCAGAAGAAGTGATAGGCGAGTTATCTTCTTCGACCTCAGCTAATTTTGATTTTACTTCTGTTAATTTTCAGAATCAGACATCTCGGCTTCAATACAGATAGGCATACCCTGTAAATCAAGAGCAAGGACATCACTATCTGAATAATAACCAAGAGAATGTTTTAACTCTTCAAAATTAAATTGATCATGCAGAGAATCATTTTCAGGTGTAATTTCTAAGTCATCCGTAACATCATTATCAAAAATAGACAAGATATAAGCAGAATCCTTTTTCATTGAATTGGTATCATCAGACTCAAAAAAATAAAAGTCATCTAAGATAAGAGGATTGAGGATAACAGTCTCCCCATCCGAAGAAAACATAACTCTACTAGATACATCACAATCAACACTACTAAAAGCAACACAACGATCTCTAGTATCCTCCTTCTCCTGAACTGTAGGACCTTCAGATTCCTTAAGCTCTGAAGGTGTAGTCATCTATACATCATCTTCTGGAACTATCAGATCAACCTAGAGAGGCTTCTAAGCTCCAAAAAACTCCTAAAGAGAAGAAAAGTAAAGTTTATTTAGATACTTCTTTGAAGAATGGGATAAAGCTATATCCCAAGTAGAATCAGAATTTTGAAAAAGAAGTAGGAACAATAGGCTCACCAGTCACACACTTAGCTGATCCCTACCCCAGATCCACTAAGTATTCCTTGGGAATCACTACAGCTCCTAATTTCATGTTTCTGTCGAGCCATTCTTTGAAAGTAACACATTCTTCAAGCTGATGACCCAAAATCTCATTGTAAGGGCAATAATTGGGGTGATCTGACTTACCAACTTCTTTTGGCCTTCTAGGTGCAGGTAACTTGAAGTCTGGCTTTTTAAGAAGATTTTTCAATATCTTCTTTAAAGCCTCCTTCTTAAAGGGGTAAGTCTTACCAATTAATGCATTGAATTTCTCTCAATTTTCCTTTCTTTCTTCTAGAGTAAGGTAAGGCCGTTGTTAGTTGAACTCTGGCTGAATCCGAAATGGAGGGTGTTGTGGTGATAGATACTGTGGCTTCTGATACTGCTGATTATAAAACTGAGGAGATGACCTTTCTGCCTGAACTTTTATTAGATGCTTTCCCTTATCAACATCTGACACCGTCCAAGATTTCTTTTCAAAGACCTTCTGGGGTTTCAGCTTCTTAGGGTCTGAAGAGGAATGATCAACCAGGAAGGAGAGTTAAGAAGCTTCTTCTTGTAGACTGGAGGTCTTATTGAGCAATTTTTAAAATATCTTAATAGTAAAACCCTTCTAAAGAAAGGCTACTGGTCCATGAATGCTCTTAAGCAGAATCTCAATCGCATGTTGCTCTTGCAGTTGAGGTTCGCACTTCATGCTCAAATTCCTCCATTTAAGTATGTAGTCAACTAACTTTTCTCCAGGCTTTTATTTCTCTATCACAAGATCTTCAACAGTAACATGGTGCTGACTGCCTGCAAATCTTTTGACAAACATATTCTCTAACTCTGTAAAACTGTGTACTGAACCGTTTGGAAGATCTGCATACCAATCAAACACATTACAGGCTACTGACAAACTGTCTAAAAAGTAAAGCATCGCTACCCCCAACGTTACAACAACTGGCTCTAAAGTAGGCTATGTGCTCTCTTGGGTTCCCAGTACCATCAAAGATCTTGAATGAGGGAGGCACAAACCCCTTTGGGTATGGGACTGCGTCAAACTCCTCTTGGTAGGGTCTACCCTTTGGAGTATATGACGAGCTCTGTGACTCTGCTAATGCCTCCCTTACTTGCTTTTCTACCATTTGTTTTATTTCCTTTGACTGAGAAGCTTTAATTTCTGGATCTTGCTGGTGTTCTTATATAGTCTCAATCATTTGTTTCTTCCCTACCACCTAAACAGGCTCGGGTTGAGAAGACTCAACTTGTGCTCGTTGTGGTAAAGGACCCTAACTTTGGAAAGAAGCCATAGTGGCCATCATTTCTTCTATCTTCTTCTCCATACTTGAAATCTACTCATCTTTTTGTTTTAATTGTTGTACAAGACGTTGAGTTAAGTCCGGCGCTATGCCTTCCTCAACTGCAACATCTTGTAACACAGCATCCTCAATCTGCTCATCATGAGATGTTCTTCTTGTCTCAACCATAAAAACATCAGCCACTGTATCATCTAACATATCATCTCTATCTAAGTCAAAGTTAAAAGCCTCTTCCTCATCCAGATTTCTGATACTGTCTTTTAGTTCACCTATCCTCTCTTCTATAGATCTTCCAGAAACATAGTGGGGATAAATGGGAACATACTTTTCATAGTCCATGTGATCTAGAGTAGTATTCTCAACCCTCTCCTTCTCTTTAAGTTCTCTTTCTATAGGCTTCTCAGGTGAAGCTACTACAGGAGAAGTAGCCTTTTCCTTGGGTGTCCAAATATTCTTCTCATCAGATGTCGAAGAGGGTTGGTTTGAGGATTTTAATCGCTCTACATCAGGATAAGAAGACGGAGAAGGACCCGTAGAGTGGTGCCTATCTATCCGGGGAGAAGAATGGGTACGAGAATTATGTTGAATTTTACTAGGACTCTATGGTGGTGCTGAATAAGGGGACAACTAACGGCTGACTTTTTGTGGAACCTGCTGAGTACTTTTAAATTTCACTGAAGTATCAGTCAACACAATACTGGCTGTCTTTCTACTAGATCTCCTTGGCTCCCTAGGGTATCCATCAGTGAGAGTAGAGATTGCAGTTGGTTTGAATTTTCTTTTATAATCTATTGCACTCGACTGACCTCTTACCCTAGTTTTAGTAAGTTTTTGCCTTAAGGTTTCTTCTTCAATCCTATCACTAATCAATCTTCTCATTTTCCTTAAAAATTCTTCTCTAGTCTGTGGAGGACCATCTGCACAATCTTGTACAATAGCCTTTACCAAATTATGAATGTGTGTTTCCTTACTTTTTGTTGGCTCAGTTGCAGACTTTCTAACAGCAGTAGGGGCTGATCAAGCAATCAACCTCGCATCTTCTTCTCCATCAGCAGCGGAGAGGAGATGGAACCTGCTACCACTAAGATGTGGAGAGGTTGGAGGGATAAGCTCATTTTTCTTTGACATTCCTAGTTTTTCCATTTTCATTTTTATACGACGATTTTTATTCCTTCTTTGAGTTTTAGTCATAATCGTCGATAAATTGGAAGAAGATCCAATCTCAAACTGGCTAGGTGCACTGAAAGGAACTGAATTGTCCACCACAACAACTAACTTGAGTTTCTGGTCTTGATTAAGTTGCTCAATCCTAGTAAACATAGAGGGCTTAGGGTCTACAGGAGCAGTTTGAGACCCGCATCCCAAAGTGAATTCTAGGAAAGGTTTCTGATTAGCAACCTCACTGGGTGGGACAATAGTGAACTCAGGTCCACTAACAGACAATTGTAAGTCCTCAAATACTTTTCCAAATTTGATTACACTACCCTCAACAGATGGATTATAGGACAGGTTCATGTTATTAGACAGGGAGCAGATTAATTTACCTGTCATTTTTCCTGAAATTTAAAAGGAAATTTTAATTAGACTTTGAATAATTTTATTTTAAATCGCAAAGTTTAATTAATCCAACTAAATAAAATAAATCCTATCTCATTTCATACATATTTAGATATATAAAAATATAACTGCAATACGTAATATTGGGATAAGAATAAATTTTATTTAGTGTTTTAACTACAACTTTGAAATTTTGGACCCAATGCTAAGTCAAACATCAAGCTACAAGAAAAATGTAACTGCAACATTCGAATTAACATACAGGGGTTTTCTTTACAAAAAGGCCATACAAAGGAACTTCCCATCAGTTTTCTAACGGGGTCCAAAATAAGACCTCTAAAAATTTTTAGATACCGGTCAAACTATTCAAGAACGAAATGAATAAAAGAACCAGCGAAAGAAAGGTAGTTACAACCTATGCCAAGCATAAGTATACTACCAATATAAGGGTATAAAACACTGCTAAAGATGGAGAGAGGATTGATCCCCAGCGGAGTCACGAGAAAAATCTTGGTGGAAAAAATTATGTCTCCACGCAGATTTGGATTTCTCCTATTTTGTAATAAAAAACTGCATTAAGAATAAAGTACAATCTCGAGAAACTGATACAATATTCTATAATGGATTCAATATCAAAATAGGGTTTTGAAAATTGATATTTCTATAATCAAACACACTTCAAAGAATGACATATTACTTCAAAAAATAAACATGAAATTCTTAAGAATGTGTTTAAAAATAGAAATAAGTTTTTTGAAAAATTTATTCATTCTTTTATTTAGATATAACAAGAAGAATATTATATCATCTTAAAAGATGAACATAACATTTTTCAAGATATTCAAAAGCAATAATGAGTTTTATAAAATTCACCATTTCTAAAATTAAATATAACAAGCAATAAATTATATTATCAGAAAAGATAATAATAACATACTACGAGCATATTTAAGATTAGAAATGAAGTTTTTAAAGATATCTGCATTCCCAAAGATTCTTCCCTTGTTTTATATGAATAAAACAAGGTTTATTTTAGTCTGGGGTTCTCAAATCCCTATATGAGCAAGCCCCTATAGTTAATTATATCCTAGGAGGGATACTCCTAAGAAAACTCTCGATTAAAGCAGTGATTTCATACGCTTCTGACTACAAAGTAAAAGACAAGGAAATAAATGTATGAATTTTCAAGGAAAAAGCTCAATATTGAACATTTATTTGCGAATCAAAGGAAGAAAAGTAGGAGGTACCGGATTCTGAGAAGTCCAGAGGCGACCTTAGTCTATCCTATGTTGGGCTTTACATTTTAAGAGAGAATTTTATATTTAAGTTAAAATTTTATTAGAAATTTGGGATTATATTCCCGGAGGGCGAAAACTTAAGATCTAAAAGAATTTGCCTCAAAACCTAAATCTAATTTGGGTACTATAAAATAGTGACCCGAATCTAACTAATGAAGTACAAATCTAGACTTATCCCGGCCTGGGTTGGGGAGCCAGCTAACCTCTTAGGCACTTTAAAACTATGTGTCCAGTCTCTTATGAAAGATAGGTAGGAATGTTATTTAAGTTTTAATGAATTGGGGGCCGACGTCTAAGACAGTTCCTAATTGGCCCCTCAACTTATGTAGGGTGAATTATGCCTAGAAATAAAATACAATTAACATTTTAGACTCTTTTTTAATTTATATCTAATGCAATGCATGCTAATTAACTTGAATGCATAAAATGAATATGAAGCAGTTTAAAAATTAAGCTTAGAAAATAAGTTTTTCCCTAGAGATTGCACAACTTTCCCTTGACAGAATTGCACCGTCATAGGTCAAGTGGTCTGCCAGAACCCGCAGGCGAGGAGGTGCCTAATAAGAAAGAGAAAGTAATAATATGCTTATGCTGACTCTCGGCGGTCCCGAGCTTACTTCTTAGATCGTTAGAGTTACAATGTAAGCCTAAAATTTTTTATTAAAATTACAAGTAGAAGAATTTTAAGCGTACCCTTACGAAAACAAAGCACTCCGATTTGTATCCAGACTAAAACAAAACATGACATGCAATGGCCCTAAAAAAAGCTTCTACACAAACAATGTAAACAATCATATATAAATAATCCAAAATATAATATCGAATGTCCAATGTCCAAATAATTACACCCAGAATTTGCAGAAAAGTAAAGTGGCCGGGCACCACTGACAACAAACCCGGATTCTAATCCTAAGAATGACGCAAGTGATTTTTGAACTGGGATATACTCTTTTTTGTATCCTCATTTTTTTCGTCTTCTTTCTTCCATTTCTTCATTTCGTCTTCTTTCTTCTACTAGCTCCTTAGATCTGTCAGATCTAGATATCCAAATGAAAAGAAACCTATCCCTAAAAGGGATATTTTCTTTTCTATTTGTATATTAGAATCATTCTAATTTGGCATTCCAAATAAAAGAGAATAATCCTTTAAGGTATATTCTCCTATCTTTGGATTCCAAATCCGATGTAATATCCCATTTTCAAAATCACTTTCACATTTTTTACTTTTAATACATTACATTTACATCACAGAAAGAAAAGAAAAATCTAGACCACTTGTAGGGTTATCCTAAGTAATTTATAGTAAAAATCATCCCAAGCAGTTATATATTTGCACTTTGAATTAAATCCACCAGCCACACTTGGCCACACTCCTTATTTGGGGGCAAAGTAGTTGAAGCACCTGTATCATTTATAAAATTTATTAATTAATTAACCCCCCTTTTTACTGCCCTGCATGAGTGTGCCCACCTGCAGAAAATTTTGTTAATAACCAGATCGCTCCTAACCTACGGGTAATCTAATCGTTAACCAGATCACATCACATAGTGCAATAAAAGTAAATAAATAAACACACCAACAATTTTACAATCAATATGCAGTGAAAACTGATAAAAGCCCATCACAATGCAGTAAGAAAGTAAACATCGGCCTAACCTAAAACTAAAGTCGGTTGTCCTAGCAAACAAGTCTAAGTGTGTGTAGTAGGCTGTGTGGCTTGGATATGTCCTATATTAGTTATTGGTTGAAGTTTTCTAGTTGATTGAATTTACTTTGTTGAAAGGTCAAATAAGATTTTTAGTTTAAGTTTAAATATTAATGAATTAATATTTATTTTAAGAATTTTATTTTGTAATTAGTTGATTTTATTTTGTTTAAATCATTAATAATCAATTAGTTTTAATGTTTTAACACTCCATTGAATTCATTCGTGGTGTTGTGCCACCAGGCTCGAGGAACCAGGCCTCCTTAAGACACTTAGCCCCACAGCCCGGAGTAGTCCATCAAATAAACTTCATCTTTGAAGTGGTTGTTGTATATTAAGGGATTGATTAGATATTAATTAAGAAATTAGTTAAAGTTGATTTAGGTTTATGTTTTAGGTTTAAGTTTTAGTGCATTTAATAATTTTTTTAGAATTTATTTTAGATTAAAATTTAATTGTTAAAATTGATTAATAAAATTTGCTATTTAGTGTAATTTATGATCTTTTATATTATTTAAGTTAATTATATACTAAGTTTTTAGTAATTTATTATATTTTAGATGATTTATTATTTTTAATTATTTATTAGAGTGTTAATATTTTTATTAAATTTTTTTTAGAGATTTTTATTTAATATTTTAATGATTTATTAATCTTAAATGATTTATTAAATTTTAAAGATTTTATTTAATTTTAAGTTTATTAAAATATTAATTAGATTCAATTTTAAATTTATATTTAAACTCAATCTTTTAATGGTTATGTATTAATTATGATTTAATTATTAAAGGTTATATAATTTTTGTATATTTTTATATATATTATTATTAGTGTATTTAAAATTCTTATTAATCAATTGTTTAATTTTTAATTAGATTTGATTAAGTTTATATTAATATTATATACTAATCAGGAAATGACACTAAATTTTCTATGTTATGAATTTCTACCCTGAAGTGTGCATGCATCATAAGTCTAAATTTTCTAACACTCGGTCCTTAATTATTGTCCTTAAGTATCGCTAATGTTATATGGGATGAAAATTTTTGTTATCACTAGCCCTTAGGACTTTGTACATGTGTAAAAGGAGTTTGGGGATCTAAAATAAAATAAAAATAAGCCTAATAAAATTGTAGTTACTACAGGGACCTAAAGGGAGGAGTTCGCACAAATCACACCAAGGGCCCTGTTTTGATTAAAATATATATATTTATATATATTGTTTTGAAAATATGTTAATTTTATTTGGGAAAAATAAATTTTTGAATTTTTGTTTTAAAATCGAACACAACATTAGGAACGATATATCATCTCAAACGGAGAGAATATCATTCACTAATTGGTTCGAATTTCAAAGCTTTAAAGTTAACCAAATTATCGTAGTTGAACTCATGAGAGACAACATATGATCTCGAAAGAACAAAATTATGTTCAATCAATTGTTTAACTATAATAATTTGAATAAGAGACCATTAATTTCATAATCAAAATCACAATAGAAATTGATATATCTCTTCGAGGAAAGAAGTTATCAATCGCTATTGATCGTTTGAAAATAGAGGTAACGATCGTTGAAATTTGAATTTTCCGAAAGATAATTAATCAAAGGTTTTGAAAAATTAATTTTAAAAATATGTTCTGGGTTTCTAATTCTCCTACGAGCGCAAGCCCTCGTAGTTAATTACATCGTAGAAAATTTTGAATTTTCCTACGAAAACTCTCGATTAAAATAGCGGTGTAAATTTTATTTTAAGATTTTCAAAGTTTTATATCAAAGGAAGAAATGAGTAGGAATTTCAAGTGGGATTGGTTCAAGTTTGAGCAGTTATTTTCAGAGCCAAAGGAAGAGAAGTAGGGAGTGTTTTGAGATTCTGAATTACTTCAGAAACACCCCGGCCTATCCTAATTGTTGGGCTCGAATTTGATTGAAATAGATTATTTAATTTGAATGGTCAATTTTATTAGAAAGTGGGAATCAATTCCCGGAGGTTGAGGTCTTGTAGCCCGAGCTTGCCTCAGAACCTAAGTCGAAATTGGGTACTGAAAAAGTGACCTGAACCTAGCTAGTGCAGTGCAAATCTGGAATTACTCCGGCCTGGATTAGGGAGCTAGCTAAACAACCTAAACGATTTAAAATCATGTGTCCGGTCTTTTTATGTTGAGTGGTAGGGATGTTGTTTAAGAAAAGTTTTTGAGAGTGGGGATGACATCTAGAGCGGATCCTAATTGGCCCCTTTGACTTATGTTGGGTTTGATGCTTAAGAAAATGCAATTAAGGGTTTAAAGGTTTTTAAATTAGTTGCTAATATGATGCATTCTAATTGACTCGATTAAAAAATTAAATTTGAATGAATTCTATGAAATGAGGACTCCCGTCGATCCCGGGCTTACTTCTTAAAATGTTAGAGTTTCTATGTGAGCTTAAAGTTTTTAATTTGATTTAAGTAGAAAAATTTTATTAAGTCCTTAAGAGCCTACGATGAAATTCCAGGTCAAATCAAAATCGACATGCAGGAAAAAAGATTAAAAAAATATGTAGTTCTACTGCACAATCAATTAAATAAATCAATCAAATTAAATGCTCAAATTGAAAGTCCATATGGCAAGTGTCACTTATTATTACATCCAGAATTGCAGAAAAGTAAAGTGGCCGGGCACCGCTGACTACAACCCGGATTTCTAATCCTAAATCAAATTACTTTGAGATTTAGGATTCTTTTCGTTGTCCATCTCTTCGTCTTCTCACGAACATCTTGATTCGTCAGTTCCGGATATCCAAATGAAAAGAAACTCCCCCTTTAACGGGGTGTTATCTTCCCTCTTTGGATATTTGAATGATATCCTAATTTAACTTCAAAATGAAAGAAGACTCTCCCCTTTAGGGATGTTTTCACCTCTTTGGAATTCAAATTGAATATTAATATCCCAAACTCAAGTTATTTTAAATAATTACAACCCTATTCAATTAAATTTACATTAAGCAAATTGAAAAATCTAGACTCGATCCTACAAGGTTATCCTAATAATCAACAATTATATATAATCCTCAAGCAGTTAATATTTGATCTCAAGCAGTTAATATTTGATCTCAACAAATTAATATATTTGAAATTTAAATGCTCTGAAAGTTTGCTAGGGATGTTAAGCCCTATAGAACTGGCCCAAGCTAACCAAGAGGGGGGTAAATTGGTAATTAAAAATTTCCTTTTACTAAGAGTGAAATCACAAACCAAAATCACGCCACAAAAAAATAAATGCGGAAATAAAACTGCGAAAGCAAGAAATCAATAACACAGAAATTTATAGTGGTTCGGTCTACTTGACCTACGTCCACTCCTTGGAGGCACCCTACAAGTATTGCACTACAAAACGTGACTCTCCTTTAGCCCCCACGGCTAGGCGGAGAAGCCCTCACAAGAATCTCCTTTTTGCCACCCCAGCAAGGCAGAGAACCTACCTCCTTTTGCTTCCACGTCAAGCTGGCAGAGAACCACAACCAAAAGCTAACTCATTACCTCTACCGACCCTTCTACGGATGAGAAACTCTAGACGAAGAACAAGCAGCAGCTAAAGGTCCTTGAAGCAACCCTTGTGAATCCCCTCACAAGATCCCCCTCACAAGATCCTCTCTCTCTCCCTCTCTCTCTTTTTCTCCTCAAGGTCTTCTCAGGTCAAGGCAGCAGCTAAAGGTCTTCTAAAAAACATTGAACAAGAACTCTTAAATATAAGAGCTTCAAAGGAGCTCATTAATTGCAAGTTGCCGACTTTATCGTCCAGGTTGATATGGACATTGGCCTCGCCGATCAGTACAAATCAAGAAAGATCGGCCAGAGCATCGCCCTGGATGCACTCCTAGACGATTGAAATTTGGCTTGATCGTCCAGGCCGATCTCACGATCGTCCTGGCCGATCAGTTCAAATCAGAGGCAAATCGTCCTTACAATAGCCCTGGATACGAGCTGGTTGATATTTATCATCCTGAAGTAACTTAAGGTTTTTGACTGGATCGTCCAGGATGATATGATCATATCAATCATCCTTAATTACTCCCTTGATTTCCTGAACAATTAAGGCTTAATTTGTGAATATCGTCCAGGCCGATACAGGATCGTCCTGGCCAATAATTTAAAAATACAGTATACCTTAATTTTCTATGGCGGCAACTTCTTTCTATTTTGAGAATATCGTCCTGGCCGATATACGTATCGTCCAGGCCGATATGTTAATGACGGCTGCCTTAATTAAGACTCCTTATTTAGACTTTCTATTTTAAGCCTGATCGTCGAGGCCGATATAAAACATCGTCCTGGCCGATATGAGTAAAAACATAAATTCTAAGTCTCTCAAGTCTGTGTGTGTGAAGGGTTACTTAGCATCAGTCTCTTTAACCATTACAAGAAGACTCAAGAAGTGAAAAAGTAAAGACTGACTCAACCCTAAACCTACGCAATCCTGAATTTGCTTCATCTTGTTCGTCCGATCTTCGATTCCTGAAACGTTAGAAGAAACAATCAGTCCAAGAGAAATAGTGTTTGTCAATCATCAAAACATAAGCCATGAAAATAGTTTTGCAACAATCTCCCCCTTTTTGATGATGACAAACACAAGTAGGAAAATATTCAAAAAAAGGTTCATTAGAATTTCAAAGTTACAAAAAACTTTTCCTACCACAATCTACTCCCCCTTTTTTCCCAAAAAATAAATAACGACTAAAAAGCAAGCTACAAAAAATAGGAAACAAACAACATAAAGCACAGACTAAAAGAACGAGGGATCCTGATCATCAGATGGAGGTGGTGGAGGTGGATGCTGAAAGTAACTGGCAAGCGTGGTAAACTGAGCATTGAACCAGGCGATGTCCTGGTCATGCTGCTGCTGCTGGTGAGTAAGGAAACTGTCAAATCGGGCTAAATCCTCAGTGCGGTGCTGCTCGTAACGGGCAATGTCCTCAGAGTGTTGCTGCTCCTGTGCAGCAATATAGGCGTCAAAACGGGTCTCCCATCGATCAAACCTCTCAATCAACTGATCAACCGGTGAGTGCTGGTGGAGAGGAACAGGGTCGGGAAAGGGAGCGAGAGCGAGAGCCTCCTCCTCTCTAGCCCCCTGAGGTTCCTCAGGGTGGAGAAAAGTACTGTGAAGGGTGCTGAAGGAATTGTTTGAGTAGAAGGGAGTTGGGAGGTTTGGTGTAATAGGATACTGAAGTTGGTATTTAGTTTCAAGGACATAGGCTATGATGTGTCCTAAGGCTAGATTGGGTTTTCTTTTGTGGCCTCGATCACGGATTGTGGTTAAGTGATTAATGTATTGGAAAATTAGGTCCGCAGTATTAAATTCCATATGAGCCATGATGTAGAAAGTAGTGAGTGAAAGTAGAGGGGTGATGTGGATTCGGTCGCCGGCTTTTGGAATTACGGAGGTGCGATGGACATGTTGGATTGTCCTAGCATCTTTGACTAAAGAGCTAGTCTCTCCAACATGGCAAGGTACATTGGTCTGGCGAAGGAAGTGATTCGTCGTGGACCAGTCAAGATCAGGATCAGAGGTGATTAAGTGCAGCTTATCCCCGGTGGTGGATAGCTGTAAAAGATCAACACAATCCTGATATGTGATTTCGACAGGGCGTCGATTCACATAGGAGGTCAGGGCTGTGAAGGTAGGGTTGATGCGAAGGTTTGCGAAAAAATCTCAAAGAAATTTGGAATTGAAAGGGAAAGCAAGAGATATAATGAAGCAAAGGGAGGTGTGAGCGAAAAGATCCATTACCGGGTAAGAGATATGGGCAGGATTGATGATTCTTGAGACAGTTATCCTACATTCTTTGTAACGATGGTAAGCGGCTTCATCTTCTGCTTCCCTGAAATGAGGGTCAATCCTTGCCCTCGGAGAACTTCCAGAAGTTTGTCGGACGTGTTTTCCACCAGCCATAGAGAGGACTAAGCAAAAACACAAGTAATTTAAAGGCTGGAACGGCCTGAATTTAAAGAAACGGCCATATCGTCCTGGCCGATCGAAGAATCGTCCAGGCCGATATGGCTCAATAATTGCGTACAGGCCGATTGGTCAAAAAGGTGGTCCGATCGTCCGGGCCGATTAGATATTGGCCAGGATGATTAGACACAGACAATCATCCCGAGGAGTCAAGCCTGACGACCGTTGAAAAAGCAGAACGTCCGGGCCTATTAGGTGTATCGTCAGGACGATGCACAATAATTGATCGTACCGGCCGAAGTTAAAATGTTTTAAATCATTGTCACGTGTATCATCCAGGACAAACAGTGGATCGGCCCGGCCGATTGTCCAATAATGGATCGTCCGGGGCCGAATTTAAAGATTTAAACGTGCTGACACGTGGATCGTCCAGGATGATCCAGTGTATCGGCCAGGACAATGCACATAAATTGCATCGGTCAGACGAACTATTATATCGTCCAAGACTATCATCAAGATTTTAACTGAGTTCGATCATATTGTCCAGGACGACATAGGATCATCCAGGACGATGAGTTACAGTAAGCACAAAAATGTTTAGCAGATGGATTTTGAAGAGAATTTGCCCTATCGTCCAGGACGATAAATGTATCGGCCAGGACGATATGACTGGAATTTTGAATCCAAGGAAAAGATGGTGATGATCAAGGCCCTCAAAAATAAAACAAAATAAAAACAATAAAAAAAAATAGTAAAAGAAAAGCAAAAAATACAAGGAAAATCAAAAAATGAATATTTTTGGATTTTTTAAGTTAATTTTAAAATTGATTCTTAATTATTTGTTGAATACCACCTTTGTTTCACACCGAGGCCGTGAAGTTTATTTCACCTTCCTTAGGGCTGAGTAAACAGCCTCGTAGGCCTAGGTTACCCAGTGGTACCCGGTATAATTAAGTGATTTGATTTGGTTAAAGTTTGAAAATGAATTTTAATCAAAATTGGTTGATTATTGATTTTAAGGGTTGATTAAACACTTCTGGAGTTTTAGAGTAATTTTGAGTTTTTAAGAATTTTTGGAATATTTTAATCATTTAATTAAGGGGTTAGAAATTGACTATTTGATTTAAAATTCTTTCTGGAAAGTTAGCATTTTATTAAAATACTAGACTTTACTACGATCAGTTAGACAATAAGTATGTTAAAATCAGATTTTTCTACATTTTTATACGAATGTTTGAAGTTTTGAACTCATTTAGACTTAAGGTTGACCGATTTGTTGACTTTTGAATTTTAACAGATTTCTGGAATTTTAATATTTTTAATAAATATTAGACATTATTATAAGTTAAATGCAAGTGAGTTTGGTCGATTTGGATTTTTTTGGAATTAGTTATGAGGGTTTGAAATTTGAGCTGTTTAATGAATTTCTAAAATTTCTTAATTAGAGGGCCTTTTTGCAATTTTCCTCCAAATGAGATCCCAACTCCTTGAAATCAGCTCCAAAGGTCAAGGATGACCTAAGAAGAGATTCACAAGTGTTTGGGAAATTTTTGGAATTTTTAATTATTATTAATTAATTATATTAATTAAATATTCAATTTCACTTAAAATTCAATTAAGGTTTAATTTGCTGTCAATTTAAATTGGTTTTAATTTTCATTAATTAAGGGTTTGATTCTGATCAGTTAAAGGGGTTACAAGTATTTTTGGGTTTAAATTTGATTTATTATAATTTTTTAGAAATATTAATGGCTTAATTAAGGTTAATCTTAGGAAATTTGATTAAGGACTTTAATGATCTCTAAAACCAATGAAAATTTTCCTAGGGGCTGTACATGTCACTAAGTTCAAGTGGTTCAAATTTCAAGTTCAAATGAGGTGTATCCTAATCACAATGAAATCTCTAAGTTCTCTAATTAACGTCCTTAATTTTTTTCTTAATGACACTAGGTTTAATAGGTTCAAATCAAAATTTCTAACCCTTGGACTTAACATTCACTAAACACATAATAGCAATCAATTCCTAAATCTAGGATGACCTTAAGCTAGGTGAAAGTGTGTGTTCCCTACACATGCAAGAGACAAAATAAATTTGAATAATTAACAATTTGCTTAGTAAGTAATTAAAGTAATTGCTTACTAATCATCCCCATTAAACATATTCATTCAAGCTTAATCCATATTTAAAGTTTCAAGGTGGATCTCTCGAAGCCCTTAAAGATTTAAATACATATATAATTTAAAATAGATAAAAAAAATAAGTATATATATATATATCCAAATAAAAATTTTAAAATTAAATAAATAAAAAAAAATCATCAAAATGTTTTAAAATAACTTTGAGAGATCTTTGATTTATTTAAAATATTTTGAAATTAAAGCTTTGATTTTTCAAAACATTTAATTTAATAGTTAAATATAAATTAGATATTTAATTAAATAGTTTAAATTATTCAAAGAATCTCAAATGTTTTTTTTTTGAATATATTAAAATATAATTAAAATATTTCATTTTAAAATATTGTCTATGATTTGAAACAAATTTCAAAATAAATTATTTTTAAATTATTAATTAGTTTGATTTATTTAATTAATTACTAATTAAAATATCATACTTTAAGTATTTTAAAATTATTTAAAATATATTAAATATTTCAAAATAATTTAAATTTTATTTGAAAGGTTTTGAAATTCTGAGAATTTTAATATTTTAAAATTAATTTTTGGATTTATAGATAATTTTTAATCATTTTTTGAAATTTCTGCAATTAAATGGTTTTAAATTTGAATTAAAACCCTTTAACTAAATCGGCGGCTGTTAATGGGACAGGTGTCGCACTCTGGCTTGTCCCATCAAAACACAGAGCCACGTGGAGGAGCGGGATTCTTCCAGTCAAAATGCGGCGCCAATGATTGGCGGCGGCGGCGGTCGAACATGCGTCGATCGCGGACTGCGTTACGCGGTTTACTAATCCACGTGGACGTGTTGGATCGTCCATGTAAATGAATGAACGGATCGGATCCAATCCCATGGTCTGATCTCGCGGAGAGAGATCGGACGGCGGTAGTTTGATCCCGTGGTCTGGATCAAAGGCCCAGATTTCGTCGGACGAAGAATTAGGCTCCGAAATGGATACACTGTCAGAACAGACTGCGGAATGGCTCGATCTGGGCCGTTGATCGAGCGATCAATGGTCTAAAAAACGTACACTCGCAGAGGATTACGAGTGACGCCCTAGAATCAAATCTTCGTTCGTTCTCTCAACTCAGACGGTCAAAGTTCACAAAATTTTAAACAGAGATACTAGGAATGAACATAATTAATGGGGAGTTGATTTTCTAGCTCAATACATATTATAGAAAAACATATTTAATCTAGTGTACTTAGACCTAGAGTTTGAATTTATACCTCATTTAATGGACGAATTAATCCATTTCAAGATCTGTTGCATTTGTTGACTGTCCACGCTCCTTTTTGTAGAAGACGCCTAGAACTTACGACCCCTGGATCGAATGTAAAAGAAGCTTGAACGGATTTAAGCTTGGTTCGCCGGGAAACTCGTCGGAGAGGGTTTTGACAGGCTAGATTTGAGTGGAGATGTGTTGAGGAGTCTCTGGGGAGCTCAATAGAACAGAGACTTGGGCTTGAGAGGTTGAGAATGGAGAGAGATTGATAGGGTTAGAATGAAAGCTCATTAGGGCATCTCTCCCTATTCAAACGTCCCCAAATCAAATCAAGGGCAAGGATTAACATGGGGAGCTTCCAGATGCTTGACATTTGTCAAGGGAGTTGGTGGGAGCAGCAGCCAAGGACATGGAGAGGACATCCTTGTTGGAAAGCCATTTTGGTCCCCACTTGGACACATGGATCAATAGGAGCTGTTTGATCAAGATCAAAGGGTTAAAATGAGCTCTAGGAAGCTTCTAGAGCTATTTCCAAACAATTTGGAGTCCATTTGGTTTGAAAAGGGTATTTTAACCCCATAGGGGTATTTTGGTTATTTTGACCCCTAGTCAACTGGGGGTCAAAGTGGGTCTAGAAAAATGTAGTTTAATGTTCAATATGTCATAATCAAGGGTTTAGAAGTGATTGGATGCTTTGTGGAAAGCTCCAAGGTCAAAATCCACTAGATGGCAAGTCTAGTGGCATAGGCTGTAAATATATGAGGGTTATGGATTTCAATTCAATTTATGAGGTTAGAGACCTCAGAAAAGGTTCAAATTTGGAGGGTTGCCTCCAGAGACATGTCCCATCAGTATGCATCTGACAGACTTTGAATCGGAGGTCATTTGATTAGCTTTTGAAGTATTTGAAAATTTGCTCAAAAAGACCTTTAGGACCTAGACCTTTGGCCTTGAGTTTGGGTCTGGATTTCTGGATTTGAAATGGATCTTGAGTCTGAATGATTAATCATTGAATTATCCAAGTGATTTCTAATCATTTAGGTGATTATAAATGATTGGATAGGTTTAGAGCTAGATCAAAGGTAGGATCTAAGATTGAATTGGAGATTAAGATCTGAATGGGTTTAAAGTCTGGATTTGATTGAAGTTTGAATTGAATTAAGGTCTAGGCAGTTCCTAAGGTTTAAGAAGATCATAGGGTCTGGATCTAGGAGAGTCTTAGGGTCTAGAATAGATCCTAATATCTGGATTGGTCTGGAAGAATCCTAGGGTCTAGAGTAGATCCTAGGGTTTTAAGTCTAGAAGGGTCCTAGGATCTAGAAGGGATCATAAGGTCTGCATCTAGGAGAATCCTAGGTTTTAGATTGATCTGGAGTCTGGATGGGTCCTTAGTGACCTCATACAAAAATGAGTTCAACAGGCCCTTAAAGGTTCTCTAAGATTTAGAATACTCACAGTCACCAGGGGCTACGACCCGGTGGTTCCGCCCGTAGCACCTCTACCCGGTTGAATAGAGGCGACTGACGTTATTAGCTCCTTGTCCTTTTGTTCCCTCGACCAGTATTGTTCCTCGCAGTTTATGCCAATAAAGAAAAGAAAATAGGGATTAGAAATCACATTTAATAATTAATAATAAAATAATTGAAATTTAATGAAAATAAAAGACGTACCTTTCTTCGGGCTTGAACACTGGTTCGTTACTTGGCTTTTGAAACCTTTCACTTTTGAACACATTTCATATTTATTTCGAAGCATAAGAAAGTGGAAAGAGAGACATGGGTAGAAAAGAAAGAGAACTTTTACTCTTCTTTAAAATTTTACATTCCAAAAATCACTCAAACCCTTTTACTCTAAAAAATCCACACAACCCCTTCTCCAAAACTCTCACACTTTCACTTTTGAATTCATATTGTATACCTTTCCAATTTTTTATCCCGAGGCACAAGAAAGGGAAAGAAGAAGAAGAGAGGTAGGGAGGAAAAGAAATCTTTTACTTTTCAACACATACACTTTCCACAAAAACAAACACAAGTTCACTTTTCAAAATCACACACTTATACCATACTTTTTATATACACCTTTAAACTTTCAAAATACACACACTTCTAAAATTCACACTCCACATTTTTCACTACAAAGTACCATTCTACACATTTCAAAATTTAACACATACATTTTACTATTATAAATCACTTATTTTTATCTTTTGAACATATATTTGAGCTTCACTTTTCAAATCACCTACAAGTTTCATTTTTTCAACCCTTACAAATCTCTAACTTTTAAAATCCCTACACATTCTAATGCACACTTTTTAAAATATTTCATCTTACAAAACACACACAAATTTTACTTCCCAAAACTTCTCAAAGACAATTTACTTCTCCTTCCACACCCAAACATTTAAC
Source organism: Dendrobium huoshanense (assembly GCA_016618105.1). NCBI lineage: Eukaryota > Viridiplantae > Streptophyta > Magnoliopsida > Asparagales > Orchidaceae > Dendrobium > Dendrobium huoshanense. The sequence goes on along the minus strand of CM028351.1, from coordinate 16,770,387 downwards.
TTTTTCTTATGAACACTCCATACACTTCCAATATTCACACTCCATATTCTTTACTACAAAATACCTTTCCACACATACGCTCCATTCTCACAATCCAACCTTTCTTTTCACCTATCCCACTTTTCACATCGTTTCCCAAAACTCATACAAACACCTCTCTCACAATACCCTTCATTCAACAAACTATTTTTTTAACATACAAAACTTTCTCTAGAACACACACATTTCCCTCAAAATCATATATTTTACCTTTCGTTTCTCTCATATAAAAATCTTCCCAACATAAACTTCCATCTTTAAGAGAAATATAGATCTATTACCTTTTCATTCACTACTTCATCTATTTTGATGTATATCAAAATGACGAAATCAAATTTTACAACTTTGTTCCAATGATTTTGAAAACTACAACTGATTCATCAATTTTAAGAAAGACGAAGAATGCGGCTGATTTTGAACAGTTTGTCTTAAAGAAATAATGCAAAATATTATCATCTTTGGATATAAAGGATATAAAATCTGATATAAAAAAAAAATCTTGTTAATTCAAAGCAAGCCATACATATCTAATAGTTTGACTCTGAAGAGAATAAGAAATCCCTATCCTCATCTCTTAGAAACGAAAACTAATTTCAGCAAATGGTGATTAATATACATGGCATTTATTTAAATAAACTTCAACACAAGTAATCACTACCCCTAAACCTCTTTCAGAGAAACCAAAACATATTGCAGCCTTATTTATTCAAAGAAGAAAAGGATGAAATAATAATTTCTATTTCATTTTCACACTTCAAAAAAGTTATTTTTAAAAAAACGTTCTTCGAGAGGAAAATCAATTCAAAATATAAATTTCTTTCAAGAAATTAAAGCTTATGAACATTTCAGCAAATTTTCCCTTCAGAGTAATTTTTTTAAGAAAGAGACTCACTCCCTGCAACTTCTCTTCTGAAAGAAAGAAGTTGGAGTTAGTTCTTGTCTTTGATTAACAAGATTAAAACCACCCCATTTCTTCCGATTTTCTTAATAAAACAATGGATAAATCTTTCCTTTTCTGTTTAAGAAACAAAACGAAGCCAACATTTCTTGATTTTCAAAAAATTTAATCTAAAAGGGATGAGAAAGAAAATGATGAGGAGGATATAGGAGAAATTACCAAAGGTTGAGAAGGTTTCTGGTCTCAACTTGGGCAGAGGAGGCGAGAGATTCAGGTAAGGTTGCTATCCACGGAGCAAGGGGCAGCGATGGGGTATCCAACCTTGGTGTAGTGCGGAATAGAGGCAACGGGAGGCTGAAAGTTCTTTTGCCCAGGCTTCTCACGAGCAGAGAAGCGATTGGGATTGTGCAAACTGCTGGGAGGAGACGACGATGCTGGGGATTTGGAGTTTCTGGCGAATGGGAGATCGGAGATGGACTGGAGCCTTCGGCTCTCTTGAGAATAGAGAAGAGGTTGCCTGGGGCTGGGGTTTTTGCCAACTGTAAACTGGAGAGGAGGATCCAGCGGGGGATAGAGCAAGTGGCTGCATGAAATGGGGCTGGGATTTGCGCGACTGGGAAGAGGCGAACTGGGAGAGAACGACCATGTGGGAGTTCAGGAGTTCGGAATTAAGGGGAGAGGGAGACATGGGTTCGGGCGGTTTCAGCCGAAATAAGAGGGAGAGAGACGTGGGGTTAGACCGGCCCTAACTGCACTTAATCAAATCTTATTTCAAAACAAATTTGACGGCTTAGATTGGTTTAAGCCCTAAAAAAAATCTAAGCGATGATCTTGATTTGATTTAAAAATAAAATAAAATAGATTTTATTAGGAAGAATTTGATGTTTGATTGGTGAGTTAGTTAGAGCCTAATGATATATTAATTCGATCGAGAACGATTTGTTCACATTAAATTGAGTCGATCGACATTGATAAATCATAAATCGAGCTTGATTTTAGTTGATTTTGGAGTTGAATTGAATTTGGATTGAATTGATTTTGATTCGCATTGAGTGATAGGCTCGAGTCGATGCTACGTGAGTGGGCGACCACCTAAGGGAAATCCTGCGGGTGCGATGTCTACACTAGGCTACAAAGACCTAGGTGCTAGAGATAAACTCTGGGGAAATTGACCTCGAATAATGAGGTCAACATCCACTATGTTCACATCTAAAACCTTAAGTTTCTTAAGGTGAATCAAGTGTAAAGTTGACATATTGGCTGCTCACTTTCAAATAACAAATCACTTTGCTTACACCATATGAAACTATTCATGATTATCGACAACCCTCAACATCTCCTAAGGATTAAAACATCAACTTAACCAAGCAAATATAATTAAACCAGATAATAAGAGATAGTAGTGAATGCATCATCTAATTATAACAATGATCGAAACCATTTCAGCCATCACATCTTTGAAGTAAAATGAAATTCAAATACACTTAGCTCTAAGATTTTTTTTTTGCAAAGGAGGAGGAGAAGTAGGGGATGAGAAAGAGGTGGAGGGAGATCAAGGGAAGAAGAAGAACAAGAAGAGAAAGAAGAAGAGCAAGGTGGAGAGAATGAAGAGAAGGGAAAAGAGAAGAAAGGGGAAGAGATATACCTGAGAATAGAGGAGGGATTCACCTAGAAGCAACGACCTTCTGTTGGCGTCGAGCAAGGAATGGATCGGGTTTCGCCTGGAGCTTCGCAAACTAGGCCGTGCGAAGCCAAGATGGGGAGGACGACGGGCTGGGCTGCTGCGAACAGGTGAGATCGGGGTCTTTCAGTCTGTAGCTAAGGGAGGAGATCGGGTAGACTAGGTAGATCGCAAGAATGGAGAAGGAATAAAGCTCGATGACCATCAGGTTCAATCCTAGGCTCGCGAATCTAAGAGAGGAAGAGGACTCGGTGTCGAACAAGGAAGGCCGACGTCAGGACGGCTGGAGGCGTCGGGACGGCTGGAGGCATCGGGATGACTGGGTGTGCGGGAGAGGGATAGGGAGCAAAGGAGCAAGGGAGTCGAGGATTTCCTCGGCTCCTTCCAAACTAAAAAAAGGGAGAGAGTGAGAGCGAGAGGGGGAGAAGGGATTTTTTTTTGTCTTGGAACGGAGAGGGAGGAGAACAAGAGAGAGAGCGAGTGAATTGGGTCTCACGCGACTAAATACTGTGGCAACGGTCAACTTCAAATTTTGGGGAAATCGGAGCCGTCGATGCGATTACCAGATTTAGGAAATTATTCAAATTAAGCCAAAAGTAGATTGGAATTTATTTTGGATTAATTTGGGATGATTACAGTTAGGTTTGGATATGGATTTGATTAAAAGTGGCTTGACTTAGAATTGGGTTAAGTTCAATCTATTTGATTAAATCAAATTAAAAATGATTTGGGTCAAATTGAAATCGTCACATTCAAAACAATATATTCGAGCTTGATTGAACATGATCGAATCTAAGTTGACTCAATTCAGATTGATTCAAGTTCCAATTGAGCTCGATGAGGTTCAATCGAATCAATCGAATGCACGCGAGGGCACTCGAACAAAAAAAGAAGCCAACAAGCTACTTGCGAAATAACAAATAAGCATGTTCACGAATATAAATGAATAAATGAGTATGTGTTTGTTTATATGACAAAAACAACAACAACAACAACATCAAGCCTTTATCCCACTACGTGGGGTCGGCTACATGAATCCTTTTCCTCCATTATGTCCTTTTAAAAGTCAAGTTCTCGTTTAAATCTAATAAAGAAAGGTCATCCCAACAACAACATCAAGCTCTTCGGGTTCGCCCTAGGTCTCCAGATGCGAGATCTGAGCTGTCGATTCTAAGATCGAAGGCTGGATCCAGCCGCCCCGCTGTCTCGTTCGAACCGCGAGGCTGAGTAGACGGACGGATCCGGTGTCCGATGCAATCAGAGCCGTCCGTTTCAATCCACGCAAAATCTGACAGCCCTGAGTGGTTACCTACGTGGTCAAGTGTTGACCACCATCGTAATCAACCCGCAATCATTGTGGACAATGATTGCGCCGCCCCCGTACTTTTGGGATCCAATCCGGGCACGACACGTGGCGCACCAACAGTCGTCACCGAGTTTTGAGACAGCCAGTGGCTGTACACCACGTGTCCCGCAATTTGACCGCCGTCGCCACGTGTAAGCGAGACACGTGTCCAGCTGTCATTTTTTTTAATAAAAAAATTATTTTTTAATTCAGAAAACTTTAACAAATTATAGAAAATTCATTTTTGATCCGGTTTTGACGTGCAATACCTCATTTTGATCGTATTTTTATTCTCTACATGAAATTTTTTTTTAAAAAAAAAAATTATATGTTAATTTCAAATTATTTTAAAATTAGTACAAAATGTTTTTTTTATATTATTTTAATTATTTTATCATAATATTTTTATTTTAACTATAGTATTAATAATTATATTATGTTAACTCTTTTTTTTTTGTTACTATTTTGTGTTTTTTTATAGTTATTATTATTGTTGTTGTTATTATATTTATTTGAATAAAAAAATGTATTTTTAATAATTAAATCTTATCTTAGTTATTTTAATTAGTTTAGTTACTTAAAATATTATTAATAATTTTAATATTATTACTATTATATATTTTTAAATTGCTTTAAATTTCAGAAATATCAAAGTCTTACTTTATTCTATTTTTAATAACTATTTTTAAATATTGTTTATATAAAATTATTTTTAAGTTTATTTATTATATTTAAACTTCAAAAATTCATAACTTTTCCGTTTCATATCAGATTTCGGCGTACAACCCCTCATTCTTCTCAAAAAAATGAGGGCTTTATTTTAAAATTATTTTTAGTTTCTTTTGATAGCTGTCTGGATAGATTTCGGTTTGGATTGGCTTCTGGGACTATTTTAATATTATTTATATAATAATTATTATAATTATTTTAAATTAAAAAATTATTTTTAAATCATTTTGAAACTTCGATCGGGTCGGCCGTGGATCTCCCTATATCTATGTACTATGGATTGATTTATTTTGAATTAGGTTATTTTTCAAAATTTATATGTATGTATTTATAGATATTTTGAAATATCTTGAAATTACTATAACTTTAAATTCTAATTTTTGGGAGATTCACTCCAATGAAATTTTAGACATGGGTTCCATGAATGAAGAGTAATCATGGGGGAGTGGATTAGTGGGTAGTTGGATTTCAATCATTCACTAATCCCTTCATTATTCGTACTTACTTTGTGTTCGTCGTAGCTTGCATGTGTAGGTTGCACCATGAGCACTTAGCTTAGGCTATCCTAGATTTAAGAACATGTGTGTTCAATGCTTTTATATGTTTCCCGTGCATTATTACCTTGAGGGTTAGTGTAAAACTCTATTTAAACCCATATAACGTAGTGACACCCTAAGGACAAAAATTAAGGACCCGTCTAGTGAACTTAAAAGTTTTCTAGGGCTTAGGGTAGATCACTGATTGAAATGAAAACCTCAACACTTAAACTTAGTGACATCATAAACTTTCTAGAATTTCTTCAGAATTTTTAGGAGTCTTTAGACCCCATAGTTAACCAACCCTAATTAACGTGCTAAATAAAGCCTCGAGACTTTTCAAAAATTACAATAAATACATTTTAGGTTAGAAAATTATCCATAATACCTTGATCTGACTAGAATCTGATCCTTGACTTTAGATAAATAGGTCCCCCCCAATTTGACTCTAGGTTGACCCTTAATTTGACCATAGGTGGAAATTACCATTTTGCACTTAAAAAATCATTAAAAACTATAACAAATCCCAAAATTTCTCCAAACACTTGGGATCACTTTCGCAGGTAATTCCTAACCTATTGGAGTGATTCCAATTTGTTTGGAGCAGATTTGGATCAAAACTTTAAAATCAGCCCTTTATTAGATAATTTAGATAATTCCTTTAATTACCAGATCTTTAGAAATTCATAACTAATTGTAGAAAATTCCAAATTAGGCAAACTCACTTGAATTAGACTCCAATTAGGGCCTAGTATTTATTAAAAATCTTAGATTTCTAAAACACGGCCTAGATTAGAAAGTCAATTTTTTGGTCAACCGTAGTTCATTTAGGGCCCGAAACTTAGAAAATTCATAACTCTGCCTAGAAAACTCCAATTTCAGCGTACTACATGGCTAACTACTCCTCTTAAGGTATAGTATTTTCTTAAGGTGTTAGGAATCTTAAACCTGGCATATTTCCCAAAGTGACTTTTCAGACCCTTAACTTAGTTCCTAAGATGACCCGGAACTTTCCAAAATTGGCTAATACCACTTTAACTTTAAATATCATTACTCTAAGCTTTTAAAAATGTTCAAACAAACTAAATTACTTAAAATAGATCCTAATTCATTAATATTTAAATTTTAATTAAAATTTCCTTTTTTGGCCTATAACAAACCTAAACTTTAGGCAATTTTAACCAACTACCCATATTTAGGACGTATCCAGACCATACAAGCCTTACACACACATAGAATTATTTGCTAGGGCACCAATTCTAGATTTAGGTTAGGCCGCTGGGTTTTATTTTCTGCTGTGTGCCGGAGCTTTTCGTGGTTTTCATTACATGCTGTTTAAAATTGCTGATTTGTTTACTTACTTTTCATGCACTCTGGGATGTGATATGAGGAACGTTAGATCTACCCCTAGGTTAGGAACATCATATATATATATATATATATATATATATATATATATATATATATATATATATATATATATATATATATATATATATATATATATATATATATATACTGTTCTTCCGTGTAGGTGGTCATGCTCAAAGCTAATAAAAGGGGGGCACCGTTATAATTTCTAATATTGCCTTATGCAGGTGCTTGCTCAGCCCCCCATAAATAAATGAGGGCTAAAAAATATATAACTACTACATGTGGAGCGGCTTAGCCCTCATGATTAAGAGCATGGCTTGGCACAGCTTCAATGGGTTGAGTTTTTTTTACTTTCATATATATAACTGCTTGTGACGTTTTAGGATAACCATGCAGGGAGTCTAGAATTTTTCATTTCCATTTGATGTAATATTTGTAATAATTTGTAAAGAGTTATGAAAATGGTCTTTGAGTGTGGATATTATTATCCAACACGAATTACAAAAGAAGAAGGCATCCCTAAAGGGAAGTCTTCTTCCATTTAGAAGATCGAGTTGGATGACTTTAGATATCTAAAGAGAAAAGGCAATCATCCCCAAAGGGGAGAATTGTCTCTTCATTTGGATATTCAAGCCACGACGGATCCAAGGAGTCTAAGGAGGAGATTTCCAAGGAGTCCAAGAGGAGAGATCCAAGGAGTCCAGGAAGGGAGATCCAAGGAATCCAAGGAAAAGGAGACACCTAGAAGACTGAAGACTAATATCCCACTCAAAGTCATTTGCGTCTATCATAGGCTTAGAAATCCTTGTTGTTGGCAGTGGTGCCCGGACACTTTAATTTCTGTATATCTGCGTTGTAATAAGTGCAATTTGCCTATGATGATTTAGTTGATTATTTTTGGATTTATATTGATGTGTTTACCTGATTGCGCAGTAGAAATTGCCTGTTTTTCTTAGGTTTTTTTTTGCATGCCGCTTTTGATTTTGCCTGGATTTCGTTAGGCTATCTAAGGACTATAAAAATTTTTCTACTCATAACCAAAATTTAATATTTAAGTTTTAAATAATTTAGAAACTTAACAAACCTAGGGAATTGCCGGAACCGTCCGGGGTCACATGCATATTAGTACATTCTTCTTTCCTTGATATAAGACATCTCCCTGCCTACGGGTAGAGTCCGGATAATCTGGCCTATGAGAATGAAGTGACGGACCTAGGGATACCCAGTCTTTTCAAAAAAAAATTATTTTCTATAAGCCTATTTTTAAAATTCTATAGCATTCATGAGCTGACATTTCAACTAGCATATATTGCATTAGTAACCAACTAAATAAAATTTAATTGCATTAGCAAGGAGCATCTGACCCACATAAGTTCAGGACCACTTAGAAAATTCTCTAGATGTTGGTCCTATTTTCAAAGAACTGTACCACCCACCCATCTTTCATAACTGACTTGATAGCATGGTTTTAAAGTAATTAGGTGGTTAGCTGGCTCCCCAATTTAGGTCGGGGTAAGTCCAAGTTTTGCACTATATTAGCTAGGACACGGGTCTTAGTGTTTGGTAGAACACTAAGCCCAACCAAGATTTAGGATTCGAGGCTACTACATTTGGTCTCGTAGTATTCCTTAAATAGTAGGTAGGTCTCTTCCTTTCAGGGACTATAAATCCTACTTATCCGCGTCACAAGATGACGCCACCTCCATCTCTTCTCTCACGCATGTGATTGAGTGCATGATTTTATTTTCCTAATTTTTCTTTAGTACCCTAGAGCCTCTAAATGCTAGTATGAGCCATGCATGTTGACTGAGCCTTTTGGGATTTTCTTCCTTTTGAGTAGGACTTCTTAGTCTATACCCTTGTGCCGTTATATTTATCAAGGCCCAACTCATAATTCTCTATACCCATTGTACCATCCCTCCCAAATGGCTCTCAAGGCATTCACAACATCCACCTCTCTTAAGCTATGATGGCACAGATGCCTTAGACACCCACACATCTGAAAGTTCATTAGGGATGTTAAGCCCTTAAGAACTGGCCCAAGGCTAACCAAGAGGGGGAGTGAATTTGTATTTTAAAAAATATTTCTTATAATAAAAGAACAAAACATAAAATAAAAATCACCACATAAATCAAAGTGCGAAAAAATAAAAGTGGAAATCAAAACAAAGAAAGATCACACCAGATTTATATTGGTTCGGTCAACTTGACCTACATCCACTCCCCGGAGACGCCCTCCGAGTATTGCACTATAAAAGTGACTCTCCTTTTTCTCCCACGGCAAGGCAGAGAAGCCCTCACAAAAACCTATTTTTGCCAACCCCGGCGTGGCAGAGAATCCAACTCCTTTTGCTTCCTCCTGAAGCAGGCAGAGAACCCAACTCCTTTTGCTTCTTCCTGAAGCAGGCAGAGAAACTCAACTCCTTTTGTCTCCTCCTAAAGCAGGCAGAGAACCTCGACTCCTTTTGCTTCCTCCTAAAGCAGGCAGAGAACCTCGACCAATTTTTGAAGGTTACCTCCCTTGAACCCCCAAGGATGAAGGAAAAAGACTAGAGAAGATGCCTTGGAACCTTGCTTGGAGCAACCTTTGTGATTCCCTCTCACAAACCCCCCCTCATAAGTTCCTCCCTCTCTCTCCCTCTCTCTCCCTTTCCTCTTGGATCTCTGAGGTCAAGACAGCAGCTAAAGGTCTTATTACATGAGAAAATTTGGGTCCTTTAAATAGAATTTCAAGAACTGACATTATCGTCCAGGATGATAGGAATATCATCCTGGCAGATAAGTACAAAAAATGCTCAATCAGCTGAGATGAATTGGGACGATAAAAAAAATTTGGTTACATTGTCCAGGCTGATACAATATCGTCCTGGCCAATTAGTTCAAATCTGAGTACAATCATCCTAAATGTCGATGTCAATCGTCCAATACATCATCCCGATCGATCCTGTAATCGGCCCAATCGATGTGATCATATCAATCAGACTTAATTGCTTTAAATAATTACCAGATTAATCTAGGCATAATTATGCTGCATCATCCAGGCTGATATTGAGATCGTCCTGGCTGATGTACTAAAATAAAGAATACCTAAATTGATCATGGCGGCTGATTCTTTCTGATTTGAGCCTATCGTCCTGGCCAATATAAGGATCATCCAAGACAATTTTCTTAATGACGATTTCTTAACCAGGATGCCCTAATTAGGGTTTTTATTTTTAGTCGAATCATTCTGGCCGATATGAACATCGTTCAGGCTGATATACTCAAAATAGAAAAACTCAAAAAACCCCTCAAGTGTGTGTGTTTAAGGTTACTTAGCATCAGAAACCAGTTTTATAACTGACTCAAAAAAAATATTACAAACTGACTTAACTTAAATCTATCCAATCTTGAGCTAGCTTGAGTTACATTCAATCTTGGTGACCTGAAAAGTTAGTAGGCAATGCAGTCATAGAGAATCATGAATGTTTGTTATCATCAAAAGTCTAATCCATAAACTCAGATTTGCAACAATCTCCCTCTTTTTTGATGATGACAAACATAATTAGAAAAATTAAAGTAATTTATGGCAGTCTAATAAAAAGTAGTGTAACAAAAAGAAGTTAGCTAAATTCTAGAATCAAAAGTAGAAGATATAACAGACTCCCCCTTTTGACATCACAAAAAGGAGGAGAAAACAGAACACAAACTAAAATAAACATACAAAAAATAAACTATAGAAAATAAAAACTAAAACTAGTAAAACGACGGATCCTGATCATCAGATGGAGGTGGTTGTGGAAGTGGTGGCTGCTGGAAGTAACTGGTCAATGAGGAAAACTTAGATCCAAACCAGGCCATATCTTGGTCGTGCTAGGGCTGCATGCGGATGATTTCCTTAGTATGTTGCTGCTCCTGTGCAACAATGTAGGTTTCAAAGCGTGTATCCCACTGATCAAATCTCTCCACAATTTATCCAGCTAAGAGTGCTGGTGGAGAGGAACAAGTTCAGGAACAGGAGCGTGATCCTCTTCCTCCTCGGCCCCCTGATCTTCCCCATCCCCTGGGTGGAGGCGAATACTATGAAGGACATTGAAGGAATTGTTTGAGTAGAAGGGTGGCTGAAGGTCGGGAGGAGCAGGATATTGAAGGTTGTATTTGGATTCTAGATCATATACAATAATGTGTGTTAGAGCAATATTGGGCTTCTTTCTATGACCTGGATCTTGAATTGTAGTCAAATGTTCGATGTAGTGAAAGATCAGGTCGGTTGCATTGAATTCATGATTGGCCATTATGTAAAAAGTGGTGAGTGAAAGAAGGGAGTGATATGGACATGGTCGCTGGCTTTGGGAATCACAGAGGTGCGAAGGACATGATGGATCATTCTAGCATCTTTAAGTAAAGTGGCAGTCTCTCCAACATGAAAGGGGGAATTGGTGTGGCAAAGAAACTGATTGGTTGTAGCCCAGTTAAAATCAGGATACAAAATGAGGGTATGCAGCTTATCCCCAGTGGTGGACAACTGCAACAGTTTGGCACAATCCTGATATTTTATCTCGACTAGGCGTCGATTCACATACGAGGTGAGAATAGTGTACGAAGAATTGAAGCAAAGGTTGGCATAAAATTCAAAAAGAATTTCAGAATTAAAGGGGACTACGAGGGTGAGAATAAAGCACATAGAGGTGTGAGTAAAAAGATCAAGTACCGGATAAGAGAGGTGGACTGGATTGATTATTCGGGAGAGAGAAATACTGCATTCTTTGTAGTGGTGGTAGGCAGCCTGATCGTCTTCTTCCTGAATGTGAGGGTCCAGTGTGCCCCTTGAGGAGCTTCCAGACGTGTGTCGAGAACGCTTCCCGCCAGCCATTAGCAAGTAAAAATAAGGATCAGGAAGTATAAAGCCAAAGGGAAGGAGAGGTGTGAAGAAAACTTACTGGACGGCTCAGAATTTAAAGGATTGGTCGGATCATCCAAGCAGATCATAGGATCATTTAGGATGATTCGGTGCAATTATTATGTACAGGCTAATTGGTCAAAAAGGCAGTCTGATCATCCGGGACGATAAGATATCATCTGGGATGATTAGACACATGTAATCATCCCGAGTAGTCAGGTCGGACGACCATTGGAAAAGCATATCATCTAGGCCGATTATGTGGATTGTCCAGGACGATGCTCAATAATGGATCGTACTGGCCGAATTTAAACCATTTTAAATTATGCGCCACGTGTATCGTCTAGGACGAACAGTGGATCGTCTAGGATGATTGTCGAAAAGTGGATCATCTCGGGAGAGATTATAGATTTTAAATGTCCTGACACTTGTATCGTCCAGGATGAATAGATGTATTAGACGGGACGATAACAATTAAATGCATCGTCTAGGATGAAAAGGTATCAGACAGGATGATCAAGATGTTTTTAGAAGAGGATGATCATATCGTCCAGGATGATAAAGGACTGTCCAGGACGATGAGAGCAGAAAAGTCATAATATTCAGCAGATGGAGTTTTTGATGAAAGAAGAACATATTGAAAGTACTCAGATGGCACTTGAAAGTTCATTAGGGATCTTAAGCCCTATAGAACTGGCTTAAGCTAACCAAGAGGGGGGGGGGTGAATTGGTAATTAAAAAATTTCTCTTTACTAAGAATGAAAATCACAAACCAAAATCACGCCACAAAAATAAATGCGGAAATAAAAGTGTGGAAGCAAGAAATCAAGAACACAGGAATTTATAGTGATTCAGTCAACTCGACCTATGTCCACTCTTTGGAGGCACCCTCCAAGTATTGCACTACAAAACGTGACTCTCCTTTAGCCCCCACGGCTAGGCGGAGAAGCCCTCATAAGAACCTCCTTTTTGCCACCTCGGCAAGGCAGAGAACCTATCTCCTTTTGCTTCCTCTTGAACCTGACAGAGAACCACAACCAAAAGCTAACTCCTTACCTCTACCGACCCTTCCACGAACGAGAAACTCTAGACGAAGAACAAGCAGAGTGATCCTTGAAGCAACCCTTGTGAATCCCCTTACAAGCGTCCCCTCACAAGATCCTCTCTCTCTCCCTCTCTTTCTTTCTCTCCTCAAGGTCTTCTCAGGTCAAGGAAGTAACCAAAGGTCTTTCATAACATTGAACATGAGCTCTTAAATAGAAGAGCTTCAAAGGAGCTCATTAATTGCAAGTTGCCAACTTTATCGTCCCGGCCGACATGGACATCGGCCTGGCCGATCAGTACCAATCAAAGTAGATCGGCCAGAGCATCGCCCTGGATGCAAAACAGGATAATTGAAAATTGGCTTGATCATCCAGGCCGATCTCATGATCGTCCTGGCCGATCAGTTCAAATCAGAGAAAAATCGTCCTGAGAATAGCCCTGGATACGAGCTGGCAGATTTTTATCGGCCTGAAGTAACTTAAGGTTTTTGACTGGATCGTCCTGGCCGATCCTGCGATCGTCCAGGACGATATGATCATATCAATCATCCTTAATTACTCCCTTGATTTTCTTATCAATTAAGGCATAACTTGAGAATATCTTCCAGGCTTATAAAGGATCGTCCTGGCCGATAATTTAAAAATACAGTATACCTTAATTGTTTATGGCGGAAACTTCTTTCTGTTTTGAGAATATCGTCTTGGAAGATACACGTATCGTCCAGGCCGATATGTTAATGACGGCTGCCTTAATTAAGACTCCTTATTTAGACTTTCTATTTTAAGCCTGATCGTCCAGGCCGATAGAAAAAATCGTCCTGGCCGATATGAGTAAAAATATAAATTCTAAGTCTCTCAAGTGTGTGTGTGAAGGGTTACTTAGCATTAGTCTCTTTGACCATTACAAGTAGACTCAAGAAGTGAAAAATAAAAGTATAGACTGACTCAACCCTAAACCTATGCAATCCTGAATTGGCTTCATCTTGTTCGTTCAATCTTCGATTCCTGAAACGTTAGAAGACAAGTAGTCCAAGAGAAATAGTGTTTGTCTATCATCAAAATATAAGCCATGAAAATTGATTTGCAACAATCTCTCCTTTTTTTATAATGGCAAAATACTACGAAAACAATTAGTAGTAAAAGTTCAGGATCGACAAAAAAGGAACCTTATAAATTTCTCCCCCTTTTGACATATCAAAAAGGAGGAAACAAAAGACAAATAGCAAATGAAATATATTTTTTTTTTTTAACCAAGGCATGAAAATGATATAGTATTCCATGTGATTGATTTAAAAAGCTTGTGAGTTAATGAGTTACCAATCTCATTAATCCATAGAATAGTAGAATATCCGTTCATGGTTTACCCTTAGCTCAAACATTTTCTTAGGGTAGAATCGTCTTTTGAAATCAATGACCTAACTCAAATAATTAATTGGATATGAGAAAAAAAATCCACCCATCACTTTTCTTAAGAAAAAAATCTTTATAAAATAATGAAGTAAGGTAAATTTGTCACGATCTCAAGATAATCGAGATCAAGCCTTTGAGAATCAAAACTTCTAAGTTCTAAAAGATTTAAAAAGGGAGAATAGCTTGCTTTTGAGTGGGCTCATTTTTTGCCTCTTGTCAATTTAGTGACGCTTTGCGCATCTTTTTATAGAATTTTCAATTTTTGGCGTCTTTGCGCTTCTTTTGTTGGCATCATTGGCCAATTTTTTAATTTGAGATAGACTTTTGATTAGAAAAGAAAACTATGCCACTAAAATAGGTTAGAGAAAGAGACACAATCACAAAATATTCCTACCATCTAAGAGATTAAGTAGATGAAAACACATTGACTACAAATTTTCAAAAAACAAGGATAAGGAATATAGTACCATATCAACGATGATTTTGAAAACTAAGTAAAAAGAGATAAAAAAAAAAACACACTAAAAGTCAAAACAACATAAAACAAAAAGAAAACAAAAAGTAAAAGAAAATAACTAAAAGTTTCATGCATTTATGTCAATCACACCCAATCTGGTTCTTAAAGAACTGAAAGTGTCGAAAGCCAGTGGTTTAGTAAAGATGTCTGCCAGTTGGTTTTCAGTTGTCACATGGTGTAACTCAATGTCTCCCTTAGTCACATGATCTCTAATAAAGTGATGTCTAATGTCAATATGTTTAGTCATTGAATGTTGGATAGGACTATTAGAAATGTATATGGTACTAGTGTTGTCACAAAAGATTAAGATGGTGCTTACATGTAATCCTAAATCCAATACCTGTTGTTTCAACCAAAGGACTTGGGCCACATAACTTCCAAGAGCAATGTATTCAGCTTCAGCACTGGAAAGTGCAACAGAGTTTTACTTCCTACTAGACTAAGAGACCAAAGATTGTCCAATGAATTGACAAGTTCCAGAAGTGCTTTTTCTATCCACCTTGCATCCTGCAAAATCAGAGTCAGAAAAACTAATAATCTCAAAAGAAGTGATGTGTCTAGGGTACCAAATCCCTAAGCCTTATGTCCCCAAAAGGTATCTAAAAATTCTCTTAACAGCAGTCATGTGGGATTCCTTAGGGTCAGCTTGAAATCTAGCACAAAGGCAAACACTAAACATGATATCAGGTCGGCTCACAGTCAAGTAAAGTAAATATCCAATCATGCCTCTATACTTCTTCTGATCAACATACTTACCACTTGGGTTCTTATCCATTGGAGCACTAGAAGTCATGGGAGTGTTAATTGGCTTGGCTTTGTCCATCTCATATTTCTTCAAAATGTCCTTTATGTATTTTATTTGATTTAGAAAAGTTCCATCCTCCAATTGTTTTATGCTAAACCCCAAAAAGTAGGACAACTCTCCCATCAAACTCATCTCAAACTCTCTACTCATTGTTTTAGAAAAATCATCACACAATTTTTTATTAGAAGATCCAAAGAGTATATCATCAACATAAATCTGAACAATGAGTAAATCATCTCAAACTCTTCTAAGAAAAAGGGTGGTGTCTACGCTCCCCTTAACAAACTCCCTCTCTAGTAAGAATGTGCTAAGCCTCTCATACCTAGCTCTAGGTGCATGCTTAAAACCATAGAAAGTCTTTTTTAATTTAAACACATGATTTGGAAATTGAGAACTCTCAAAACCTGGAGGTTATTCTATAAAAACATCTTCTTTTATTTCCCCATTTAAAAAGGCACTCTTGACATCCATTTGAAAAAGCTTAAATCCTTTATAACAGACAAAGGCTAATAGCACTCTAATGGCTTCCAATCTAGCTACAGGGGCAAAAGTCTTCTCAAAGTCTATCCCTTCTATTTGATTGTATCTCTTAGCCACCAATCTTGCTTTATTCCTTACCACCACTCCTGAATCATTCACCTTGTTCTTAAAGACCCACTTTGTCCTAACTACACTTTGTCCCTTAGATCTTTTCACAAGTTCTCAAACATCATTCCTAACAAATTGATTCAATTCTTCTTGCATTGCTAAAATCCAAAACTCATCATAAAGAGCTTGGTTAATGGTGGTGGGTTCAGTCATAGAGATAAAGGCAGAGTGGTTCACCTTCTTCCTAAAGCCATGTCTAGTCTTAACTCCACTAGAAGGGTCTCCTAAGATCAAATCCTTGGGGTGATTTGTATAGTATCTCCAATCTCTAGGCAAAGTGTGTGAAGTTTCTCCCCTTTCATCAAAATTTTCTACACCTTGGGTGACTTCTTCTACTCCTTCATTACTTAGGTGCTCACTCCCCTTCCCCAAATTTTCTACTCCACTTGTAATCTCTCCAACATCATCATCTTCTACTCCATATTTCTTAGGATCAGACTCATCAAAAACTACATGGGTTGTCTCTTCCACCATTAAAGTTCTTTTGTTAAACACCCTAAAAGACTTCCCAACACTAGAATATCCCAAAAATACTCATTCATCAGATTTATGATCAAATTTTCCCAAGTGAGACTTCCCATTGTTGTGAATGAAAACCTTACAACCAAAGACATGAAGGTGGGAAAGATTGGGTGTCCTACCCTTAAGGATCTCATAGGGTGTCTTCTCTAATTTGGCTCTAACATTCACCCTATTCAACACATAACAAGCTGTGTTAACTGCTTCAGCCCAAAAGTATTTTGGAGGTGAATACTCAGCAAGTATGGCTCAAGCGGCTTCCATCAAGGTCCGGTTCTTCCTTTCAGCTATCCGGTTCTGCTGAGGGGTCCTAGGGGCTGAAAAATTGTGGCTAATCCCCTTTTCCTCACAAAAAACTCCAAATATTTCATTTTTAAACTCTCTCCCATGATCACTATGGATGGCCAAAATCTCACAACCTAGCTTTTTCTGAATCCAAGTAGAAAATGTTTTAAACTCCTCAAAAGACTCATTTTTATATGAAAGAAATCTAGTCCAAGTGAACCTCGAGTAGTCATCAACAATCATAAAACCATAGACTTTTCCTCCCAGGCTGGCAGTGCTAATGGGTCCAAACAAATTCATGTAAAGGACTTGCTTTCCTAGTTGACAGGCATCACAAAGGTGGTCTTTTGAAAACTTAAGTTTGGGGACACCTCTAACTAGGTCCTTTTGGGTTACTTTCCTAAGGGTTTTCATACTTGCATGACAAAGCCTCCTGTGCCACAACCAAGAATCATCAATCACAGTTTTTAAGCAAAAAGAAGCAGCACATTCAATATTATTTAAATCAAGCATGTAAATATTGTTGATCCTCTTTCCCTATAAAATAATGTTATTACTTAAACTTACAATGCATGAGTTTGCAAAAAATTACACGATGAAGCCTTTGTCACAGAATTGACTGATGCTGAGCAAGTTGTGCTTCAATCCATCTACAAGCAAAACATTTTCAATCATAAGGTTCTTGGAATTACCGATTATACCTGCTCCTACCACCTTCTTGGTGGTGTTGTCTCCAAGAGTAACCTTGCCTCCAGTCCTGGACTCTAGTACAACAAACTGGCTGGCATCACCAGTCATATGTCGAGAGCATCCACTATCCAGGTACCACATACTCTTACGAGGTCTTTTGTGAGAGCCCTCCTGCAAAATTACCAAATGTTAAATTTAGGAACCCAAGCAGGTTTGGGTTCCTTCTTATGAAGAGAAGAATGTAATGCATGTGTGGTATGCTGTGGATCATGCACCTTTGGTCTCTACACCCAATATGTACTATGGTGAATCGTGCAAGTGTGTGAGATGTTTCCTAGCATGCCACATGAAAAACATCTAACTCCAGAAAAGGGATTTCTTAAGTGGTTTGAGTTATAATGCCTCTTCCTAGGTTTTGGCAATTGATCAAAAGTAGATGTCATCTTAGTTTTCTTACATGCTTCTAAATCATTTTGAATCTTCAAATTAGTACTTTTTAAAACTTCATTTTCAATCCTCAAATTTTTCTTTATTTCCTTAGACTTCTTAAAATCAGATTCAAGTGATGTGTGTGAGACTTTTAATGCATCAAACTTTTCAACTAACTCACAATGATTTTTATTTAACTCATCAAATTTATCAAGTAAAGTCATATGATTTGAATAGATTGTTTGATGGTCTTTAATCAAAATTTCATGCTCTTTTTGTAGATTTAAAAATTCTAATTTCAAGCTAGCATGTGTTTTCTTTAATTTCCTATATGATGCATGAATTTTTTCTAAAACTTTAAGAAGTTAATCGTAGGAAAGTTCACATACCTCTTCTTGATCAGGATTGTTGTCTACCATCAAGCACAATTTTGATGTCTCATCTTCTGGTTCTGTCTCTGATGAATCTGATGCCGAACCCGCCCAAAATAATTTTTGTACTCTCATCTTGTCCTTCCTTGGCTTAGGTTTCTCCTCACCCTTTCCTTTGCTTGAGTGATCTTTAAGCATAGGGCAATCAGTTCTCACATGTCCAGGCTTCCTACATTCAAAACAAACAACATCAGAAGATCCTTTAACATGTTTATGATCCTAATCTTTTCTCCAACTTTGATGATGCTTTTGTTTCTTCCATAGAAAGCTTTTGAATTGCCTTGTGATGAAGGCAACTTCATCGCTTTTAGACCCGAAAGATTCAGAATCCAATTTGTGCGCCTTCAGTGCAATTGTTTTCTTTTTTTTCTTCTCACCTGCAGCAAGATTTCTTTGATTCACCCCTTGCTCATAAGCAATGAGTGAGCTAAATAAGTTATCAATAGAATAGGTGTTCAAATCCTTAGATTCAGTGATTGCAGTGATTTTAGCATCATAAGACGAAGGCAAGCATCTCAAAATCTTGTTAACTTTTTCATAGTTTGAAAGTTCTTTTTCTAGTGCATACAGTGAAGTAACAGTCTGAGTAAACCTAATGTACATGTCAGAAATCGATTCATGAGGTTTCATACAAAAAAGTTCATAGTCATGCAAGAGAATATTTAAACGGGATTATTTAACTTCATTAGTACCTTCATAGGTGATGCACAATTTATCCCAAATCTCTTTATCAGTTTTGCAAGTGGAGACATGCATGTAATCCTCAGATTTTAAAGCATAGAAAAAGCAGTTCAAATATTTTGCATTCAATTGAGCTAAATCACGTTCATCGAAAGTCCATTCAGTAAAAGCAACTTCAGTTTTAACACCATTAATTTCACGAGAAGGTGGAGAATAACCTTCTTGAATAAGCATCCAAATGCGATAATCAGTAGATTGTAAAAACGTTGACATGCGGGTTTTCCAAAAATCAAAAGGTAGGTTATCGAACAAGGGAGGTCGGTTAATAGAATACCCTTCTGTAGTGTTACGATTCACAAGGTTAGCCATGGATCTAATTCAAAAAGTTTTCAAACTTAAATTTTTGAATCCCGCTCTGATACCACTTGAAAGTGCTCAGATGACACTTGAAAGTTCGTTAGGGATATTAAGCCCTATAGAATTGGCCCAAGCTAACCAAGAGGGGGGTGAATCGGTAATTAAAAAAATTTCTTTTTACTAAGAATGAAAATCACAAACCAAAATCATGCCACAAAAAATATGCGAAAATAAAAGTGTGGAAGCAAGAAATCAAGAACACAAGAATTTATAGTGGTTCAGTCAACTCAACCTACTTCCACTCCTTGGAGGCACCCTCCAAGTATTGCACTACAAAACATGATTCTCCTTTAGCCCCCACGGCTAGGAGGAGAAGCCCTCACAAGAACTTCCTTTTTGCCACCTCAGCAAGGCAGAGAACCTATCTCCTTTTGCTTCATCCTGAAGCTGGCAGAGAACCACAACCAGAAGCTAACTCCTTACCTCTACCGACCCTTCCACAGATGAGAAACTCTAAACGAAGAACAAGCAGAGTGATCTTTGAAGCAACCCTTGTGAATCCCCTCACAAGCTCCCCCTCACAAGATCCTCTCTCTCTTTCTCTCCTCAAGGTCTTCTCAGGTTAAGGCAGTAGCCAAAGGTCTTTCAAAATGTTGAACATGAGCTCTTAAATAGAAGAGCTTCAAAGGAGCTCATTAATTACAAGTTGCCGACTTTATCGTCCAGGCCGATATGGACATCGGCCTGGCCGATCAGTACAAATCAAAGAAGATCGGCCAGAGCATCGCCCTGGATGCAAAATAGGATGATAAAAAATTGGCTTGATCGTCCAGGTCGGTCTCACGATCGAGCTGGCCAATCAATTCAAATCAGAGGAAAATCGTCCTGAGAATAGCCCTGGATACGAGCTGGCTGATTTTTATCGTCCTGAAGTAACTTAAGGTTTTTGACTGGTTCGTCCTGGCCGATCCTGGGATCGTCCAGGACAATATGATCATATCAATCATCCTTAATTACTCTCTTGATTTCCTGATTAATTAAGGCATAATTTGATAATATCGTCCAGTCTGATAAAGGATCGTCCTGGCCGATAATTTAAAAATATAGTATACCTTAATTGTCTATGGCGGCAACTTTTTTCTGTTTTGAGAATATCATCCTGGTCGATACACGTATCATCCAGGCCGATATGTTAATGACGGCTGCCTTAATTAAGCCTCCTTATTTAGACTTTCTATTTTAAGCCTAATCGTCCAGGCCGATAGAAAAAATCGTCCTGGCCGATATGAGTAAAAATAGAAATTCTAAGTCTCTCAAGTGTGTGTGTGTGAAGGGTTACTTAGCATCAGTCTCTTTGACCATTACAAGTAGACTCAAGAAGTGAAAAACAAAAGTACAGACTGACTCAACCCTAAACCTACGCAATCCTGAATTGGCTTCGTCTTGTTCGTCCAATCTTCGATTCCTGAAACGTTAGAAGCAACAAGCAGTTCAAGAGAAATAGTGTTTATCATTCATCAAAATATAACCCATGAAAATAGATTTGCAACACATATTGTCCAGGACGATAAAGGTATCAGCCAGGACGAAGTGATAAAATTTTGAACTCAAAGGAAGGATGGAGATGATCAGAGAAGGCCCAAAAATAATAAAATCAACTAAGAACAACAATGCTAAAACATGAAAAAGGCATAAAAACTAACAATGAAACAAGTTTTTTTTAGCAAGGCATGCAATTGATAAATGCTTCAAATAATTAAATTTTAAAGATTTGTAAGATCAATGAGTTAACAAAGTCGAAATCTGAAAATGGTAGAATATCCGATCTTGTTACCCTAGCTCGGACTTCTTTCAGGGCAAAATCATCTTTTAAAAACAAAAGACCTAACTCAGAACAAACTAATTGGGTAAAAAAAGATCCATTCAAAATTTTCTCCAAAGAAAATATCTTATAGAATAATATATGAAAGCAATTTGTCTCAATCATGAAATTTGAAATCAAGCCTTTAAAAATATTAAGTTACCCATGAATTCTTCTAAAATTTTAAAAGTTCGAAAGAGGGGTAAGCTTGTTTTTTGTGGGCTCATTTTATTCCTCTTGTCAATTTGAATTGCGCTCTTTCCGCATCTTATGATTTTTGATACACTTTTTGTGTATATTTTTAATTTAGCATCATTACACATCTTTTTGTTTTTGGCATCATTGGTCTTTTTTATTTTTTGTTCTTGCAAGCTAGATCCCTTTACAAAAACTCTTAAAATATTTTTAGTTGTGAGTAGATCTTCTAGATATTAGGGAAGAGAAACTCACTCTCTAATATAAGGAAGAGTAGACCACAAAGCAAACTTTAGTAATTATATGATAAATGCAATGGAAAGATTTCAATTAACTTAAAAGATATATAAAAAACTTTGAATATTATAAATATAAACTAGATTATTATAGCAAGATAAAAAAGATCTTAATTTCAAAAACCAATTGTTAATTTTAGATAAACTTTTTTTTAGAAAAGAAAATTATACCACTAAAAGAGGTTAGAGGGAGGGAAACCATCAACGATGTTTCTCCCATTAACTGATTTAGAAATGTTAAAACATTGACTATAAATTTCAAAAAAAAATAAAAACAATGAGAAAATATTAATTCAGCGATGATCCAAAAAGAACCGTGCTAAATCAACAAAAGTAAAAAAAAAAAAAAAAAAAAAAAAGAGAAAAACACCAACTAAATAAAAAGGAAAGAAAAGAATTTAACAATAAGCAATTGATCAGAAAATCATGTAACTCATATTTAATTAAGCAGTAGAAATAAGTAATTAAGAGTCATGAGCCTCCGTAGTCCAAGTACCATATGCTCTCACGAGGTCTTTGGTGAGAACACACCTGCAAAATCATCAAATGTCAGATTTAGAAACCCAAACAGGATTGGATTCCTTCTTATGAAAAGAAGAATGTGATGCATGAGTGTTATGCAGTGAATTATGCAATTTGGGTCTCCATACCCAATGTGTACTACTGTGAATGATGCAAGTATGTGCTATGTGTCCTAACATGCCACTTGAAAAATATATAACTCCAGGAAAAGGATTTCTTAATCGGTTCGGGTTATAATGCCTCTTCCTAGTTATTGTCTTGGGATCAAATCTGGGTGTCATCCAATTTTTCTTACATGCTTCTAATTCAGCTTTAAACCTCAAGTGAGCATTTTCTAAATCAATCTCAAAACAGTGCTTTTTATGCTCATATTCTTTAGTAGAAGCTTTAAAATCATATTCAAGCGAGGTGTAGGAAGCTTTCAAAGAATCATGCTCAATTATTAATTCAGAATGTTTTCTATTTAAATCATCAAGTAGAGACATGTGATTGCTATCAATTTGAAAGTAATCTTTACTCAAAATTTCATGCTTTTTTTATAAATTCAAAAACTCCAATTTCAACTTAGTGTGAGTTTTCTTAAGTTTTCTATATGATGCAAGAATTTTCTCACATATTTTAAGCAAATGATCATAGGTTGGTTTGCATACCTCTTCTTGGTTAGATTGTTCAAAATCATCATCCATTAAGCACAAGTTTGTTGTCTCCTCTTCAGGTTCAGTCTCAGATGAGTCAGATGCAGAATTCACCTAGAAAGCTTTTAGGGATCTCTTCTTATCTTTTTTGAACTTAGGTTTCTCCTCATTCTTTTCTTTTCTTGAGAGATCCTGAAGTGTAGGACAATTAGCTTTGATATGTCTAGCTTCCTGCATTCAAAACAAACAACATTAGAAGAACCTTTAAAATTTTTGTTTTCCTTTCCTTTTCTCCAATTCTGATGAAGCTTGTGACTCTTCCATAGAAAGCTATTAAATTGCCTCTTGATTAAGGTAATATCATCGTTTTCAAACCCGGAGGAGTTAGTGTCCGAGTTGTTCACCTTCAGGGCCACCTTTTTCTCCTTCTTTCTCTCACTTGCATTAGGATTTCTTTGGTTCACCCCTTGCTTGTAAGCAATGAGTGAACCAAATAAGTTATCGATCGAATAGGTATTTAAATCTTTAGATTTAGAAATTGCAGTGATTTTAGCATCAAAAGAGGAAGGCAAATATCTTAAAATTTTGTTTACTTTTTTATAGTTAGAAAGTTCTCTTCCTAAGGCATGCAACGAAGTAACAATATGAGTAAATCTCGTATACATATCAGAAATCATTTCATTAGTTTTTATACAAAAAATTTCATAATCATGCAATAAAATATTCAAACGAGATTGTTTAACTTCATTGGTGGATTCATAGGTGATACACAATTTATCTCAATTTTCTTTACCAGTAGTGCAAGTGGAAACACACATGTAATCTTTGGATTTTAAGGCACATAAAAAGTAGTTCAAACACTTTCTATTAAGTTGTGCTAAATCTATTTTATCAAAAGTCCATTCAGTAAAAGGTACTTCAGTTTTAATTCCATTAAGTTCATGAGAAGGTGAAGAATATCCTTCTTTAATAAGCATCCACATACGATTGTCAATCGATTATAAAAAATTAGACATGCAAGTTTTCCAAAAATAAAAAAGAAGATTATCAAATAAAAGTGGTCGTGTTATAGAATATGCTTTTGTTGCATTACGATTGCCGTTGTTAGTCATGGATTAAAACTCAAAAAGTTTTCAAACTTAATTTTTATGAATCCCATTTTGATACCACTTGAATGTTCGTTAGGGATGTTAAGCCATTAAGAACTGGCTCAAGGCTAACCAAGAGAGAGGGGGGGGGGGGGGGATGAATTGGTAATTTAAAAAATCTTTCTTATAATCAAAGAACAAAACTCAAAACCAAAATCACCATAAAAATCAAAGTGCGGAAAAATAAATGCAAAAATCAAAATAAAGAAAGATCACATCGGATTTATAGTGGTTCGGTCAACTTGACCTACATCCACTCCCCGGAGGCGCCCTCCGAGTATTGAACTACAAAAATGACTCTCCTTTTGCTCCCACAGCAAGGCGAAGAAGCCCTCACAAAAACTTCTTTCTACCAACGTTGGCGAGCAGAGAACCCAACTCCTTTTACTTCCTCCTAAAGCAGGTAGAGAACCTAACTCCTTTTACTTCCTCCTGAAGAAGCCAGAGAACCTCAACTCCTTTTACTTCCTCCTGAAGTAGGTAGAGAACCTCGACTCCTTTTGCTTCCTCCTGAAGCAGGCAGAGAATCTCGACCAATTGCTAAAGCTTACCTCCCTTGAACCCCCAAGGATGAAGGACGAAGACTGGAGAAGATGCCTTGGAACCTTGCTTGGAGCAACCTTTGTGAATACCTCTCACAAACTCCCCCTCACAAGTTCCTCCCTCTCTCTCCCTCTCTCTCCCTCTCCTCTTGGTTCTCTCAGGTCAAGACAGCAACTAAAGGTCTCATTACATGAGAAAATTTGGGTCCTTTAAATATAATTTTAAGAACCAACATTATCATCCAGGATGATAGGAATATCATCCTGGATGATAAGTACAAAATAAGCTCAATCAGCCAAGACGATTTGGGATGATCAGAAGAAAATTGGTTACATCGTCTAGGCCAATATAATATCGTCCTGGATAATTAGTTTAAATCTGAGTACAATCATCCTAAATATAGCCCAAAATTGATGCTGGTCGATGTCAATCATCCAGTACATCATCCCGGCCGATCCTGCGATCGGCCCGGCCATTGCGATCATATCAATCAGCCATAATTGCTTTCCATAATTATCAGATTAATTTAGGTATAATTTTGCTGCATCGTCTAGGCCGATATTGAGATCATCCTAGCTGATGTACTAAAATAAAGAATACCTAAATTGATCATGGCGGCTGATTCTTTTTTATTTGAGCATATCGTCCTGGATTATACAAGGATCATCTAGGACGATTTGCTTATTGACGCCTGCTTAACCAAGATGCCCTAATTAGGGTTTCTATTTTTAGTCGGATCATCCTGGATAATATGAACCTCATCCAGGCCGATGTACTCAAAACAGAAAAACTCAAAAAACCTCTCAAGTGTGTGCGTGTGTAAGGTTACTTAGCATTAGGAACTAGTTTTACAATTGACTCAAAAAAAAGATTACAGACTGACTCAACCTAAATCTACCCAATCTTGAGCTGGCTTGAGTTGCATTCGATCTTATGGACCTAAAACGTTAGTAGGCAATGCAGTCGTAGAGAATCATGAATGTTTTCTATCATCAAAAGTCTAATCCATAAACTCAGATTTGCAACAACAACAACATTGTTTCAACCATATCCACCATATACCATCCATGCTATCTTCCTATTTTTCATGTATATCATCTAAGAGTAAGAAATTAGTCTTCTCCTCATTTAGTAACCACAAATGTACTCCTCTTTCTTTAATAAATTCAAATGTATGGGGACCCTCTCCCACTACTTCCTCTCAAGGCTAAATTTACTACTTATTTATTATTGATGACTTTTTATGATACATGTGGTTGTTTCCTATGTGAGCCAAGTCTTAAGTTACTTCCTTGGTCATTAACTTCTAATTCTTCATTGAAAATCAACTATCCACTAAAATAAAATGCATTAAAACTGATTATAGCAAGGAATACATCAACCACTCTCTTTAATAATTTTTAATCCAATGGTATTCTTTATGAGACAAGTAACCCATATACTGCTAAGAAACATAGTCTTTCCAAGCATAAGCACCATCATATTATCGAAACCACTCTCACATTGTTGGTTGAACCCAATCTTCTTCACAAATTCTTATATGATATAGCCCTCACCTCTATCTACCTCATCGACTACATGCCTTCTCCCACTACCAACCATAAATCCCCATACCCACTTCTATTCAATTAGCCACCCATCTATAACCATCTTTGAATTTAAGAATTCATTAGGGATGTTAGGCCCTTATGAACTGGCCCAAGGCTAACCAAGAGGGGGGGGGGGGGGGGGTGAATTGGTATTTTTAAGAAATCTTTAAACCAAATACTAACAAAGCTCAAACCAAAATCACCACAAAAAATAAGTGCGGAAAAATTAAGTACGGAAGCAAGAAAAAGAACACAAGGGTTTATAGTGGTTCAATCAACTCGACCTACATCCACTCCCCGGAGGCTCCCTTCGTGTATTGCACTGCCAAAGTGACTCTCCTTTTGCTCCCATAGCAAGGCGGAGAAGCCCTTACAAAAACCTCCTTTTTGCCACCCCCGGCATGGCAAAGAACCCAACTCCTTTTGCTTCCTCCTGAAGCAGGCAGAGAATCTTGATCAATCGCTGAAGCTTACCTCTCCCAACCCTTTCAAGGACAAGAGACCCTAGTGGAAGAAGAAGTGGAACGATGCTTGGAGGAACCCTTGTGAATCTCCCTCACAAGCTCCCCTCATATATTCCTCTCTCTCTCTCTCTCTCTCTCTCTCTCTCTCTCTCTCTCTCTCTCTCTCTCTCTCTCTCTCTCTCTCTCTCTCTCTCTCTCTCCTCTAGGCTTTCTCAGGTCAAGACAACAGCAAAAGATTGTTCAAAATGTTGAACAATAGCCCTTAAATACTTCAAAATAGCTCATTAATTGCAAGTTGCCGACATTATCGTCTATGATGATAGTAATATCGTTATGTACGATCAATTCAATTTGAGCCTAATCAGTCGGGATGATCTGGGATGAATAGAAGAAAGTTGTTTCTATCATCCAGGATGATAATTAATCATCCCGTACGATTAATTCAAATCACAAACTATCGACCAGATAATTGCTCTTAAAAGAGTTCTATATGATTCCAAAATGGCTTGATCATCCAGGCCAATCTCATGATCATCCCAGATGATTAGTTCGAATCAGAGAAAAATCTTGCAGAGCATCGCCCAGAATTTGAGCTGGCCGATCCTGATCGACCAGACCATTGCCCGGAATTTTTGCTATCTGGTAGTTATCGTCCGGGAGCAACTAAGATTTTTGAACTGATCGTCCCAGTCGATCTTGATATCATTCAGGACGATATGATTGTATCAATCATCCTTAATTGCTTTCCTTAATTACCAGATCAATTTAGGCATAATTGTATTAAATCGTCTAGGACGATACAAGATCATCTTGGTGGTTTGCCAAAAATAAAGAAAGCCTAAATAGATTATGGCGGATGATTCTTTCTATTTTAAGCCTATCATCCTGGCTGATACATGTATTATCCAGGCCGATCGACTAATGACGGCTGCCTCAACTAAGATAACTTATTAGGGTTTCTATTTTGAACCCTATCATCTAGAACGATAATAATATCGTTCGGGACGATGTGAATAAAAAATAGAAATTCTAAGTCAGACAAGAAAAATCACTCAAGTGTGTGTGTGTAGGGTTTCTTAGCATCAAAACACTTCAGTGGTTATAATTGACTCAAGAAAGAGAAAAAGAAAATTACATACTGACTCAGACCTAGTCTACCCAATCTTGAGCTGGTTTCAATTTCCGTCCGATCTTATTGTTAAGAGAGTTGCTATTTGCATGTTTTACATTCTTGCAACCTGTATTGTTTTGATGATTCTAAATATTATAATTTTATATGTAGTTATCTCCTAACACTCTTTGGAAAATTTTTTTTTGCTCTTGTGTGCACTAACATTTCAGGAAAATCAAACTCCAAACTACTAAAATCTTCAAATCAAATTCAACATGAGATATCTTGTATTTTGTATCTTATAATTTTTGTCTGAATTAAAGTTGAGAGGGAGTAATTTTAATTGAGTGAATTAACACACACACACTTGAGGAGATCTTAAAAATTTTGTATTGTTCGTACGAGACGAATACAATTAGTACTAGACAATAAGGTCAGTTATCTCTTTTTAAGAGCAATGGTGCGAACAGAAGTTGGAGGAAATTTTTCTAAGTCCTGATCGTCCAAGAAGAAATTATTTTTGTCCCAGGATGAGTTAGGCTCTGTAAAAATTTTGTTCAAACGAAATATATAATCATATCAGGACGACTTGGGCTCTGTAAAAATTTCATCCAGACGAAATATAAATCGTCCCCATATAAAGTTTTCTCTATAAAAATTTCATTCAAATGAAATTCATTATCGTGCTAGGATAAGTGCCCTCTGTAAAAAATTTGTCGGGACGTAGTCCTGTTCGTCCCAGGATGATGGGAACCAACTTAAGTAAGTTGGTTACATCCTGTGGTATTTTGGGAACCGACCTATGAAATAACTGTTCATCTAGACGAACCTAGTTCATACAGGAAGATGATCGTGTACGAACATAGTTCGTACCAATATTCATTAGGATCATTTCCGACACTTTAAGTAAAATCGTCCAGGACAATCTACGATCGTACGGGATGATCCATTTCATGTTGACTTGAATATTTGCAATTTTTGGATGGTTTTCTTGTCTCTCTTATATAAGGTCCAATTTTTACTGCCACCCAATATTTTTGCTCATTGATCTTCGTGCCTATTGAAAGAAGAGTCAAGGAGAGAGTGTGAGAGTGCATTCAAAGGAGGATTCCTACCACTAGAGCGTGAAGGCTTCGCTTGGTGTTCAAAGGTAAGGATCTCTACTTATGATTTGAGATTATTTCACTCTTTTCTTTCTTCATTATAGAATTCTTATGAAAATATCTGTCAAGGAGATCATGTTCTCTGCCAAAACTTGGAGAGTCTGAACAGCTGCTGGTTTTCTGCCCACACTAGGAGAGTGTGAAAAGACGAAGGGTTCTCTTCCCACACTAGGAGAGTGTGAAAGAATGAAGGGTTCTCTACTCACACTAGGAGAGTGTAAAATAACGGATGGTTCTCTGCCAGCACTGGGGATAGTGTAAAAGGACGATAGTTCTCTGTCACATCGGGTAGTGGTGAAAAGAGTTTTTGTAAAAGCTTCTCAGCCTTGCTGTGGGTGTAAAAGGAGAGTCACTTATGGTATTAGTGCAATACTCGGAGGGTGCTTTCGGGAGGTGGATGTAGGTTTGATTTTGATCGAACCACTATAAATCTGGTGTCTTTATTTTTCCGCTACATTTTATTTTTGTGATTTACTATTTTAAAACTTTGGTTGAAAAATTATTTCTACAAAAAATCACTAAAGATTTAATTTTGGTTTAAAATATTCAAATGAGGGATTAATTTTTAAAATACCAATTCACCCCCTCTTGGTTAGCCGTGGGATATATACTTAGGCTTAACAACCTAATTCATAGTGAACTAGTTTCAACAAGTGGTATCAGAGCCTTATTTCAAAATCATAAGTTTAGACTACTTTTTTATTAACGTAGATGACTATATTTGAAAATCAAAACACACCTGAGGGTTACTCTATAACCATACCACCACTGTTTGACAATATACCTTTTAATTTTTGAAAAACTCACATATCTACTTTTTTACAGTCACTTGATTATCGTATGTGGATCTTAGTCGATGAAGGAAAGGAAATAAGGGATAAACTTTGTATAACATATGAGGGGACTAATAAGATTAAGCAATCTAGACTTAATATCTTGTTGCATGATTATGAACTGTTTCGCATGAAACCAAATGAATATATTTCTGATATGTACATAAGATTCACACAAATAGTCACCTCTTTGCATGCATTGGGTAGGGAGTTAACAAATGTTGAAATGGTTAATAATATTATTCATTGCTTACCTACTACATATGATGCTAAAATTACTACAATTATAAAGTCTAAGGATTTAAACATTTACTCTATTGACAATCTTCTTGGTTCGCTTATTGCTTACGAGCAAGAAGTTAGCCAAAGAAAGGTTGATGCAGGTGAACCATGAAGGGATAAAAATATAGCACTGAATGTGGAAGAGTCTGAGAGTGAACACTCACAACCTGAGGATCAAGATGACATCGCATTGATGACTAGACAGTTCAGATGCTTTCTGAAGAGGAAGCAAAAGAGACGCCAGCAATAGAATAGAAGTAAATTCAATAGAAATGCCAAGGTTTCTAATGAAATTATTTGCTATGAGTATAGAAAACCTGGACATATAAAGAATGAATGCCCAAAACTCAAAGCCAATCCCAGCAAGGAGATGGTAGAGGAGAAACCAGTTGTGAAGAAGGGCAAGAAGAAGTTCCAACAAGATTTTTGGGCGGACTCAGCTTCGGACTCGTTAGAAATAGAAAAGAAAGAGGAAGTCAATAATCTATGCTTAATGACCGACAATCTTGATCAGTCAGATCAAAAAATGGTATGTGACTTAACTTATGACAAACTTTTGAAGTTTCTGAACACATGCATGAATCATATAGGAAAATGAAGAAAATGCATGCTAGCCTTAGTTTAGAATTGGAAGAACTTAAAAAGGAACATAAAATCCTTAGGAAAGATCATGTTTTGATTGGAAACAACCACATGAAATTACTTGATGAGTTTGATGACTTGAATAAAAATCATGAGAATTTAAAAACATCCTATGCAAAACTTGAAAGTGAATTTATAAATTCTAAGGATGAATTTGAGAGCAAACTTTATAGAACCAATTATACAAATAAAATCTTGAAAGATATGAACTCATTTTTTTACATTAAAGATAAAAGCTCTCGAGGATAAAGGGATACCTCCCAGACTTGAAGATTTTACTAATCATATTTTGTATCCTAAATTCATGCAATCCCTGAATAGACAAGTAAATGGTAGAAGACTTAGGAATCTATTTCCAAAAGTAAAATATAATAATTGTGGATTGTTTGGACATATAGCTCACACATGTACTTTGAAGATGAAAACTAATTTGGCATGGAGACCTAAGATGCATAAATCTAGACATATCATACATGCATCTGATTATAAATTGCTAAAAGGTTAACCCAAACTTATTTGGGTTCCCAGGTCCAACGTTTGATAATTTTGTAGGGTCTCTCTCACACCAGACTTCTTGAGAGCATATGGTACCTAGACAAAGGATGTTTAAAGCATATAACTGGAGATACTACTCAATTCATAATGCTAGAAGCCAGGAGTGGAGGAAAGGTTACACTTGGAGATAATACCACAAGAAAGGTGGTTGGATCAGGTATAATTAGAAATTTTAAGAATTTTTTCATTGATAATATATTATTGGTAAAAGGCTTAAAGCATAATATGTTAAGTATAAACCAGCAATGTGATAAGGGTTATTGTGTAAATTTTTTTTCTACTAGCTGCATATTAAGTCTAAATGATAAAGATGTTTTGAATGGTAAAAGGGTAAACAATGTTTACATGTTAGATTTAAATTGCATTAATTCTCCTACTACTTTTTGTTTAAAAACTATATCTGATGAGTCATGGCTATGGCATAGGAGACTTTGTCATTCTAGCATGAAAAATCTTAGGAAGATTACCCAAAAGAACTTTATGAGAGGTATACCTAAACTAGACTTTACTAAGGACCACCTTTGTGATGCATGTCAAATAGAAAAGCTGTTGAATCTAGTAATTAGGTTGTTAATCCTAAGTTAATGTCCCAAGGCTACCAAGAGGGGAGGGGGAGGGGGGGGGGGGTGAATTGGTAGTTTAAAAATTTAATCCCTCTTTGAAGATTAAGTTGAACCGAAATGAAAATTTTCTTTTAAAGTTTTTGTAGAAAATATTTTTCAACCACAGAGTTGTTAAAAATTAAAATAAAATGCGGAAACATAAAAAAGTGTAAATGACACCAGATTTATAGTGGTTCAGTCTATAACCAGACCTACATCCACTCCTCAGAGGCACCCTCTGAGTATTACACTAAAACCAATAGTGACTCTCCTTTTGCACCCACAGCAAGGCAGAGAAGCCTTTATAACACACTCTTTTCACCACTACTCGGTGCGGCAGAGAACCGTCATCCTTTTACACAATCCCCAGTGTTGGCAGAGAACCATCCGTCCTTTTACACTCTCCTAGTGTGGGCAGAGAACCCTTTCGGCTGTTCACACTCTCCAAGTGTAGGAAGCGATCCTTTCGGCTATTCACAGTCTCCAAGTGTCGGCAGTGAACCAGATCTCCTTGACTGATCTTCTCACAAGAAATCTAGAAGAAAGAAAGAAAAGAGTGAAGTAATCCCAATTTACAAGTAGAGATTCTTACCTTTGAACTTCAAGTGAAGCCTTCACGCTCCAATGATAGGAATCCTCCTTTGAATGCACTCTTCCACTCTCTCCTTAGCTATTCTCTCAAGAGGCACGAAGATCAAATGACAAAAAGATTGGGTGGCAGTCTAATTTGGACTATATATACAAAATACAAGAAAAATTGCCCAAAAACTACAAGTTTTCAATTATGTACGTAGAGGATCGTCCTGTAAGATCGTGGATCATCCTGGACGATTTTACTTAAATGCTTTGAAACGTCCCTATTTGTATATGTGTACGAAATGTCTTCGTACAGCTGATCGTCCCGTACGAACTAAGTTCGTCCGGTATGAATGGTTATTACAAGGTCGGTCTAGAAAACTGCTGAAAACCGACCTAAGTCGGTTAATCGTCTGAACGAAAATATGTTCGTCTGGAAGAAATTTTTATAGAGAGCAGATCGTTTTGTGACGATAATAATTTTGTCTGGACGAAAATTTTACAGAGACCAGATCGTCCTGGATGATAATTAATTTTGTTTGGACAAAAATTTTACAGAGAGCAACTCGTTTTCTGACGATAATTAATTTCGTCTGGACGAAAATTTTACAGAGACTAGATCATCCTGGACTATAAAAATTTCGTCCCGGACAAATAGGACTTAGAAAATTTTTCAAGCCAGTTCCTATTCGTTCTATGTGCTCAATATGAGATAACTGTCTAATCGTCCAGTACGATCTGATATCATCCCGTACGATCAGTATAACTTATATATGATCTCTTTATGTGTGAGTGTATATTTTTATTCACTCAATTACAATCACTCCCTTTTAAATTTAATTCAAAGAAAAATACAAGCTTCAAATTCACAAAGTATCTCATGTTGAATTTAATTTGAAGTTTTCGTAGTCTAGAGTCTGATTTTCCTAAAATGTTAGTACACACATGAGCAAATACAAATCTTCTAAAATTGTTAGGAGATAACAACACATTTGAACAATAATGTTTGGAATCATCAAAACTATACAAGTTACAAAAATGTAAAGCATGCTAATAGCAACTATTTTAATAATCTCCATGTTTTTTATGATGGCAAAACAATTATTATTTGTATGATTTCAATTTAAACAAATCTCCTAAACTCCTCCTAAATTGATGAATACATAAAAATAAGGAGGAATTTTGAACCACAGAAGAAAAAAAAAAATTTTGTTTTTCAAAAAAATTTAACAAAATTTCAAAGTTAAACATAAAATTAAAATACAAACAAAAACAAAACATACAAACACAAACAAAACATACAAACACAAGAATTTATCCCCCTTTTTGACAACAACAAAAAGTGAAGAAGAAATAGACAAGAAATATAAGTAATTATATGAAAATCATTTGAAAATTTAATCTAAATGGTGATTGTGATAAGTTATGCAATCTAAAATTAATAGCATTAGGTCAATCATAGAAATTCATAAAATTTAAGAAGTGATATAACATTATAAGTAAGAAGAATTTATCAAAAACATGATTCAATTTAGACATTCGAATATAAAAAATCATTACAAGAGAGATGTATAAAAATTCTATATTTCAAAGTTCAATAGAATATAAATGAACATAAGATCAATTTGAATTAAGAGATTGAAAGAATTTGGAAAGAGGAGAATTACCACATGTGGCGCTTTGCGCATCTTTTTAAAATTTTTGGGCACATTTTTGTGCATCTTTTGACATTGGGCTAATTTTGTCTCTTTTTCATATTTGTGAAGCTTTGCGCATTCCTTTTGATTTTTGTACTCTTTGTATAATTTTCAAGAGTAATTGAGACCAAAGCTTTCCAAAATCAATAATCTAAAATTTCAAATATTTCTAAGTGCATAAATATCACTTGAGCATAGAAATATTAAATAAGAAAATATCTATATTGCAATAATAATATTAACTTTTATGTATTCTAAATAAATAGACATGAATTTAAAAGTTCTAATTATAACAAGTTATAAACAACTTTTAAATTTAGAAAGACTAGATTTTCTAATGTAATTAATCTCAAATTATAATCTAATTTAAGCACAATTAAGATTAAATAAGACTAATGAAATTCATAAAAATTAACCACATTCCAAAAATAAACCAAATTTGAATCAAGTACAACATGCATTGATATTAATGAAAAGGATTACATATTCTTTTCATAATATTAAAACAACTAAGAAAATACACTTAACTTTAATAAAGATAACTAAAATAATAAAAAATAAATAAACACTAACATAACAAAACATTTAAAACAAAACACTAGTACAACAAACACAAAGAAATTTATTTCTCATTTTCTATTCTTCTGGAGGAGGAGGAGGACTGCCACTAAATAGATTGAAGTAGAAGGCCATCATCATAACATTGGTATTGATTTCATGAACTTCATTTCTGATAATACCAATGTCCTGTTGCTGCTGCAGGAGTTGAGCATCAATTTGATCAAATCTTTGATCAACATGAGTCTCAAGTCTGTCAAATTTCTCAATCAAATTCTGATAATCTGATTGAGATGAAGAAGTTTGCACTCCTTCTTCTTCTTCTTCAGAAGCACTGGCATGTGCTTTCCCTTTTTCCTCCTTGAAAATTGCTCTAAAAGAAGCATCATTATATTAGACTAGCTCTTCGTATTCATCATCAGGATGCACTAAGTTGTATTTCTTTTCCAAAATATATGTAACTAAGTGTCCTAATGAGATGTTCCTTTTTCTCTTCTGCTCTGCATGTCCTATTTCTGAAAGCCCATAGAGATGATCTATGATAAGTTGGGCTTCGTCGATAGGCTTACAATCCATAATCAAAAAGGTTAGAACAAAAAAAAGAGGGGTAATATTGATTCTATCACCAGCTTTGGGAATGATTGAAGATCAAAGAATATGCTGGATGATTCGAGCATTCCTGGTCATTCCTGAAATTCTAGCAACATGATATGTTAGTCCAATTTCTCTAATCACCCTATTGACTTGATACCATTCGAATTTGTTTTCACTCATTAGGGTGTGGGCTCTATATCCTTCAGTTCTTAAGTTCAGAAAAGCACCTAAGTCGTGCTTGTTGATTTCAACTTTTTGTTTAAAAACAAAAGAACTTATGCAGGAGTGGTCGGAATTAAAACTCATGTTGGCTAGCAAGTAGAGAAAGGTTTGTTTGTTGTAAAGGTGGACGAGAGAAAGAATGAATTGAAACTGGGTGGAGGCAAAAAGGTGCATTACCTTAAAGTTTATCTCGTCTTGAATCAGAATGCGAGAGGGAGTTATTTTGGCAGAGGCAAAATGAGGAAAAGATTCCTCATTTGCTTTTGATAGGAAGTTTTCAGAGTTATTCCTGTGAGGTTTCTTAGCCAACACCTTTTGTCTTTTGCTTGAGGAGGCCATTGTCGATTTAAAGTCGAAAGAGATTGAAAGAGAAGTTTGGAGATGTGATTGTTGAGTTAGAAAGCCTTCATATTTAAAAAAAAATGATACGTTCGTCCTGGACGAAAATAGTTCGTCTGGGACGAAAATAATCATTCGTCTGGACGAAAACTGTTCGTACAGACGAACCAAATCGTCCAAAATGAAATGACTTTTCGTAAACAACACAATTTACGATGCGTCCTTTCTTACAGACTTTTGACTTGACCGATCGTACAGACGAAAAAATTTTGTACAGACGATCAAAAGTTAATTCATTTTAATCTCAGTTGCAAACCGTCCCCTACGATGAAACGACGTCTGTTTGTCTGGACGAACAAAAAGTTTATACGAATGAACTTCACATTTAAAATTGTCTTATCCACTCAACCGCTGCATTCAAACGTCCCGATGTTTGAGAAAATAAATATTTCGTCATGGACGATCATTAGATCGTACAGACGAACTACATTAAAAACTGCTCTCAAAATGTTTCATATTATGTAAACTGAATTTAACACACATCGTATAATACAAAATGTTTTGTCCCGGACGATTTCCACACATTTTTGGATTTTTGAATTTATTAATGAAGAAAAACAAACAAAACACATAAAACAAAGACAAAACCACAGACTCTATAATAAACTCAATCAAAACACTCAAAAATCACAAAATTCAAAACAAAAAATCAAAGACAAATAAACTAAGAAAACATAAATATCAATGTTGCAAAAAACATTTTTATTTAAGCATTCAAATCAATAACACCAAGCCTTGTTCTTAATGTACTGAATGTATCAAAGGCTAAAGGTTTTGTAAAAATGTATGCAAGTTGATTTTCAGTTGAAACATGTGTGAGTTCAATTTCTCCCTTGGATACATGATCCCTTATGAAATGATGCCATATCTCAATGTGTTTGGTTCTAGAATGTTGAATAGGATTTTTGAAAATGCAAATAGCACTAGTATTGTCACAATAAATTGGAATAGTGCCTATAGTTAATCCTAAATCAATCAACTGTTGTTTTAACCAAAGTATTTGTGCCACACAACTTTTTAATGCAATGTATTCTGCTTCTGCAGTAGATAGTGCCACTGAATTTTATTTTCTACTAGACCATGAAACTAATGAATTTCCAATGAATTGACATATTCCAGAAGTGCTTTTCCTATCCACTCTACAGCCTGCAAAATCAGAATCTGAGTAACCAATAATTTCAAATGAGAGCTAAACTTAGGATACCAAATCCCTAAGTTTTTAGTTCCTAGTAAATATCTTAATATCCTTTTCACTGCTGTCAAATGTGATTCTTTTGGATCTGATTGAAATCTAGCACATAAGTAAACACTGAACATAATATCTGGTCGGGTAGCAGTCAAGTAAAGTAAAGATCCAATTATCCCTCTAAATTTCTTTTGATCAATAGATTTTCCCTTAAGGTCCTTATCCAACTGAACTAAGGAACTCTTTGGTGTACTAACAGGTTTAGCATTATCCATTTCATATTTTTTGAGAATGTCCTTAATATATTTAGTTTGACTAAGAAATGTACCTTCCTCAAGTTGCTTAATGCTAAATCCTAGAAAGTAATTTAAATCTTCCATTAGACTCATTTCAAATTCACTACTCATTGTTTTAGAAAAACCATCACAAAGATTTTTATTTGAAGATCCAAAGATGATGTCATCCACATAAATTTGAACAATAAGTATATCCTTTCCAATTTTCCGTAAAAAGAAAGTTGTATCCACACTTCCTTTTTTAAAAGATCTTTCAAGTAGGAAGGTGCTCAACCTCTCATACCAAGCCCTAGGTGCCTGTTTCAATCCATATAATGCCTTTTTTAACATGAAAACATGATTTGGAAATTTAGAATTTTCAAAACCTGGAGGTTGTTCTACAAAAACATCTTTCTCAATTACCCCATTTAAAAAGGCACTCTTTACATCCATTTGAAATAATTTAAAACCTTTAAAATAGGCAAAGGTTAGTAAAACCCTAATTGCTTCAAGTCTAGCTACAGGGGCAAAAGTCTCCTCAAAATCAATTCCTTCAATTTTATTATACCCCTTAGCAACTAATCTAGCCTTATCTCTAATGACTACTCCTGAGTCATTCATTTTTTTTATGAATACCCACTTGCTTCCAACAACACTTTGATCTTTTGGCCTTGTAGTTAGTTTCCAAACTTTATTTCTTACAAATTGATTTAACTCTTCTTGCATGGACAATATCCAAAATTCATCAGAAAGTGCTTGATCAATGTTAGTGGGTTCAATAGTTGAAATAAAGGCTGAATGATTGACTTCCTTGTTTAATCCACGCGTAGTTCTAACACCCTCACTTGGTTCACCTATAATCAATTCCTTTGGGTGGTTTTTAGAAAATCTCAAATCTCTAGGCAAAGGGTTTTCTCTTTCTAAATTTTCTTCCACATTTTCTTCCAAATTTAATCTATCAATCTTTTGGGAGTTTTCTTCAATTTCTTCTTCAACAATATTTGGCTCTTCCAAATTTCCATATTCATCAAATACAACATGTGTGGTTTCTTCAATGACTAAAGTTCTTTTGTTGAATACCCTATAAGATTTTTCAACACTTGAATATCCAACAAAAAATTCTTCATCTGATTTTGGATCAAATTTTTCTAAGGAAGATTTTCTATTATTTTGTATGAACACCTTGCAACCAAATACATGCAAATGAGACAAATTAGGTGTTCTACCTTCTAGCAACTCATAGGGTGTTTTATTCAAATTTGATCTCACATTCACCCTATTCAGAACATAGCATGCAGTGCTAACTGTCTCAGCCCAAAAATATCTAGGAAGCGAGTATTCTGCCAACATTGCTCGGGCGGCTTCTATTAATGTTTTGTTTTTCCTTTCAACTACCCCATTTTGTTGAGGGGTTCTAGGTGCAGAAAAAATTGTGATCAATCCCTTTTTCTTTACAGAAATTTTCAAATCTTTCATTTTCAAATTCTCCTCCATGATCATTTTGTATAGAAATTATTTCACTCCCTAGTTTCCATTGAATCCAAGTAGAAAAATTTCTGAATTCCTCAAACGATTCACTCTTATGAAAAAGAAATCTAACCCAAGTGAATCTTGAGAAATCATCCACTATAACAAATCTGTATACCTTCCCTCCGAGACTTACAGTTCCTACAGGTCTAAAAAGATCCATGTGTAGAATTTCTAAAGGTTTACTGGTCCTAAGATATTTATTGGACTTAAAAGAGGACTTCACTTGTTTTCCTAATTGACATGCATCACAAAGGTGGTCCTTAGTAAAGTCTAGTTTTGATATACCTCTCACTAAGTTCTTTTAGGTAATTCTCCTAAGGTTTTTCATACTAAAATGACAAAGTCTCCTATGCCAAAGCCATGATTCATCAGAAACAGTTTTCAAACAAAAAGCAGTTGGAGATTGAATACAATTTAAATCTAGCATGTAGACATTGTTTACCCTTTTTCCATTTAAAACATTTTTTCCATTTAGGCTTATTATGCAGCTAGTAGGTAAAAATTTTACGTTATAGCCCTTATCACATAGCTGACTTATGCTTAGCAAATTATGTTTTAAGCCTTCAGCATAGGATGATTTTAAATTCTCAAAATTTTTATTCAAGTCATCATATTCATCAAGTAGTTTCATATGGTTGTTATCTATTAAAGCATGATCTTTCCTAAGGATTTTGTGTTCCTTATTAAGCTCTTCCAATTCTAAACCTAAACTAGCATGCATCTTTTTCATTTTCCTATATGCATCATGCATGTGTTCCGAAACTTCAAATAATTCATCATAGGTTAAATTACATACCTCTTCTTGATCTGATTGTTCAACATTATCTGCCATCAAGCAAAGGTTGGTGACTTCTTCTTTTTTTTCAGTCTCAGATGTGTCTGAAGCTGAGTCCACCCAGAAAGCTCTTTGAAACTTCTTCTTGCCCTTCTTTACAATTGGTTTCTCCTCTACCTTCTCCTTGCTAGGAGTGGCTTTGAGTTTTGGACACTCAGTCTTTATATGACCTGGTTTCCTGCATTCATAACAAATCACTTCATTAGAAACCTTGCCATTTCTGTTATACTTACCTCTATTCTATTGCTGGCGTCTCTTCTGCTTCCTCTTTAAAAAGCTTCTCAATTGTCTAGTCATCAATGCAATATCGTCTTCATCTTCAGGTTGTGAGTGTTCACTCTCTAGCTCTTCCACATTTAGTGTAATATTCTTGTCCTTTCGTGGTTCACCTGCATCAATCTTTCTTTGACTTACTCCTTGCTCATAAGCAATGAGTGAACCAAGAAGATTGTCAATAGAATAAATGTTTAGATCTTTAGACTCTATAATTGCAGTAATTTTAGCATCATAAGCAGTAGGTAAACAACGAAGAATCTTATTGACCATTTCAGCATTAGTTAATTCCATACCAAGTGCATGCAAAGAAGTGACAATTTGTGTGAATCTTGTGTACATGTCTGAAATAGATTCATTGGGTTTCATGCGAAATAATTCATAGTCCTGTAACAAAATATTGAGTCTTGATTGCTTAACTTCATTTGTCCATTCATAAGTTATACAAAGTCTATCCCATATATCCTTTCCGCTTTTGTAAGTGAAAACTCGCATGTAGTCTTCAGATTTTAAAGCACAAAAGAAACTATTTAAACATTTGGCTTTTAA
This sequence comes from Dendrobium huoshanense, assembly GCA_016618105.1. Taxonomy (NCBI): domain Eukaryota; kingdom Viridiplantae; phylum Streptophyta; class Magnoliopsida; order Asparagales; family Orchidaceae; genus Dendrobium; species Dendrobium huoshanense. The sequence continues at coordinate 16,729,956 of CM028351.1, read as the reverse complement.
TTGTGCTAAGTCACGTTCTTCTATAGTCCAATCTGCATAAGGTGTTTCTACACTAATTCCATCAACTATTCTAGTTGGTTTTGCGTAACCTTCCTGGACTAGCATCCACATGCGATAATCAAGTGACTGTATGAAAGTAGACATGCGTGTTTTCCAAAAATCAAAAGAAATATTATCAAACAGTGGAGGTCTAGTGATAGAGTAACCCTCAGGTGTGTTTCGGTTTCCAAATGTAGCCATCTACGTTAATCAAAAAGTAGTTCAAACTTATGATTTTGAAACGACGCTCTGATACCACTTGTTGAATCTAGTAATTAGGTTGTTAATCCTAAGTTAATGTCCCAACGCTACCAAGATGAGGGGGTGAATTGGTAGTTTAAAATTTTAATCCCTCTTTGAAGATTAAGTTGAACCGAAATGAAAATTTTCTTTTAAAGTTTTTCTAGAAAATATTTTTCAACCACAGGGTTGTTAAAATTAAAATAAAATGCGAAAACATAAAAAACTGTAAATGACACTAGATTTATGGTGGTTTGGTCTATAACCAGACCTACATCCACTTCTTAGAGGCACCCTCTGAGTATTGCACTAAAACCAATAGTGACTCTCCTTTTGCACCCACAGCAAGGCGGAGAAGCCTTTACAACACACTCTTTTCACCACTACCCGGTGTGGCAGAGAACCGTCGTTCTTTTACACAATCCCAAGTGTTGGCAGAGAACCATCCGTCCTTTTACACTCTCCTAGTGTGGGCAGAGAACCCTTTCGGCTTTTCACACTCTCCAAGTCTAGAAAGTGATCCTTTCGGCTATTCACACTCTCCAAGTGTCGGCAGCGAACCGGATCTCCTTGACTGATCTTCTCATAAGAAATCTAGAAGAAAGAAAGAAAAGAGTGAAGTAATCCCAATTCACAAGTAGAAATTCTTACCTTTGAACTTCAAGTGAAGCATTCACGCTCCAATGGTAGGAATCCTCCTTTGAATGCACTCTTCCACTCTCTCCTTAGCTATTCTCTCAAGAGGCATGAAGATCAAATGACAAAAAGATTTGGTGGCAGTTTAATTTGGACTATATATACAAAAGACAAGAAAAACTGCCCAAAAATTGCAAGTTTTCCATTCTGTATGCAGAGAATCGTCCCGTACGATCGTGGATCGTCCTGGACGATTTTACTTAAATGATTTGAAACAATCCTATTTGTATATGTGTACTAAATGTCTTCGTATAGCTATTCGTTCCGTATGAACTAAGTTCGTCCGGTACGAACGGTTATTACAAGGTCGGTCTAGAAAACTGTTGAAAATTATTCTAAGTCGGTTAATCGTCTGGACGAAAATAGGTTCGTCTGGACAAAATTTTTACAGAGAGCAGATCATTTTCTGACGATAATAATTTCGTCTGGACAAAAATTTAACAGAGACCAGATCGTCCTGGACGATAATTAATTTCGTCTGGATGAAAATTTTACAGAGATCAACTCGTTTTCTGACGATAATTAATTTCGTCTGGACGAAAATTTTACAGAGACCAGATCATCCTGGATGATAAAAATTTCGTCCCGGACGAATAGGACTTAGAAAATTTTTCATGCCAGTTCCTATTCGTTCTATGTGCTCAATAGGAGATAACTATCTGATCGTCCCGTATGATCTGATATAATCCCATACGATCAGTATAACTTATATATGATCTCCTTATGTGTGAGTGTATGTTTTTATTCACTCAATTACAATCACTCCCTTTCAAATTTAATTCAAAGAAAAATACAAGCTTCAAATTCACAAAGTATCTCATGTTGAATTTGATTTGAAGTTTTTATTGTTTGTAGTCTGATTTTCCTGAAATGTTAGTACACACAAGAGCAAATACAAATCTTCTAAAATTATTAGGAGATAACTACACATTTGAACAATAATGTTTGAAATCATCAAAACTATATAAGTTGCAAAAATGTAAAGCATGCAAATAGCAACTATTTTAACAATAACAAGTGAAGTACTCTTTTCAGTCCAATAAGAATCTTAGAACTGGTCAACCTTTAGAGATTTTGTATTTGGATCTCTTTGGACCTGTTGGAACTGTGAGTTTAGGAGGGAAGGTATGTTGAGTCTAGTGAATAGGTTGTTAAACCTAAGTTAATGTCCCACGGCTATCAAAAGGGGGGTGAATTGGTAGTTAAAAGTTATTCCTCTTTTGGATGAGTTTAACCGAAAATTACTTTAGTGAATTTTTATAAAAAAAATTTAAACCACAATCTTTTTTACACAGAAAAATGCAGAAAATAAAAAAAGTAAAAAATAAACGATACAAGATTTATAGTGGTTCAGTCTAAACCAGACCTACATCCACTCCCTAAAGGCACCCTCTGAGTATTGCACTAATACCAATAGTGTCTCTCCTTTTGCACCCACAGTAAGGCGGAGAAGCCTTTACAAACACTCTTTACACCACTACCCGGTGCGGCAGAGAACCGTCGTCCTTTTATAGTGTCTCCAGTGTTGGCAGAGAACCGTCCGTCCTTTCACACTCTCCTAGTGTGGGCATAGAACCGTCCGTCCTTTCACACTCTCCTAGTGTGGGCATAGAACCCTTTGTCCTTTCACACTCTCCTAGTGTGGGGCAGAGAACCCTTCATCCTTTCACACTCTCCTAGTGTGGGTAGAGAACCCTTCATCATTTCACACTCTCCTAGTATGGGCAGAGAAACCTTCATCCTTTCACACTCTCCTAGTGTGGGCAGAGATTCCTTCATCCTTTTACACTCTCCTAGTGTGGGCAGAGAACCCGATCTCCTTGACAGATCTTCTCACAAGAAATATAGAAAGAAGAAAGAAAAGAGTGAAGTAATCTCAAATCACAAGTAAAAAATCTTACCTTTGAACACCAATCAAAGCCTTCACGCTTCTATGTAAGAAATCCTTCTTTGAATGCTCTCTCTCACTTTCTCCTTGAGCCTTCTTTCAATAGGCACGAAGATTAATGACCAAAAAGATTTGGTGGTAGTCTAGTTTAGACTATATATAGGAAAGACAAGAAAAACTGCCCAAAAACTACAAATTTTCAATTCTGTACGCAGTGGATCGTCCTGTACAATCGTGGATCATCCCAGACAATTTTACTTAAAGTTCCAGAAATGATCCTAAAGTATATTGGTAGGAACTATGTTCGTACATGATCATCGTCCCGTACGAACTAGGTTCATCCGGTACAAAACGGTTATTCCATAGGTCAGTTTACAATGAACACAAAACCAAAACAAAAAAAATATATTAATCTTGCAGAAAACATTTTTATCTAAGCATTTAAATCAATCACTCCAAGCCTTGTTCTTAATGTACTGAAAGTATCAAAGGCTAAATATTTTGTAAAAATGTCTGATAGTTGATTTTTAGTTGAAACATGGGTAAGTTCAGTTTCTCCCTTGGATATATGATCTCTTATGAAATGATACCTTATGTCTATATGTTTTGTTCTTGAATGTTGAATAAGATTTTTAGAAATACAAATTGCACTAGAGTTATTACAATAAATAAGAATAGTGCCTATAGACAATCATAAATTAATCAACTGTTGTTTTAACCAAAGTACTTATGCCACATAACTTCTTAAAGCAATGAATTCAGCTTCAGCAGTAGATAGAGCAACTGAATTTTGTTTTCTACTAGACTATGAAACTAATGAATTTCCAATGAATTGACATGTTCCAGAACTATTTTTTCTATCCACTCTACAGCCTGCAAAATCAGAATCTGAATAACCTATAATTTCAAATGAAGAGCTAAACTTAGGATACCAAATTCATAAGTTCTGAATTCCTAATATATATCTTAAAATTCTTTTTACTGCTGTCAAATGTGATTCTTTTGGATCTAATTAAAATCTAGCACACAAGCAAAACACTAAACATGATATCGGGTTGGCTAGCAGTCAAGTAAAGTAAAGATCCAATAATTCCTCTAAATTTCTTTTGATCAACAGATTTTCCCTTAAGGTCCTTATTCAACTGAACTGAGGAACTCATTGGTGTACTAACAGGTTTAGCATTATCCATTTCATATTTTTTGAAGATGTTCTTAACATATTTAGATTGGCTAAGAAATGTACATTCCTCAAGTTGCTTAATGCTAAATCCTAGAAAGTAATTTAAGTCTCCCATTAGACTCATTTCAAATTCACTACTCATTATTTTATAAAAATCATCTCAATGATTTTTATTTGAAGATCCAAAAATGATATCATCCACATAAATTTGAACAATGAGTATATCATTTCCAAATTTTTTTAAAAAAAGAGTTGTATCCACACTTTCTTTTTTAAAAGATCTTTCAAGTAGGAAGGTGCTCAACCTCTCATACCAAGCCCTAGGTGCCTGTTTTAATCCATATAATGCCTTTTTCAACTTGAAAATATGATTTGGATATTTTGAATTTTCAAAACCTAGTGATTGTTCTACAAAAACATCTTCTTCAATTACCCCATTTAAGAATGCACTTTTCACATCCATTTGATTTAATTTGAATCCTTTAAAATTGGAAAAGGCTAGCAAAACCTTAATTTCTTTAAGTCTAGCTACAGGGGCAAAAGTTTCTTCAAAATCAACCCCTTCAATCTAATTATTTCCCTTAGCAACTAATCTAACCTTATTTCTAATGACTACTCCTGAGTCATTCATTTTGTTTTTGAATATCCACTTAGTTCCAACAATATTTTAATATTTTGGCCTTGAAGTTAATTCCCAAACTTTATTTCTTACAAATTGATTCAACTCTTCTTGCATGACCAATATCCAAAATTCATCAGAAAGTGCTTGATCAATATTAGTGGGTTCTATAGTAGAAATAATAGCTGAATGATTGACTTCCTTGTTTAATACGCGCCTAGTTCTAACACCCTCACTAGGTTCACCTATAATCAATTCCCTTGGATGGTTTTTAGAAAATCTCAAATCTCTAGGAAAAGGGTTTTCTCTCTCCAAATTCTCTTCAACAATTTCTTTCAAGTTTATTCTATCAATCTTTTGGGAGTTATCCTCAATCGCATCTTCAATAACATTTGGCTCTTCAAAATTTCTAGATTCATCAAATACAACATGTGTGGTCTCTTCAATTAGCAAAGTTATTTTATTGAATATCCTATAAGATTTTCTAACACTTGGGTATCCAACAAAAATTCTTTTATCTGGTTTTGGATCAAATTTTCCTAAGGAAGATTTTCCATTTTTATGAATGAACACCTTGCAACCAAAAACATGCAAATGAGATAAATTAGATGTTCTACCTTTTAACAACTCGTAGGGTGTTTTATTTAATTTAGATCTTACATTCATCCTATTCAGAACATAACATGCAGTGCTAACCACCTCAGCCCAAAAATATCTAGGAAGTGAGTATTCTGCCAATATTGCTCAGGCGGCTTCTATTGATATTCTATTTTTTTTTTACTACCCCATTCGGCTGAGGGATTCTAGGTGCAGAAAAGTTGTGATCAATTCCTTTCTCCTTATAAAAATTTTCATATCTCTCATTTTCAAATTCTTCGTCATGATCACTTTGTATAGAAATAATTTTACACCCTAATTTCCTTTGAATCCAAGTCAAAAAATTTCTAAATTCCTCAAATGATTCACTCTTATGAAATAGAAATCTAACCCAAGTGAATCTTTAGTAATCATCCACGATAATAAATATGTATACCTTCCCTCCTAGACTCACAGTTCCAACTGGTCCAAAAAGATCCATGTGTAAAATTTCCAATGGTTTATAGTCCTAAGATCCTTATTCGACTAAAAAAAGGACTTCATCTGCTTTCCTAATTGACATGCATCACAAAGGTGGTCCTTAGTAAGTATAGTTTGTGTATACCTCTTACTAAATTCTTTTGGGTAATCCTCATAAGGTTTTTCATGCTAGAATGACAAAGTCTTCTATGCCAAAGCCATGACTCATCAGAAATAGTTTTCAAACAAAAAGTAGTAGGAGAATTAATGCAATTTAAATCTAACATGTAAACATTTTTTACCCTTTTACCATTTAAAACATCTTTACCATTTAGGCTTAAGATGCAGCTAATAGGAAAAATTTTACACTAAAACCCATATCACATAGCTGACTTATACTTAATAAGTTATGCTTTAAGCCTTCAACCAATAACACATTGTCTATAAAAAAGATTTTAAGATTTTCAATCATACTTGATCCAACCACCTTCTTTGTGGTATTATCACCAAGTGTAACCTTGCCTCCACTCCTGGCTTCCAGCGTTATGAATTGAGCAGTATCTCTAGTCATATACTTTGAACATCCGCTGTCCAGGTACCATATGCTCTCATAAAGTCTTGTGTGAGAGCGATCTTCTTCTTGATCTGATTGATCAAGACTATCTGCCATCAAGCAAATATTGGTGACTTCTTCTTCCTTTTCAATATTTGATGAATCTAAAGCTGAGTCCGCCCAGAAAGATCTTTGAAACTTCTTCTTGCCCTTCTTTACAATTGATTTCTCCTCTACCTTCTCCTTGCCAGGAGTGGCTTTGAGTTTTGAGCAATCAGTTTTAATATGACCAGGTTTCCTGCATTCATAGCAAATTACTTCATTAGAAACCTTGCCATTTTTATTAAATTTACCTCTGTTCCATTGTTGGCATCTCTTCTGCTTCCTTTTCAGAAAGCTTCTGAATTGTCTAGTCATTAATGCAATGTCGTCTTCATCCTTAGGTTGTGAGTGTTTACTCTCAGACTCTTTCACTTTTAGTGCTACATTCTTTTCCTTTCGTGGTTCACCTGTATCATTCTTTCTTTGACTAACTTCTTTCTTGTAAGCAATAAGTGAACCAAGAAGATTGTCAATAGAATAAATATTTAGATCTTTAGACTCTATAATTGCAACAATTTTAGTACCATAAGCAGTAGGTAAACAACAAAGAATCTTATTAACCATTTCAACATTCGTTAGTTCCCTACCAAGTGCATGAAAAGAGGTGACTTTTTGAGTGAATCTTGTGTACATATCAGAAATGGATTTATTAGGTTTCATGCAAAATAGTTCATAATCATGCAACAAGATATTAAGTTTAGATTGTTTAACCTCATTAGTCCCCTCATATATTATACAAAGTCTATCTCATATGTCCTTTCTACCTTTACAAGTGGAAACCCGCATGTACTCTTCAGATTTTAAAGCACAAAAGAAACTATTTAAATATTTAGCGTTTAGTTGGTCTAAGTCACGTTCTTCTACAGTCCAGTCTGTAAAAGGTGTTTCAACCCTAACTCTGTCAACTAATCTAGTTGGTTTTGTTTAACCTTCCTGGACAAAGATCCACATGAAAGTGCTTAGATGGCACTTGAAAGTTCGCTAGGGATGTTAAGCTCGATAGAACTGGCCCAAGCCTAAATAAAGAGAGAGGTGAATTGGAAAAGCAGAATCTTTAAATTAAAACACAAACCAAAATCACCACATAAAATAAAGTGCGGAAATTAAAATGCGGAAGCAGTAAAAATAAAGAACACATAGAATTTATAGTGATTTGGTCAAACCTTGACCTACGTCCACTCCTTGGAGGCATCCTCCAAGTATTGCACTACAAAAGTGTCTCTCATTTAGCCCCAACAGCTAGGCGGAGAAGCCCTTACAAAATCACTTCCACCTTCCCCGGTGCGGCGAAGTTGCCGGGTCCTTTGACACCAAAGAGATCTTCTTCTTTGGTGAACTTACCTCGAGACAAGCCTTGAATCTGATGGTACTAAGGTGCGAGTTCACCGGAGTAACCGTGTGGATCCCCCACCACACTCCCTTGAGTTCCTCCCCCTTATAGGATCTTCTCCCTCTCAAACTCCACCCTTTCCTCTCTCCCTTTCAAGCTCTCTCTCCAAGTTTCCCCCACAAGAATGAAGCTAAAATGGCTACCAAAGATACTTACATAGTGCCTTGTCATAGCTTAAATAGAAGAGCTAAAAATGAGCTCATTAATGCAAGTTGTCGACATTATCATCCAGGAAGATATGCATATCGTCCTGGCCGATTAGTTAAAATTTGAGGAAAATCATCTTAAATATCGCCATGAAATGAAGCTGGATGATGTCTAATCATCCCGGACGATCTTGTGTTAGGCCCAAACAAAATCCCCATTAATTGCTTTCCAAAACTGCCTCAAAAATTTTGAAAAAATTGCTCTGGATCGTCCGGGATGATATTTTATAGTCCAGGACGATCCACCGGAATGATGTCCATAAAATAAGATTTTCCTAAGTAGATATGGCGGCAGATTCTTGCTGAATTGAGCCGATCATCCTGGCCGATACAAATGTGTCCAGGATGATGTGTTTTGCATAAAGACGGATGCTTTGAGGATGCCCTAATTAGGGTTTCTACTTTTGTCAGATCGTCCCAGACGATATAAATATCGTCCCGGACGATGTTACCAAAAATAGAAATCTTTTATGGCACAACAAAAAATCTTCCAAGTTACAAATCATAAGATGCCAAACCAAATACAACAGACTTAATAAAGGAAAAAGATTACAAACTGACACAGACCAAGTCTACCAAATCTTGAGCTGGTTCCAAATTGCAGTCTGATCGTGTGGACCTGAAACATTAGCACAAAAGGCAATCGTAGAGAAATAAGGAATGTTTGCTATCATCAAAATCATAAACCATTGATCCGCAATAATCTCCCCCTTTTTTATGATGGCAAACAATTCAATTTGAAATTTTAAAATGAACAATTTCTCCTAATCTCCCCCTCACTAGAATAACACTTTTAAAAAATAGGGGAAGTGAAAATATTTTTGTTATTTTTAATTTTTTGAAAACAAGATACAAATATGATAATAGTACAAAATTCAACAATACGTTCTCCCCCTTTGACAATATCAAAAAGAGAGGAGACATAAATAAAAGCAAAATGAATAAAAGAAAAAAAAGAAAACGTTTCCTGATCTACTGAAAAATAAATATTCTTAAAATGAGAAAGTTACCTCTTGGTTTTAATCAAAAACTTTGTAGAATTGGATTGACAACGCATAATCCAGAAAAAGTAAGAAATTCATAAATTGTTAATCCAAGCTCAAGTTCTTTTAAAGGCTAAAAAAAACTTTTTAATTCAATATCCAAATCAAGGAATAAACGGGAAAAAGAAACATTAATTTTTAAAACCCCTTTCATAAAACATATCTAATAGAAGATCAATGCACGAATTGTTGAATCAGGAACCAAGATTTTCATGCACAAGTTTCGAATATATCAAGGATTATCTTAAGTTTTTAGTAGTATAAGAAAAAAAATAAGCATACTTTTTTTTTAGCTCATTTTATACCCTTTATCACTTTAATGGCTCTTTGAGCATCTTTTGATTTTAATACACTTTGTGTATTTTTTTTTAATTTGGCGTCATTGCGCATCTTTTGGTTTGGCATTATTGGCCACTTTTTTTAATTATTTTCAAAAAATATGCTTTCTTTCTTATATTTTCAAAACTAAAGTAAACCCAAATTATTGACAACACGAATAACTTGATTAAGAAAATTTCATGGTGGATTCAACAATCTTGCAAAAGATTCCTATGCGATAGGAAAAATATAGGAAGATAAAAAAAATCTGTTTCAAAATCTAATTTAAAATATGATGAAGATTTTGAATCAAAAGTAAAATAACCTCTTTAAGAAGAGAGAAAGAGAAACAAAATCATGAGTTCCCTTCTAATCATGAGAAAGAGAAACAAAATCATGAGTTCCCTTCTAATCATGAGAAAGAGAAACAAAATCATGAGCTCTGATACCACTTGAAAGTGCTCAGATGACACTTGAAAATTTGTTAGGGATGTTAAGCCCTATAGAACTAGCCCAAGACTAAAAAAAACTTTTTAATTCAATATCCAAATCAAGGAATAAACGGTAAGAATGGTATCCAAGATCAATTGTTGTGGATCAATGGTTTATGATTTTGATGATATCAAATATTCCTTATTTTTCTACGATTGACTTTTGTGCTAATGTTTCAGGTCCACACGATCAGACTGTAATTTGGAACCAGCTCAAGATTGGGTAGACTAGGACTGTGCAGTTTGTAAACTTTTTTCTTTCTTGAGTCTGTTGTATTTGGTGTGGAATCTGATGATTTATAACTTGGAAGATTTTCTATTGTGCCATAAAAGATTTCCATTTTTGGTAACATCATCCGGGACGATATTTATATCGTCCTGGATGATATGACAAAAGTAGAAACCCTAATTAGGGCATCATCAAAGCAGCCGTCTTTATGCAAAACACATCATCCTGGACGATTTTGTATCGGCCAAGATGATCGGCTCAATTCAGCAAGAATCTGTCGCCATATCTACTTAGGAAATTCTTATTTTTGTACATCGTTTTGGTGGATCCTCATGGAATATAAAATATCATCCCGGACGATCCAGAACAATTTTTCCAAAATTTCTCAGGCAGTTTTGGAAAGCATCTAATGGGGATTTCATCCAAGCCGATCGCAAGATTGTCCGGGATGATTAGACATCGTCCAGCTTCACTTCAGGGCGATATTCAGGACAATTTTTCTCATATTTGAACTAATCAACCAGGACGATATGCCTATCATCCTGGAAGTTAATATCAGCAACTTGCATTAATGAGCTCATTTTTAGCTCTTCTATTTAAGTTATGATAAGGCACTTTGTAAGTGTCTTTAATAGCCATTATAGCTTCGTTCTTGTGGGGGAAACTTGAAGAGAGAGCTTGAAAGGGAGAGAGGAAATGGTGGAGTTTGAGAGGGAGAAGATCCTGTTAGGGGGAGTAACTCAAGGGAGTGTGGTGGGGGATCAACACGGTTGCTCCGGCGTACTCGCACCTTAGTACCATCAGATTTAAGACTTGTCTCGAGGTATGTTCACCAAAGAAGAAGATCTCTTTGGTGTCATAGGACCCGTCGACTCCGCCGCACCGGGAAAGGTGGAAGTGATTTTGTGATGGCTTCTCCGCCTAGCTGTGGGGGCTAAAGGAGAGACACTTAGTTTAGTGCAATACTTGGAGGGTGCCTCCAAGAAGTGGATGTAGGTCAAGGTTTGACCGAACCAATATAAATCCGGTGTGTTCTTTCTTTATTAATTCAGCACTTTAATTTCCGCATCGTTGATTTTTTATCTAGTGATATTGGTTTTAGTTTGAGTTTTGGTTTAAAGATTCTTCTTTTCGAATTCACCCCCCCCCCCCTCATGTTTAGCTTAGGACTAAGTTCATAGGGCTTAACATCCCAAACAAACTTTCAAGTGGTATCAGAGCACTTTCAAGTGTTATCAGAGCCGTATTCATAAAATAAGTTTTTAAAAGCTTTTTAAATTTTGATCCATGGCTAATCGTAATGTTGCAGAAGGTTATTCAATCACCAGACCTCCTTTGTTTGAAAATATGTCATTTAATTTTTGAAAAAGTCGCATGTCTATTTTCTTACAATCGATAGATTTTTGTATGTGGCATATGATTTTAACTGGTTATTCATCACCGTCACGAATTGTTAATGGAGTTAAAATTGATATTCCTTTTATTCAATGGAACAGGGAAGAACAAATCAATGCTCAATTGAATGCAAAGTCTTTAAATTGCTTTTTGTGTGCTTTAAATTCTGATGATTTTATGTTAGTATCCATGTCACTACCGGTAAGGAAGTTTGGGATAAATTGCACACCATATACGAAAGCACTAGTGAAATCAAGCAATCCAAATTGAATTTGTTAATGCATGATTTTGAATTATTTTCCATGAAACCTTATGAGATGATCTTAGATATGTACACTAGGTTCATTCAAATTGTAACATCATTGCATGCCTTAGGAAAAGAGTTTTAAAATTTTGAAAAAGTCAATAAAATTCTTCGTTGTTTACTTGAAACATTTGATGCCAAAATTGTTGCTATTTGTGAATCAAAAGATTTAAATGATTATTCTATTTATAATTTGATTGGCTCACCATTACCTACGAGCAAAGTTTGGGTCAAAGACTTTTGGATGTAGGTGAAATAATTATTCTAAAAGCTAAAGATACGAAAAAAAATTGCTTAGTTGGTGACGAATGCAATGACTTGTCAAGCAAATCACAAAGCTCACCAAAGCATAAGCAAAAATGGAAAAAAGGTAAAAATGGTAAGGATGTCCATATTTCTTCTAATGTTATTTGCTTTTGATGTAGGAAGCCTGGACATATGAAAAATCAGTGCCCTAATTTAAGAATTCTTCCTACGAAAGAAAAGGGAAAGGTGAAGAAAAATTTAAACTGGAGAAATAATGAAAGACAAAAAATCTCATGGGTAGATCTGGTCTCTGAAGCATCGGACCAGGAGAGAGATAATGGTTAAGAGCCTTTCGTGTTTTTGTGTTTTTCCTTTTTATTTTTGTATTTTTGTTTTGTTTTTTCTTTGAAATTTTTGTTTTCGTGAAAGTTTTTCTCTGATCAACACACACAATTACTTTTCTAAAAATGAGAAATCTACTTCCTATTTTTTTCTTGAAATCTTTGATAAGTTATGTTTGACTTCTCTAAAACAGTCAGAGGAAGGGAACTCATGATTTTGTTTCTCTTTCTCTCTTCTTAAAGAGGTTATTTTACTTTTGATTCAAAATCTTCATCATATTTTAAATTAGATTTTGAAACTGATTTTTTTTATCTCCCTACATTTTTTATATCGCATAGAAATCTTTTGCAAGATTGTTGAATCCACCATGAAATTTTCTTAATCAAGTTATTTGTGTTGTCAATAATTTGGGTTTACTTTAGTTTTGAAAATATAAGAAAGAAAGCATATTTTGCGAAAATAATTAAAAAAAGTGGCCAATGATGCCAAACCAAAAGATGCACAATGACGCCAAATTAAAAAAAAAGTACACAAAGTGTATTAAAATCAAAAGATGCTCAAAGAGCCATTCAAGTGATAAAGGGCATAAGATGAGCCCACAAAAAAAATATGCTTATTATTTTTTCTTATACTACTAAAAACTTAAGAAAATCCTTGATATGTTCGAAACTTGTGCTTGAAAATCTTGATTCCTGATTCAACAATTCGTGCATTGATCTTTTATTAGATATGTTTTATGAAAGGAGTTTTGAAAAATTAATGTTTCTTTTTTCCATTTATTCCTTGATTTGGATATTGAATTAAAAAGTTTTTTAAGCCTTTAAAAGAATTTGAGCTTGGATTAACAATTTATGAATTTCTTACTTTTTCTGGATTATGCGTTGTCAATCCAATTCTACTTAGTTTTTGATTAAAACCAAGATGTAACTTTCTCATTTTTTAAGAATATTTATTTTTCACTAGATCAGGGAATGTTTTTTATCTTTTGGTCGTTTTATTTTTGTTTGTGCCTCCTCTCTTTTTTTTTTTGATAATGTCAAAGGGGGAGAACGTATTGTTAAATTTTTGTACTGTTATCATATTTGTTTCTTGTTTTCAAAAAAATAAAAACAACAAAAATATTTTCATCTCCCCTATTTTTTAAAAGTGTTATTCTAGTGAGGGGGAGATTAGGAGAAATTGTTCTTTTTGAAAATTCAAATTGAATTGTTTGCCATCATCAAAAAGAGGGAGATTGTTGCGGATCAATGGTTTATAATTTTGATGATATCAAACATTTTTATTTCTCAACGATTGCCTTATGTACTGACATTTTAGGTTCATACGATCGGACTGTAATTTGGAACCAGCTCAAGATTAGGTATACTAGGTCTGTGTCAATTTGTAATCTTTTTTCTTTCTTGAGTCTGTTGTATTCGGTGTGGCATCTGATGATTTATAACTTGGAAGATTTTCTGTTGTACCCTAAAAGATTTCTATTTTAGGTAACATCGTCCGGGACAATATTTATATCATCCTGGATGATCTGATAAAAGTAGAAACCCTAATTAGGGCATCCTCATTAAAGCAGCCGTCTTTATGCAAAACACATCATCCTAGATGATTTTGTATCAGCCAGGAAGATCGGTTGCCGCCATATCTACTTAGAAAAATCTTATTTTTGGACATCGTCTCAGTGGATCGTCCTGGACTATAAAATATCATCCCGGATGATCCAGAGCAATTTTTCCAAAATTTCTCAGGCAATTTTGGAAAGCAATTAATGGGGATTTCGTCTCGGCCGATCGCAAGATCGTCTGGGACGATTAGACATCATCCAGTTTCATTTCAGGGCGATATTCAGGATGATTTTCCTCATATTTGAACTAATTGTCCAAGATAATATGTCTATCATCCTGGACGATAATGTAGGCAACTTGCATTAATGAGCTTGTTTTTAGCTCTTCTATTTAAGCTATGACAAGGCACTTTGTAAGTGTCTTTGGTAGCCATTGTAGCTTCGTTGTTATGGGGGAAACTTGAAGAGAGAGCTTGAAAGGGAGAGAGGAAAGGGTGGAGCTTGAGAGGGAGAAGATCCTGTGAGGGGGAGGAACTCAAGTGAGTGTGGTGGGGGATCCACACGGTTGCTCCGGCGAACTCGCACCTTAGTACCATCAAATTCAAGGCTTGTCTCTAGGTAAGTTCACCAAAGAAGAAGTTCTCTTTGGTGTCATAGGACCCAACGACTCCGCCGCACCAGGGAAGGTGGAAGTGATTTTGTAAGGACTTATTTTAGTGAAATACTTGGAGGGTGCCTCCGAGGAGTGGATGTAAGTCAAGGTTTGACCGAACCACTATAAATTCGGTGTGTTCGTTTCTTATTATCGCTTCCGCATTTAATTTTCGCACTTTTATTTTCTTTGTGATGATTTGGTTTGTGATTTTATTTATTTATTTAAAGAATCTTTTTTACTAATTCACCTCTCTCTTTTAATTAGCTTTGGGCCAGTTCATAGGGCTTAACATCCCTAACGAACTTTCTAGTTCCATCAGAGCACTTTCAAGTGGTATCAGACCAAGATTCATAAAATAAGTTTTTGAAAGCTTTTGAATTTTTGATCCATGACTAATTTTTGTAATCGTACTATTGCGGAAGGTTATTCAATCACCAGACCACCTTTATTTGAAAATATTACATTTGATTTTTGGAAAATTTGTATGTCTATTTTCTTGCAATTAATTAATTTTTGCATGTGTCATATAATTTTAACTGGTTATTCATCACCATCACGTATTGTTAATGGAGTTAAAACTGAAATTCCTTTTAATCAATAGAATAGGAAAGAACAAGTAAATTCTCAATTGAATGCAAAATCTTTAAACTGCATTTTCTGTGCTTTAAATTCTTATAATTTCATGTTAGTTTCCACGTGCACTACCGGTAAGGAAGTTTGGGATAAATTGCACACCACATACGAAGGCACTAGTGAAATCAAGCAATCTAAGTTGAATTTTTTAATGTATGATTTTGAATTATTTTCCATGAAACCTTTTGAAACGGTCTTAGACATGTATACCAGATTCATTCAAATTGTAAACTCATTACATGCTTTAGCAAAAGATTTTTCAAATTTTGAAAAAGTCAATAAAATTCTTTTTTTTTTTATTTGAAAAATTTAATGCCAAAGTTGTTGCTATTTGTGAATCAAAAGATTTGAATGATTATTCTATTGATAATTTGATTGGCTCACTCATTGCCTATGAGCAAAGTTTGGGTCAAAGACTTTTGGATGTAGGTGAAACAATTATTCTAAAAGCTGGAGATACAGAAAAAGATTACTTAGTTGGTGATGAATGCATTGACATATCAAGCAAATCACAAAGCTCGCTAAAGCATAAGAAAAAGTGAAAAAATGGTAAAAATGGTAAAGATGTCCAATTGCTTTCGATGTAGGAAGCCTGGATGTTGAGTCTAGTGAATAGGTTGTTAGACCTAAGTAAATATCCCAAGGCTACCAAGAGGGGGGGTGAATTGGTATTTTTAAAAACTTAACCCTCTTTGAATTTTTGTTGAACATAAATGAAATTTTTTTTTTTTGAAAGTTTTTCAACCACAGAGTTTTTTAAACAAAAGAAAAATGAGGAAAATAAAATTAAAGTAAAAGACACAAGATTTATAGTGGTTCGCTCAAAATGAGACCTACATACACTCACCAGAGGCACCCTCTGAGTATTGCACTAATACCAATAGTGTCTCTCCTTTTGCACCCACAGCAAGGCGAAGAAGCCTTTAAAATCACTCTTTTCACCACTACCCGGTGCAGTAGAGAACCGTCGTCCTTTTACACAATCCCCAGTGTTGGCAGAGAACCTTCTGTCCTTTTAGACTCTCCTAGTGTGGGTAGAGAACCCTTCGTCCTTTCATATTCTCCTAGTGTGGGCAGAGAACCTTTTGTCCTTTCACACTCTCCTAGTATGGGCAGAGAACCCTTTCGTCTGTTCACACTCTCCAAGTGTCGGCAGAGAATCGGATCTCCTTGACAGATCTTCTCATAAGAAATCTAGAAGGAAGAAAGAAAAGAGTGAAGTAATCCAAATTCACAAGTAGAAATTCTTACCTATAAACACTAAGTGAAGCCTTCACGCTCCAGTGGTAGGAATCCTCCTTTGAATGCTCTCTCACACTCTCTCCTTAACTTTTCTCTCAATAGGCACAAAGATCAAATGGTCAAAAAGATTGGGTGGCAGTCTAATTTGGACTATTTATACAAAAGACAAGAAAAACCGCCCAAAAATCGCAAGTTTTCAAATCTGAACGCAGTGGATCGTCCCGTACGATCGTGGATCGTCCTGGACGATTTTACTTAAATGGTCAGAAACGAACCTTATGTATATTGGTATGAATTATTTTCGTACATGCTAATTGACCCGTACGAACCAAGTTCGTCCGGTACGAAACGGTTATTACATAGGTTGATTCACAAAATTCTTCAGAACGTAACCAACTGACGTATGTCGGTTCAGTTCGTCCTGGAAAGAATAGGTTTCATCTGGACAATTTTAGCGAGCCTCAATACAGAGCCATACATCTAGGGATGAACCTTAAATTTTGTCTAGACGAATAGGGCACGGTGAGAATACAGAGACGTTCGTCCTGGGACAAACCATTGATTTCGTCTGGACGAATAGTAGAAAGTGAGAATCCCGAGAAGTTCGTCCCGGGATGACTATTAAATTCGTCCTGAACGATTAGGACTTAGAAAAATTTTCTCTCCGCCTGTTCGATCCATTGCTCTCTTTAGGGGTAATTGACATGATCGTCCCGTACGAACTAAGTTCGTCCTGTACGATCAGTTAAAAACAATTTCCCAAATATGTATTTTGTGATTTTTCACTCAATTACAATCACTCCCTCTCATATAAAAAATATGAAAATTTGTTGAATTTGATTACAAGTCTTCAATATCTTGGAGTTGATTTTCCTAAAATATTAGTACACACTACAACAAGAAATAAATGTTCGAAATAGTGTTAGGAGATATATGTAAAACAATAATAATTAAAATCATCAAAATAATACAAGTTGCAAGAATGTAAATGAACATAAGATCAATTTGAATTAAGAGATTGAAAGAGTTTGGAAAGAAAGAATTACCACGTGTGGCGCTTTGCGCATCTTGTTCATATATATATTTTTCTTTTGCATATTTTTGTGCATTTGTTTACTGTGGGCTTATTTTATGCCTCTTTTTGTCATTGCAAATTTTATGAACACTTCTTTTGATTTTTGTACATTTATACACTTTTCAAGAGTAATTGAATTCTTTCCAAAGTCAATAATCTAATATTTCAAAATTTTCTAAGTGCATAAATACTATTTGAAAAGAGAAATACAAAATAAGAAAACACCTAAAATGCAATAATAATATTAGTACTAGAGTAGTCTAAATAAGAGACATGGAATTGAAGATTCTAGTAATATCAAGTTATAAGCATTTCTTAATTTTAGAATAAATATATTTTCTAATGAAATTAATTTTAATTTACAATTTAAATAAGGCACTATTAAGATTAAAAAAATTGAAAGTCATAAAATCTTACTCACATTTCACAAAACATTAGACAACAAAATATTGCAACATTTGTTAATATCAAATGAAGATATTACAATACCATACATGATATCAATAACAACAACAATAAAACCAAGAGAAAGATGATAATCTAAAACACATTACAAACACATCACAAACAAACACATTAACAAAAAAAAAAAGACACTTAAATAAATACTACAATCATTCTGAAGGACCCTGATCTGGAGGAGGAGGAGGTGCAGCATTAAAAAAGTTGAAATAACTACTCATCACAAACATATTGGAATTAATGGAATTAATATGTTCACGCATGAATCTCATGTCTTGATTGTACTGAAGGTCTTGCTATTGTAGATGAGTTTCAATTTGATCAAATCTTTGATCAAAGTGAGCCTCTAAGTTGTTAAATCTTTGAACCAAATCCTGATAATTTGATTCAGCAGGATGTGAAGGTTCACCCTCTTCTTCTGTTTCACTCAATACTACATGAGGTTTGCTTGGGTCATCCTTGTTAAAGATTGCCCTAAATGAACCGTCGTTGTAGTAGAGTGTTTCTTCAAAGTCTGAAACTGGGTGAATTAAATCATACTTCTTCTCTAAAATGTAGGCAATCAGATGGCCTAATGCTATGTTATTTTTCCTATTATGATCTCTATGACCAATTTTAGAGAGACCATAAATATAGTCGATTAGGAGTTGGGCCTCATCTATGAGTTGCCTGGTCATTATCAGGTAGGTAACTGTAGAGAGAAGTGGAGTGATGTTGACTCTATCACCAGCTTTAGGTATAATAGAAGATCTAAGAACATGCTGGATGATTCGGGCATTAAGATTTAAAGTGGCTACTTTTGGCAAATGGTCCTTAACTTTTATTCCTCTAAGAACATTGTTAACTTCAGTCCAGTCAAAGCTAGTGGTGGTAAAAGTGTGTGCTCTAATCCCTTCAGTCCTTAAATTTAAGAAGATACCAAAGTCAGCCTTGGTGATTTCTATTTTCTTTTTGAAGACAAAGGAACTGATAACAGAGTGGTCGGAATTAAATGACATGTTTGCCAGAAAATACTGGAAGGTTTCCTTATTGTAGAGATGGACTAAGGTGAGGATTAGTCCAAATTGAGTTGAAGCAAAAAGGGGCTTACCTTAAAGGTCAACTGCTCCTGAAGAAGAGCTCTAGATGGAGTAATTTTTGCAGAGGCAAATCTAGGAAAAGACTCTTCATTTGCTTTAGATAGAAAATTTTTGGAAGTATTCCTAGGAGGCCCCTTAGCTAAAATCTTTTGGCACTTGCTTGAACTAGCCATTGAAGGATTTGAAAAGATGAAGTCTTAGAAAGTGATGTGTGAGAGTGACTGTTCAGTAAAAATTGCCGTTAATTTAAAGAATTACAACTATTCGTACTAGACAAAATTTCATTCATCCCGTACGAATTCGATTCGTCCTCGTACAAAAATATTTCGTATGGACGAACGAGTGAGTCAAAATAATAACAGCTTTTCGTAATCACACAATTTACGAAGCGTCCTTTTGTACAGACTTTTGACCAAGACGATCGTACAGACGAACACGTGTTCATACAGACAATCAAAAGTTAACTCATTTTAATGGCAGTTGAAAACCGTCCCCCGCTATGAACCGACATCTGTTCATCTGGACGAACTAAAGGTTCATACATATGAAGTTTATTATTAAAACTGTCTTATTCGTTCAACTGTTGTATTCAATCGTCCCGACCTTTGAGAAAAGATATTTCGTCCTGTACGATAGTGAGGATCGTACAAACTAACTACATTAAAAATTGCTCTTAAGACGGTTTGAAATCACGCAGACTGAATTTTAAACACATCGTCCTGTACGAAAACGTTTCGTCCCGGACGATTTACACAAATTTTTGTATTTTTGTATTTTATCAAAGAAAACAAAAATAAACACACAAAGCACAATAGACAATGACAAATGCACAGACTCTAAAAAAAATTACAAAAATAAAATCATAAAAACATAAACTACGAAAACAGAAACATCAATGTTGCAAAAATATTTTTATTTAAGCATTCAAATCAATTACACCAAGCCTTATTCTTAATGCACTGAAAGTATCAAAGGCTAAAGGTTTTGTAAAAATGTCTACAAGTTGATTTTCAGTAGAAATATGGATAAGTTCAAATTCTCCCTTGGATACATAATCCCTTATTAAATGATGCCTTATGTCAATGTGTTTGGTTCTTGAATGTTGAATAAGATTTTTGGGAATGCAAATAGCACTAGTATTATCACAATAAATTGGAATAGTGCCTATAGTTAATCTTAATTCAATCAACTGTTATTTTAATCAAAGTAGTTGTGCCACACAACTTCCTAATGCAATATATTCTGCTTCTGCAGTAGATAGGGCCACTGAATTTTATTTTCTACTAGACCATGAAACTAATGAATTTCCAATGAATTGACATGTTTCAGAAGTGATTTTCCTATCCACTCTACAGCCTACAAAGTCAGAATCTGAATAACCAATAATTTCAAATGAAGAGCAAAACTTAGGATACCAAATTCCTAAGTTTTGAGTTCCTAGTACATATAAGCAAACACTGAACATAATATATGGTCGGCTAGCAGTCAAGTAAAGTAAAGATCAAATAATCCCTCTATATTTCTTTTGATCAACAGATTTTCCCTTAAGGTCCTTATCTAACTAAACTGAGGAACTCATTGGTGTACTAACAGGTTTAGCATTGTCCATTTCAAATTTTTTGAGGATGTCCTTAACATATTTAGTTTGATTAAGAAATGTACCTTCCTCAAGTTGCTTAATGCTAAAACCTAGAAAGTAATTTAAATCTCCCATTAGACTCATTTCAAATTCACTACTCATTGTTTTAGAAAAATCATCACAAAGATTTTTATTTGAAGATCCAAAAATGATATCATCAACATAAATTTGAACAATGAGTATATCCTTTCCAAATTTTTTTAAAAAGAGAGTTGTATCCACACTTCCTTTTTCAAACAATCTTTCAAGTAGAAAGGTGCTCAACCTCTCATACCAAACCCTAGGTGCATGTTTCAATCTATATAATGCCTTTTTTAACTTGAAAACATGATTTGAGTATTTAGAATTTTCAAAATATGGAGGTTGTTCTACAAAAACATCTTCTTCAATTATCTCATTTAAAAAGGCACTTTTCACATACATTTGAAATAATTTAAATCCTTTAAAACAGGCAAAGGCAAGTAAAACCCTAATTTCTTCAAGTCTAGCTACAGGGGCAAAAGTCTCCTCAAAATCAATTCATTCAATTTGATTATACCCATTAGCAACTAATCTAGCCTTATTTCTAATGACTACTCCTGAGTCATTCATTTTATTTTTGAACACCCACTTGGTTTCAACAACACTTTTATCTTTTGGCCTTGAAGTTAATTCCCAAACTTTATTTCTTACAAATTGATTCAACTCTTCTTGCATGGCCAATATCCAAAATTCATCAGAAAATGCTTGATCAACATTAGTGGGTTCTATAGTTGAAATAAAGGCTGAATAATTGACTTCTTTGTTTTATCCACGCCTAGTTCTAACACCCTCACTAGGTTCACCTATAATCAATTCCCTTGGGTGGTTTTAAGAAAATCTCAAATCTCTAGGCAAAGGGTTTTCTATTTCCAAATTCTCTTCCACATTTTCTTCCAAATTTATTCTATCAATCTTTTGGGAGTTAACCTCAATCTCATCTTCAACAACATTTGGCTCTTCTAAATTTCCATATTCATCAAATATAATATGTGTGGTTTCTTCAATGACCAAAGTTCTTTTGTTGAATACCCTATAAGATTTTCCAACACTTGAATATCCAACAAAAATTTCTTCATCTGATTTTGGATCAAATTTTCTTAAGGAAGATTTTCCATTATTATGAATAAACACCTTACAACCAAAAACATGCAAATGAGATAAATTAGGTGTTCTACCTTTTAGCAACTCATAGGGTGTTTTATTTAAATTCGATCTCACATTAACCCTATTCAGAACATAACATGTAGTGCTAACCGCCTCAGCCCAAAAATATCTAGAAAGTGAGTATTCTGTTAATATTGCTTGGGCGGCTTCTAATAATGTTATATTTTTCCTTTCAACTATCCCATTTTGTTGAGAGATTTTAGGTGCAAAAAAATTGTGATCAATTCTTTTTTCTTTACAAAAATTTTCAAATCTTTCATTTTCAAGTTCTCCTCCATTATCACTTTGTATATAAATTATTTCACACACTAATTTCCTTTGAATCCAAGTCGAAAAATTTCTAAATTCCTCAAACAATTCACTCTTATAAAAAAGAAATCTAACCCAAGTGAATCTTGAGAAATCATCCACTATAACAAATACATATATCTTCCCTCCTAGACTTACAGTTCCTACTGGTCCAAAAAGATCCATGTGTAAAATTTCTAATGGTTTATTAGTTCTAAGATCTTTATTAGACTGAAAAGAGGACTTCACTTATTTTCCTAATTGACATGCATCACAAAGGTGGTCCTTAGTAAAGTCTAGTTTTTGTATACCTCTCACTAAGTTCTTTTGGGTAATTCTCCTAAGATTTTTCATACTAGAATGACAAAGTCTCCTATGCCAAAGCCATGATTCATCAGAAACAGTTTTCAAACAAAAAGCAGTAGGAGATTAAATACAATTTAAATCTAGCATATAAACATTGTTTACCCTTTTTCCATTTAAAACACCTTTCCCATTTAGGCTTAATATGCAGCTAGTAGGTAAAAATTTTACACTATAGCCCTTATCACATAGCTGACTTATACTTAACAAATTATGTTTTAAGTCTTCAACCAATAACACATTGTCTATGAAAAAGTTTTTCAAATTTCCAATCATACCTGATCCAACCACTTTCTTTGTGGTATTATCTCCAAGTGTAACCTTGCCTCCACTCCTGGCTTCCAGCGTTATGAGTTGAGCAGTATCTCCAGTCATATGCTTTGAACATCCGCTGTCCAGGTATCATATGCTCCCACGAGGTCTTGTGTGAGAGTATCCATGCAAAAATATCAAATGTTAGACCTGGGAACCCAAACAAGTTTGGGTTCACCTTTTAGAAATTTATAATCAGATGCATGTATGATATATCTAGGTTTATGCATCTTAGGTCTCCACACCAAATTAAATTTCATCTTCAAAGTACAGGTGTGAGCTATATATCCTAATAATCCACAATTATTACATTTGACATTAGGAAAAGTATTCCTAAGTTTTCTTCCATTTGTTTGTCTTCTAAGGGATTCTATATATTTTGGATAATATTTAGGATTTATAAAATCTTCAAGTTTGGGGGGTATCCTATTATCCTCAATAGCACTTACTTTATATTTATAAAATGAATTCATATCTTCCAAGATTCGATTTGTATAATTGATTCGATATGTTTTTCTCTCGGATTCATCCTTAAATATTTTGAATTCTTTTTCAAGATCAGCATTGGATGATTTTAAGTTCTCATAATTCTTATTCAAGTCATCATATTTGTCAAGTAGTTTCATGTGGTTGTCATCTATTAAAGCATGATCTTTTCTAAGGATTTCATGTTCCTTCTTAAGTTCTTCCAATTCTAAACTTACACTAGCATGCATCTTTTTCATTTTCCTATATGCATCATGCATGTGTTCAAAAACTTTAAATAATTCATCATAAGTTAAGTCACATACCTCTTCTTGATCTGATCGATCAAAATTATCTGCCATCAAGCAAAGATTGGTGACTTCTTCTTCTTTTTCAGTCTCAAATGAGTCTGAAGCTGAGTCCGCCCAAAAAGCTCTTTAAAACTTCTTCTTGCCCTTCTTTATAATTGGTTTCTCCTCTACCTTCTCCTAGCTAGGAGTGGCTTTGAGTTTTGAGCAATCAGTTTTGATATGACCTGGTTTCTTGCATTCATAACAGATCACTTCATTAGAAACCTTATCATTTTTGTTAAACTTACCTCTATTCCATTGCTGGCGTCTCTTCTGCTTCCTCTTTAGAAAGCTTCTGAACTGTCTAGTCATTAATGCAATATCGTTTTCATCCTCAGGTTGTGAGTGTTCACTCTCTGACTCTTCCACTTTTAGTGCTATATTCTTCTCCTTTCGTGGTTCACCTGCATCAATCTTTTTTTGACTTACTCCTTGCTCATAAGCAATGAGTGAACCAAGAAGACTGTCAATAGAATAAATATTTAGATCTTTAAACTCTGTAATTACATAAATTTTAGCATCATAAGCAGTAGGTAAACAACGAAGAATCTTATTAACCATTTCAGCATTAGTTAATTCCCTACCAAGTGCATGCAAAGAAGTGACAATTTGTGTGAATCTTGTGTACATGTCAGAAATAGATTCATTTGGTTTCATGCGAAATAACTCATAATCAAGTAACAAGATATTGAGTCTTGATTGTTTAACCTCATTAGTCACTTCATAATTTATACAAAGTCTATCACATTTGTCCTTTCCACTTTTGCAAGTGGAAACCCGCATGTAGTCTTCAGATTTTAAAGCACAAAAGAAGCTATTTAAACATTTGGCATTTAATTAAGCTAAGTCACGTTTTTTTATAGTCCAATCTGCAAAAGGTGTTTCTACCATAACTCCATCAATTAATCTAGTTGGTTTTGTATAACCTTCCTGGACTAGGATCCACATACGATAATCAAGTGACTGTAAGAAAGTAGACATGCGTGTTTTTCAAAAATAAAAAGGTATATTGTCAAATAGTAGAGGTCTAGTAATAGAGTAACCCTCAGGTGTATTCCGGTTTCCGAATGTAGCCATCTACGTTAATCAAAAAGTAGTTTAAACTTATGATTTTGAAACAAAGCTCTGATACCACTTGTTGAGTATAGTGAATAGGTTGTTAGACCTAAGTTAATGTCCCAAGGCTACCAAGAGGGGGGGTGAATTGGTATTTTTAAAAACTTAACCCTCTTTGAATTTTTTTTGAACGGAAATGAAATTTTTAATGAATTTTTTTTTTTGGAAAGTTTTTCAACCACAGAGTTTTTTAAACAAAAGAAAAATGCAGAAAATAAAATTAGATTAAAAGACATAAGATTTATAGTGGTTCGGTCTAAACCAGACATACATCCACCCCCCAGAGGCACCCTCTGAGTATTGCACTAATACCAATAGTGTCTCTCCTTTTGCACCCACAGCAAGGCGGAGAAGCCTTTACAAACACTCTTTTCACCACTACCCGGTGCGGCAGAGAACTATCGTCCTTTTACACAATCCCCAATGTTGGCAGAGAACCTTCCGTCCTTTCACACCCTCCTAGTGTGGGCAGAGAACCCTTCGTCCTTTCACACTCTCCTAGTGTGGGCAGAGAACCTTTCGTCCTTTCACACTCTCCTAGTGTGGGAAGAGAACCCTTCGTCTGTTCACACTCTCCATGTGTCGGCAGAGAGTTGGATCTCCTTGATAGATCTTCTCACAAGAAATTTAGAAGGAAGAAAGAAAAGAGTGAAGTAATCCAAATTCACAAGTAGAAATTCTTACCTTTAAACACCAAGTGAAGCCTTCATGCTCCAGTGGTAGGAATTCACCTTTGAATACTCTCTCACACTCTCTCCTTGACTTTTCTCTCAATAGGAAGTGGATCATCCCGTACGTTCATGGATCATCCTGTACGATTTTACTTAAATGGTCGAAAACGAACCTTATATATATTGGTACGAATTATTTTCGTACACGCTAAACGTCCCGTACGAACCAAGTTCGTCCGGTATGAAACGGTTATTACATAGGTCGATTCACAAAATTCTTTAGGACGTAACCAACTGACGTATGTCAGTTCAGTTCATCCTGGGATGAATAGGTTTCGTCTGGACGATTTTAGCGAGCCTCAATACAGAGCCATTCATCCTAGAACGAACCTTAAATTTCGTCTAGACTAATAGGGCACGGTGAGAATACAGAGATGTTCGTCCTGGAATGAACCATTGATTTCGTCTGGACGAACAGTAGAAAGTGAGAATCCCGAGAAGTTTGTCCCGGGACGACTATTAAATTCGTCCTGGACGATTAGGACTTAGAAAAATTTTCTCTCCGCCTGTTCAATCCATTGCTCTCTTTAGGGGTAATTGACATGATCGTCCCGTACGAACTAAGTTCGTCCTGTACGATCAGTTAAAAATAATTTCCCAAATATGTATATTGTGATTTTTTGCTCAATTACAATCACTCCCTCTCATATAAAAAATATCAAAATTTGTTGAATTTGATTACAAGTCTTCAATATCTTGGAGTTGATTTTCCTGAATTTTTAGTACACACTAGAGCAAGAAATAAATGTTCGAAATAGTGTTAGGAGTATATGTAAAACAATTATAATTGAAATCATCAAAATAATATAACTTGCAATAATGTAAAACATGCAAAATAGCAACTCTCTTAACACTGGACATATGAAAAATCAGTGCCCTAATTTAAGAATTCTTCCTACGAAAGAAAAAGGCAAGGCGAAACAAAATTTAAATTGGGGAAATAATGAAAGGCAAAAAATCTCATGGGCAGATCTGGTCTCTGAAGCATTGGACCAGGAGAGAGATAATGGTTAAGAGCCTTTCATGTTTTTGTGTTTTTCCTTTTTATTTTTATGTTTTTATTTTGTTTATTCTTTGAAATTTTTGTTTTTGTGAAAGCTTTTTTCTGATCAACACACACATTCACTTTTCTTAAAATGAGACTCTTGGTTTTAATAAAAAACTTAGTAGAATAGGATTGACAATGCATAGTCCAGAAAAGGTTAGAAATTCATAATTTGATAATCCCAACTCAAGTTCTTTTAAAGGCTAAAAAACTTTTTAATTCAATATCCAAATCAAGGAATAAACAGGAAAAAGAAACATTAATTTTTCAAAATTCCTTTCATAAAACATATCCAATAGAAGATCAATGCACGAATGTTTGAATCATGAACCAAGATTTTCAAGCACAAGTTTCAAACATATCAAGCAATTTCTTAAGTTTTTAGTAGTATAAGAAAAAAAATAAACATATTTTTGTGGGCTCATTTTATAACCTTTATCACTTGAATGGTTGTTTGAGCATCTTTTAATTTTAATACACTTTGTGTTTTTTTTTTTAATTTGGCGTCATTGCGCATCTTTTGGTTTGGCATTATTGGCCACTTTTTTTAATTATTTTCAAAAAATATGCTTTCTTTCTTATATTTTCAAAACTAAAGTAAACCCAAATTATTGATAACACGAATAAATTGATTAAAAAAATTTCATGGTGTATTCAACAATCTTGCAAAAGATTCCTATGCGATAGAAAAAATGTAGGGAGATAAAAAAAATCAGTTTCAAAATCCAATTTAAAATATGATGAATATTTTGAATCAAAAGTAAAATAACCTTTTTAAGAAGAGAGAAAGAGAAACAAAATCATGAGTTCCCTTCGTCTGACTGTTTTAGAGAAGTCAAACACAACTTATCAAAGACTTCAAGAAAAAATAGGAAGTGGATTTCTCATTTTTAGAAAAATGAATGTGTGTGTTGATCAGAGGAAAACTTTCACGAAAACAAAAATTTTAAAGAATAAACGAAACAAAAACATAAAAATAAAAAGGAAAAACACAAAAACACAAAACAAAAATACGAAAGGCTCTTAACCATTATCTCTCTCCTGGTCCGATGCTTCAGAGACCAGATCTGCCCATGAGATTTTTTGCCTTTCATTATTTCCCCAGTTTAAATTTTGTTTCACCTTGCCCTTATCTTTCGTAGGAAGAATTCTTAAATTAGGGCACTGATTTTTCATATGTTCAGGCTTCCTACATCGAAAGCAAATAATGTCAGAAGAAATATGGACATCCTTACCATTTTTACCTTTTTTTCACTTTTGCTTATGCTTTGATGAGCTTTGTGATTTGTTTGACAAGTCATTGCATTCGTCACCAACTAAGTAATCTTTTTCCGTATCTTCAGCTTTTAGAACAATCATTTCACCTGCATCCAAAAGTCTTTGACCCAAACTTTGCTCGTAGGCAATGAGTGAACAAATCAAATTATCAATAGAATAATCATTCAAATCTTTTGATTCACAAATAGCAATAACTTTGGCATCAAATTTTTCAAGTAAACAATGAAGAATTTTATTTACTTTTTAAAAATTTAAAAACTCTTTTCCTAAGGCATACAATGATGTTACAATTTTAATGAACCTAGTGTACATGTCTAAGATTGTCTCATAAGGTTTCATGGAAAATAATTCAAAATCATGCATTAACAAATTCAACTTAGATTGCTTGATTTCACTAGTGCCTTCGTATATGGTGTGCAATTTATCCCAAACTTCCTTACCAGTAGTGCACGTCGAAACTAACATAAAATCTTCAGAGTTTAAAGCACAGAAAAAATAGTTTAAAGATTTTGTATTCAATTGAGTATTTACTTGTTCTTCCCTATTCCATTGATTAAATAAAATATCAGTTTTAACTCCATTAAAAATACGTGACGGTGATGAATAACCAGTTAAAATCATATGCCACGTGCGAAAATCAATCGATTGCAAGAAAATAGACATGCCAGTTTTCTAAAAATCAAATGACATATTTTCAAATAAAGGAGGTCTGGTGATTGAATAACCTTCCGCAATAGTATGATTAGCCATGGATCGAAATTCAAAAGCTTTTAAAAACTTATTTTATGAAAACTTGCTCTAATACCACTTGAAAGTGATCAGATGGCACATGAAAGTTCGTTAGGGATGTTAAGCCCTATAAAACTGGCCCAAGGCTAAATAAAGAGATAGGTGAAATGGAAAAGCAGAATTTTTAAATTAAAATACAAACTAAATTCTCCACAGAAAATAAAGTGCGGAAATTAAAATGCGGAAGCTGTAAAAAGAAAGAACACACCGGATTTATAGTGGTTCGGTCAAACCTTGACCTACGTCCACTCCTTGGAGGCACCCTCCAAGTATTGCACTACAAAAGTGTATCTCCTTTAGCCTCCACAGTTAGGTGGAGAAGCCCTTAAAACATCACTTCCACCTTCCCCAGAGCGGCGAAGTTGCAGGGTCCTTTGACACCAAAGAGATCTTCTTCTTTGGTGAACTTATCTCGAGACAAGCCTTGAATCCGATGGTACTAAGGTGCGAGTTCACCGGAGTAACCGTGTGGATCCCCCACCACACTCCCTTGAGTTCCTCCCCCTCACAGGATCTTCTCTCTCTCAAACTCCACCCTTTCCTCTCTTCCTTTAAAGCTCTCTCTCAAAGTTTTCCCTCACAAGAACGAAGCTACAATGACTGCCAAAGACACTTACAAAGTGCCTTGTCATAGCTTAAATAGAAGAGCTAAAAACGAGCTCATTAATGCAAGTTGCCAACATTATCGTCCAGGACGATAGGCATATCATCCTGCCGATTAGTTTAAATATGAGGAAAATCATCCTGAATATCGCCCTGAAATGAAGCTGGACGATGTCTAATCATCCCGGACGATCTTGCGATCGGCCCGGATGAAATCCCCATTAATTGCTTTCCAAAATTGCCTGAGAAATTTTGGAAAAATTGCTCTGGATCGTCTGAGATGATATTTTGTAGTCCAGGACGATCCACCAGGACGATGTCCAAAAAATAAGATTTTCCTAAGTAGATATGGCGGCAGATTCTTGCTGAATTGAGCCGATCGTCCTGGCCGATACAAAATCGTCCAGGATGATGTGTTTTGCATAAAGACAACTGCTTTAATGAGGATGACCTAATTAGGGTTTCTACTTTTGTCAGATCATCTAGGATGATATAAATATCCTCCCGGACGATGTTACAAAAAATAGAAATCTTTTAGGGCACAATAGAAAATCTTCCAAGTTACAAATCATCAGATACCACACCAAATACAACAGACTCGAGAAAGGAAAAAGATTACAAACTGACACAGACCTAGTCTACCCAATCTTGAGCTGGTTCCAAATTGCAGTCTGATCGTGTGGACCTGAAACGTTAGCACAAAAGGCAATCGTAGAGAAATAAGGAATGTTTGCTATCATCAAAATCATAAACCATTGATTCGCAACACCACATACGATAATCAAGTGGTTTTAAGAAAGTAGACATGCGTGTTTTCCAAAAATTAAAAGGTATATTGTTAAACAGTGGAGGTCTAGTAATAGAGTAACCCTCAGGTGTGTTTTGGTTTCCAAATGTAGTCATCTACGTTAATCAAAAAGTAGTTTATACTTATAATTTTGAAACAAAGCTCTAATACCACTTGTTGAGTCTAGTGAATAGGTTGTTAAACCAAAGTTAATGTCCCACGGCTATTAAGAGGGGGAGGGGTGAATTGGTAGTTAAAAATTATCCCTCTTTTGGATGAGTTTAACTGAAAATTACTTTAGTGAATTTTTATAAAAAAAAATTTAAACCATAATCTTTTTTAAATAGAAAAATGCGGAAAATAAAAAAAGTAAAAAATTAATAATACAAGATTTATAGTGGTTCAGTCTAAACTAGTCCTACATCCACTCCCCAGAGGCACCCTATGAGTATTGCACTAATACCAATAGTATATCTTCTTTTGCACCCACAGCTAGATGGAGTTGTCTTTATAAATACTCTTTATACCACTACCCGGTGCGACAGAGAACCATTGTCCTTTTATACTATCCCTAGTATAGGCAGAGAACTATTCGTCCTTTCACACTCTCCTAGTGTGGGTAGAGAACCATTCATCCTTTCACACTCTCCTAGTGTGGGCAGAGAACCCTTCATCCTTTCACACTCTCCTAGTGTGGGCAGAGAACTCGATCTCCTTGATAGATCTCCTCACAAGAAATCTAGAAGGAAAAAGGAAAAGAGTGAAGTAATCTCAAATCACAAGTAGAAAATCCTACCTTTATACACCAATCAAAGCATTTATGCTTCTGTGTAAGAAATCCTTCTTTGAATGCTCTCTCTCACTCTCTCCTTGACTCTTATTTCAATAGGCACGAAGATCAATGACCAAAAAGATTTGGTGGAAGTCTAATTTGGACTATATATAGGAAAGACAAGAAAAACTGCTCAAAATAGTATATTTTCAATTCTGTACGCAGTGGATCGTCTTGTATGATCGTGGATCATCCCGGACGATTTTACTTAAAGTGTCGGAAACGATCCTAAAGTATATTGGTATGAACTATGTTCATACATGATCATCGTCCCGTATAAACTAGGTTCGTCCGATATGAAACGGTTATTTCATAGGTCAGTTTCTAAATCCCTGCAGAACATAACCAACTGTGGTAAGTCAGTTTGGTTTGTCCTGGGAGGAACAAGTTTCATCCTGGATGATTTTATACAGAGAGTTTCGTCTAGAGACGAAGGTTTAATTTTGTCCTGTACGATTTTAAACAGAGATTTTTGTCCAGAGACGAATGGTAAATTTCATCTGGATGAACAGTGCAACATGAGAATCCAGAGGCGTTCATCCCGGGATGAATATTAAATTCATCCTGGATGATTAGGACTTAGAAAAATTTTCCCACTGCCTGTTCGATCCATTGCTCTTCCGAGGGTTAATTGACATGATCGTCCCGAACGAATTATGTTCGTCCCGTACGATCAGTTCTCAAAAGTTATTCCCCCATATGTGTGTGTTGTGAATATTCACTCAATTACAATCACTCCCTCTCAATTCAAAAATATTTTTAAAGCTTTTAATTTACAAATGATTGGATGCTGAATTTGATTTGAAGTCTTCATAGTTTGGAGTTGATTTTCCTGAAATGTTAGTACACACTAAAGCAAAAATAAATCTTCCAAAAAGTGTTAGGAGATATCTATACATAAAATAATAATATTTGTAATCATCAAAATAATACAAGTTGCAAGACTGTAAAACATGCAAATAGCAACTCTCTTAACAAGGTATACAGATTTGTGATTGTGGATGATTACTCAAGATTCAAATGGGTTAGATTTCTATTTCATAAGAGTGAATCATTTGAGGAATTTAGAAATTTTTTGAAATGGATTCAAAGAAAATATGGTATGAAATTATTTTTATACAAAGTGATCATGGAGGAGAATTTGAGAATGAGAAATTTGATGAATTTTGTAAGGAAAAAGGAATTGATCACAACTTTTCTACACCTAAAATCCCTCAGCAGAATGGGGTACTCGAAAGAAAAAATAGAACATTAATAGAAGCCGCCCGAGCAGTATTGGCAGAATACTCACTTCCAAAATATTTTTGGGCTGAGGCAATTAGCACTGCATGTTATGTTCTGAACAGGGTGAATGTTAGATAAAAATTAAATA
This sequence comes from Dendrobium huoshanense, assembly GCA_016618105.1. Taxonomy (NCBI): domain Eukaryota; kingdom Viridiplantae; phylum Streptophyta; class Magnoliopsida; order Asparagales; family Orchidaceae; genus Dendrobium; species Dendrobium huoshanense. The sequence goes on along the minus strand of CM028351.1, from coordinate 16,697,760 downwards.
AAATACCCTATGAGTTACAAAAAGGAAGAACACCTAATTTATCTCATTTCCATGTTTTTGGTAGCAAGGTGTTCATTCATAACAATGAAAAATCTGTCTTAGAAAAATTTGATCCAAAATCAAATGAAGGAATTTTTTTTGGATATTCAAGTGTTAGAAAATCTTATAGGGTGTTCAATAAAAGAACTTTAATAATTGAGGAGACCACACATGTTGTTTTACATGAATCTAAAAATATGAAAGAGCCAAATATTAAAGAAGATGAGATTGTAGAAAACTCCCAAAAGTTTGATAAAATAAATTTGTAATAAAATGTGGAAGAAAATTTGGAGATAGAAAACCGTTTGCCTAGAGATTTGAGATTTTCTAAAAACCATCCAAGGGAATTGATTATAGGTGAACCTAGTGAGGGTGTAAGGACTAGGCGTGAATTAAACAAGGAAGTCAATCATTCACCCTTCATTTTAACTATAGAATCCATAAATATTGATCAAACACTATCGGATGAATTTTGGACTTTGGCCATGCAAGAAGAGTTGAATCAATTTGTAAGAAATAAAGTTTGGGAATTAATTACAAGGCCAAAGGATCAAAGTGTAGTTAGAACTAAGTGGGTATTCAAAAATAAAATGAATGACTCAGAAGTTGTCATTAGAAATAAAGCTCGATTAGTAGCTAAGGGGTAAAATTAAATTGAAGGGATTAATTTTGAGGAGACTTTTGCCCCTGTAGCTAGATTTGATGCAATTAGGGTTTTACTAACCTTTGCTTATTTTAGAGGATTTAAATTGTATCAAATGGATGTCAAAAGTGTCTTTTTAAATGGGGTAATTCAAGAGGATGTGTTTGTAGAACAACCTCCAGGCTTTAAAAATTCTAAATACCCAAATCATGTTTTTAAGTTAAAAAAGGTATTATATGGATTGAAACAGGCACTTAGGGCTTGGTATGAGAGGTTGAGCACCTTCCTACTTGAAAGATCTTTTGAAAAAAGAAGTGTGAATACAACTCTCTTTTTGAAGAGATGTGGAAAGGATATACTCATTATTCAAATTTATATGGATGATATCATTTTTGGATCTTCAAATAAAAATCTTTGTGATAATTTTTTTAAAATAATGAGTAGTGAATTTGAAATGAGTCTAATGGGAGATTTGAGTTACTTTCTAGGATTTAACATTAAGCAAATTGAGGAAGGCACATTTCTTAGTCAATCAAAGTAAGTTAAGGACATCCTCAAAAAGTATGAAATGGACAATGATAAATCTGTTAGTACACCAATGAGTTCCTCAGTTCAGTTAGATAAGGATCCTAAGGAAAAATCTGTTGATCAAAAGAAATTTAGACGGATAATTGAATTATTACTTTACTTGACAACTAGCCACCCCGATATCATGTTTAGTGTCTATTTGTGTGCTAGATTTCAATCAGATCCAAAAGAATCACATTTGATAGTAGTGAAATGGATTTTAAGATATTTGTTAGGAACTCAGAACTTAGGAATTTGATATACTAAGTTTAGCCCTTCATTTGAAAAAATTGGTTATTTATATTTTGACTTTGCAGGATGTAGGGTGGATAGGAAAAGCACTTCTGGAACATATCAATTCATTGGAAATTATTTAATCTCTTGGTTCAGTAGAAAACAAAATTCAGTAGCCCTATCTACTGCCGAAGCTGAATACATTGTATTAGGAAGTTGTGTGGCACAAGTACTTTGGTTGAAACAACATTTGATTGATTTAGGATTGTCTATAGGCACTATTCCAATTTATTGTGATAACACTAGTGTTATTTGTATTTCTAAAAATCCTATTCAATATTCAAGAACCAAACACATAGACATAAGGCATCATTTCATAAGGGATCATGTATCCAAGGGAGAAATTGAACTCATTCATGTTACAACTGAAAATCAACTTGCAGACATTTTTACAAAACCTTTAGCCTTTGATACTTTCAGTGCATTAAAAATAAAGCTTGGTGTGATTGATTTAAATGCTTAAATAAAAATATTTTCTGCAACATTGATGTTTGTTTTCTAGTTAATGTTTTTGTGTTCGATATGAGTTTTTAATCTTGTTTTTGTGTGATTTGTTTTTAATATGTGTTTTATTGTTGTACATGTTGTTTTTAATGTGTCTTTTGAATTTTAGTTTTTGTTTGTGTGCAAAATCAAAACTTTTTTTAAAATTATCATAGACAAAAAAATTTTGTACGGGACGATTTGTGTAATGTGTCAAAGTGTCAGATTTTAAACCGTTTGCATGCAGTTTTCAGTGTTTAATGGTAACTTCATCTGGATGATCGTTATGATCATACGGAATGAATTATTTTTCAATCGATGGGATGAATGAATGAAGCGGTTGAATGGATAAGGTGGTTTTTAATACGAACTTCATAAGTACGAACCTTAGGTTCGTCTAGATGAACACATGTTAGTTCGATATAAGGGACGGTTTCAACTGCCATTAAAATGATATAAGTTCTGATCATCCCGGGACGAACACATGTTCGTTTGTATGATCAAACTGGTCAAAAGTCTATACGAAAGGATGCTTCGTAAGTCGCATTGATTACGAAAAGCCATTTCATTCTGGTCGTATTTGATCGTCTGTACGAAATATTTTCATACGGGATGAACGAAAATGTCGTATAGGATGAATTATTTTTGTCTGGTAAGAACGAATCATTTTTCAATAAATAAGCAGTCTTTTCAACTCAATTGTCACTCTCTAAGCATTACTTTCAAATCATTTCTTACTCTAGATCATTTTCAAATGGCTAGTTCAAGAAAGCGTCAAAAGGGCTTAGTCAAGAAACCACATAGGAATTCATCCAAAAATTTTCTGTCCAAAGCAAATGAGGATTCTTTTCCTAGGTTTGCTTCAGCCAAAATCACCACTTCTTGGATCCTAATCCAAAAAGATATTACCTTTCAAATAATGCATTTATTTGCTTCAACTCAGTTTCGCTTTATCCTTATCCTTGTCCACCTCTAGAACAAGGAAACATTTCACTACTTTCTAACCAATATGTCCTTCAACTCTGACCACTCTGTGATTCATTCCTATGTCTTCAAACAAAAAGTTGAAATCACCAAGCATGACTTAGGAGCATTTTTAAATTTAAGGACTGAGAGAGAAAGAGCCCATACCTTAATCACCAATGATCAATATAAATGGTATGAAATCAATAGGGTGATTAGATGAAATGGGTTAAATGAGCATATGGCTAAGGTATCCGGTCTTGTCCGGAATACACGCATCATCCAGCACGTTCTTAGAACTTCAATCATTCCAAAAGCTGGTGATATAGTCAATATTACCTTATGGTGACCTTTTTAATCATGTAAATTGAGCCTATAGATGAAGCCCAACTTATCCTTGACTATCTTTATGGGCTTTCTAAAATTAGCCATGCTGAACAGAAAAGAAAAGGAATATTACCTTAGGACACTTAGTTACCTTTGTTATGGAGAAGAAATACAACTTGGTTCATCTAGATCAAGAATATGAAGAACCGCTCTACTACAATGATAGATCATTTAGAGCGATCTTCAAGAAGGAATCAGGTAAAGCACATGTCATAAGTGATACAGAAGAAGAGCCAGAAGGTGCACCTGCTCCTGCTAATGAACCAAATTATCAGGATTTGGTTCAAAGATTTGATCAGTTAGAGACTCATTTTGATCATCGCTTTAATCAAATTGAGACTCATTTATAGCAGCAGGCTGCTCAATATCAACATGACATGGGCTATATGAGGGAGCAAATGAATGATATTAGTACCAATGTACTTATGATGAGTACATACTTTAACCTCTTTGGTGGTGCTCCTCCTCCGCCAAATCAGGGACCATCTGAGTGATAGATGCACTTGATGTTATGTGTTTGTGTTGTTATTGTTTTTACTTTATGTGATTGTTATTATTTATTTTTAGTAGTTCGATGTATTTCTCTTTTATTTCAGATGTTTTATTTTATATTGATATCCTGATGTATATTTATAATATCTTCCAAGTGATATTAATATTAGTTCCTATATTTTGATTTGAACTTATTCCTGAAATGTTTATAAGTTTTTATGAAAATCATTAGATTTTTTAATCTTAATTGTGCTATAACCTGAATTATAAGTTAAAATTAAATTCATTAGAAAATCTAACTATTCTAAGTTTAAGTTTTGGTTATAACTTGATATTATTAGAATTTTCAATTTCATGTCTCTCTTTTAGACTGCCTTATTATTAATATTATTATTGCAATTGCAATGATTTCTTATTTTATATTTCACTTATCAATCATTATTTATGTACTTAGAAAGATTTGAAATTTTAGATTATTATTTTTGAAAAGAATAAAAGTACTCTTGCAAATTATATAAAAGTACATAAAATCAAAAGGAATGTGCAAAGGTTTGCAATGTAAAAAAAAAAAGAGGCACAAAATAAGCCCAAAGTAAAAATGATGCACAAAAATGTGTCACAAATGTGAAAAAGATGCGCAAAGCGTCACATGTGATAGTTATTTTTTTTTCAAACTCTTTTAATCTCTTAATTCAAATTGATCTTATGTTCATTTGTAATTGATATTGAAATTTGAAATATACAATTTTTTAGTCATCCTTAGTGCAATAATTTTCTATATCTTAGTGTCTAAATTTACTCAAGTCTTTGATAAATTCTTGTTATTATCTATGTTATATGACTTCTTAAATTGTATGAATTTCTCTGATTTGTCTAATATTTTAATTTTATTTGCATGCGTTATTTCAATCACTTTCAAGGTTAAATTGTTAAATGATTTTCATATTTCTACTTACATTTCAAGTAGTTTTCTTCTTCACTTTTTGATGTGGTCAAAAAGGGGGAGAAATTATTTGTTGTGTCAAGTGTATTTGTTTGTATTTTTTTTTATTTGTTTTATTGTATGTTTTTGTATGTGTGTTTGATTGTTTTTGTTTTGTCTTTTGTATTATTTTGTGTTTTTTAATTTTTTATTTAAAACAAAATTTTTTTAATTCAATTGCCTCCTTATTTTCATGGGTTTATAAAATCAGGGGGAGTTTAGGAGATTCTTAGAATTTTAAATCCTATAAATAATAATTATTTTGCCATCATCAAAAAGAGGAAGATTGTTAAGAGTGTTACTATTTACATGTTTTACATTATTGTAACTTGTATAGTTTTGATGATTCTAAATATTATTATTTTATGTGTAGTTATCTCCTAACATTTTTTTGGAAAATTTATTTTTTCTCTTGTGTGTACTAACATTTCAGTAAAATCGAACTCCAAACTACTGAAGTATTCAAATCATATTCAACATGAGATATCTTGTATTTTGTATCTTGTAATTTTGTATGAATTAATTTTGAGAGGGAGTGATTGTAATTAAGTGAATTAACACACACACACTTGAGGAGATCTTAAAAATTTTGTACTGATCGTATTGGACAAATACAATTCATACGGGACGATCAGGTCAGTTATCTCCTTTTAAGAGCTATGGTGCAAACGGAAGTAGGAGGAAATTTTTCTAAGTCCTGATCATCCATGACAAAATTATTTTCGTCCCAAGATGAGTTAGGCTCTGTAAAAATTTTATTTAGATGAAATCTATAATCATGCCAGGACGACTTAGGCTTTGTTAAAATTTTGTCCAAAAGAAATATAAATCATCCCCGGACGAAGTCTTCTCTGTAAAAATTTCGTTCAAACGAAATTCATAATCGTGCTAGGACGAGTTGCCCTCTGTAAAAAATTCGTCCGGACGAAGTCTTGTTCGTCCCAAGATGATGGGAACTGACTTAAGTAAGTTGGTTACATCCTGTGGTATTTTGGGAATTAATCTATGAAATAATTGTTTGTCTGGACGAACCTAGTTTGTACGGGACGATGATCGTGTACGAACATAGTTCATACCAATATTGATTAGGATCATTTCCAACACTTTAAGTAAAATCGTCCAGGACGATCTATGATCGTACGGGACGATCCATGTTGTGTTGACTTGAATATTTATAGTTTTTGGATGATTTTTCTTGTCTCTCCTATATAAGGTCCAATTTTTACTACCACCCAATCTTTTTGCTCATTCATCTTCGTGCCTATTGAAAGAAGAGTCAAGGAGAGAGTGTGAGAGTGCATTTAAAGGAGGATTCCTACCACTGGAGCGTGAAGGCTTCGCTTGGTGTTCAAAGGTAAGAATCTCTACTTGTAATTTAGGATTACTTCACTCTTTTCTTTCTTCATTCTAAAATTCTTATGAGAAGATCTATCAAGGAGATCTGATTCTCTGTCGACACTTGTAGAGTGTGAATAGCCATGGGTTCTCTACCCACACTAGGAGAGTGTGAAAGGACGAAGGGTTCTCTACCCACACTAGGAAAGTGTAAAAGGACGGACAGTTCTCTTCTAGGATTGGGGATAGTATAAAAGGACGATGATTCTCTGCCGCATCGGGTAGTGGTGAAAAGAGTTTTTGTAAAGGCTTCTCCGCCTTGCTGTGGGTGCAAAAGGAGAGTCACTAGTGGTATTAGTGCAATACTCGGAGGGTGCCTCCAGGGAGTGGATGTAGGTCTGGTTTTGATTGAACCACTATAAATTTGGTGTCTTTATTTTTTTGCAAGTTTTTATTTTTGTGATTTTCTATTTTAAAATTTTGGTTGAAAAACTATTTCTTTAAAAAATCACTAAAATTTTAATTTCGGTTTAAAATACTCAAAAGAGGGATTAATTTTTAAAATACCAATTCACCCCCGCTCTTGGTTAGCCATGGGACATAAACTTAGGCTTAACAACCTAATTCATAGTGAACGAGTTTCAACACTTGTGGCCCTGAAATGTCAGAAAAAAGTCAGTCGTAGAGAAACAAGAGTGTTTGCTATCATCAAAAATATAATCTATGAGCAACAGATTTGCAACAATCTCCACCTTTTTTATGATGGAAAACACTTTGACGATAAAAAAATAGTAGTTCATATATTTCAGAATAAACCAGTGAAAAATAAAATAGTGCAAACACCAACATACTACTCCCCCATTTGACATCTCAAAAAGGAGAAAGAAACTAAAAACAAAGTAAACAATCCTAAAATATATATATTTTTAACCAAGGCATGAACATGATGTAGTCTTCTATGTGATTGATTCTAAAGATTTGTAAGTTAATGATTTAACAATATTAAAGATCCAAAAAATAGTAGAATATCATATCATGTTAATCCCTAAGCTCGGACTTCTTTCAGGGTAAAATAGTCTTTTAAAATCAATAACCTGACTAAAAAAATTCAATTGGATATGAAAAAGGATCCGTTCACCACTTGATTTCAGAAAAAATATCTTATAGAATAATGTATCAAAATAATTATGTCATAATCGCAAAAAGTCGAAATCAAGCATTTGATTTTATCAAGTGATCTATGAATTCTTCCAAATTTTATAAGTTTTTTTTTTTTGAGAGGAGAGGAGATCTTACTTTTGGTGGGATCATTTTATGCCTCTTGTCAATTTGAATGATGCTTTGTGCTTCTTTTTTATACACTTTGTGTATATATTTGTTTTCAATTTGTTGTTATTGCGCATCTTTTAATTTTGGCATCATTGGCCACTTTTTTTTATTTTTGCAAGCTACATTCTCTTTAAAAAAAACTCTTAAATAATCTTAGTAGTGAGTATATCTTTTAGATATTAGAGAAAAAGAACTCACTCTCTAATATAGAGAAGAATAATCCACAAAATAGAATTAATAATCGTATGAATAAATGCAATGAAAAGCATAATGAGGAATTCTTGATGTGACAAAAAAACTTTTGATCATTATACATACAAGATAGATTTGCTGTAGCAAGGTTAGAAAAGATCTTGATTGCATACTCCATTTGTTAATTTGAGATAGAATATTGATTAGAAAAGAAAATTATGCCACTAAAATATGTTAGAGAAAGAGACAAAATCAACAGTATACTTTTACCCTTTAATGGATTAAGAGATGTAAAACATTGACTATAAATTTTTAAAAGCAAGAACAAGGCATACTATGTCATTTCATCGATGATTAAAAAGGCATATAAAATAAAGCAACAAATAAAAACATAAAGCAATAAATGAAGAAGAGAAGAAGAAATAAGAAGAAAAGCAAAGAAAAAAAAAAGCAAATAGAAATTAAGTTCATGCATTTATATCGATCACACCCAATCTGGTCCTTAAAGAGCTGAAAGTGTCGAAGGCCAGTGGTTTAATAAAGATGCCAGCCAGTTGATTCTCAGTTGTCACATGGTGTAACTCAATGTCCCCCTTTATCACATGGTCTCTAATAAAGTGGTGTCTAATGTCAATGTGCTTAGTCTTTGAATGTTGGATAGGATTCTTAGAGATGCAGATGGCACTAATGTTATCACAGAAAATTGAGATGGTGCCTACAGGTAATCCTAAATCCAATACCTGCTATTTTAACCAAAGGACTTGGGCCACAAAACTTCTTGAAGCAATGTACTCAGCTTCAGCAACGAAAAGTGTAACAGAATTTTGCTTTCTACTAAACCATGAGACCAAAGATTATCCTATGAATTGTCAAGTTCCAGAAGTGCTTTTTCTATCCACCTTACATCCTGCAAAATCAAAATCAGAAAATTCAATAATCTCAAAAGAAGTGTTGTGCCTTGGGTACCAAATTTCTAAGCTTTTAGTCCCTAAAAGGTATCTAAAAATTCTCTTAACTGCAGTTAGGTGGGATTCCTTAGGGTCAGCTTGAAATCTAGCACAAAGGCAAATACTAAACATTATATCAGGTCGGCTAGTAGTCAAGTAAAGTAAGGATTTAATCATGCCTCTGTACTTCTTATGATCAACAGACTTACCACTTGGGTCCTTATCCAACGGAGCACTAGAAGTCATGGGTGTATTAATTGGCTTGGCTTTATCCATCTCATACTTCTTCAAAATATTCTTTATATATTTTGATTGATTTAGAAACATTCCATCATCTAATTATTTTATGTTAAATATCAAAAAGTAGGATAACTCTCCCATCATACTCGTCTCAAACTCTCTACTCATTGTTTTAGAGAATTCATCACAAAATTTTCTATCAGAAGATCCAAAAAGTATGTCATCCACGTAAATTTGAACAATGAGCAAATCATCTCCAACATTTCTAAGAAAAAGAGTGGTGTCTACGCTCCCTTTAACAAACTCCCTCTCTAGTAAGAATGTGCTAAGCCTCTCATACCAAGCTCTGGGTGCTATAAGGCCTTTAAACTATATAAGGCATTTTTTAATTTAAAAATATGATTTAGAAATTGAGAACTCTCAAAACCTGTGGGTTGTTCTACAAACACATCTTCTTTTATTTACCCATTTAAAAAGGCACTCTTAACGTCCATTTGAAAAAGCTTAAATCTTTTATATCAGGTAAAGGCTAATAGCACTCTAATGGCTTTCAATCTAGCTACAGGGGCAAATGTCTCCTAAAAAATCTATCCCTTCTATTTGGTTATACCCTTAGCCACTAATATTGCTTTATTCCTAACCACCACTCCATAATTATTTACCTTATTCTTAAAGACCCACTTGGTTCCAACTACATTTTATTCCTTAGGTCTTTCTATAAGCTCCCAAACATCATTCCTAACAAATTGGTTCAACTCCTCCAACATGGCTAAAATCCAAAACTCATCAGAAAGGGCTTTGTTTATGTTGGTGGGTTCAGTCATTGAGATAAAGGCAGAGTGGTTCACCTCCTTCCTAAGTCCATGTCTAGTCCTAACTCCAATAGAAGGGTCTCCTAAGATTAAATCTTTGGGGTGACTTGTAGAGTATCTCCAATCTCTAGGAAAGGTGTGTGAAGGTCCAACCCTTTCCTCCAGATCTATATTTTCTACTCCTTGGGTAACATCTCCTACTACTTCAGTGTTTTGGTGTTCTACTCACTTCTCCAAATTTTCTACTCTAGTGATAATCTCTCCAACATCATCATCATCCTCAACTCCAGGCTTCATAGGATCAAACTCATCAAACACTACATGTGTAGTTTCTTCCACCATCAAAGTTCTCTTGTTAAACACCCTAAAAGACTTCCCAACGCTAAAATATCCCAAGAACTATCCTTCATAAGCTTTTGGATCAAATTTTCCTAAGTGAGACTTCCCATTATTGTGAATGAAAACCTTACAACTAAAGACATGAAGGTGAGAAAGATTGAGTGTCCTACCCTTAAAGGATCTCATAGGATGTCTTATCTAGTTTGGCTCTAATATTCACCCTATTCAACACATAAAAAGCTGTGTTAACCACTTCAGTCCAAAAGTATTTTGGAAGTGAATACTCAGCAAACATGGCTCTAGCGGCTTCCAATAAGGTCTGATTCTTCCTTTTAGCTACCCCGTTCTACTGAGGGGTCCTAGGAGCTGAGAAGTTGTGGCTAATCCACTTGTCCTCACAAAAATCTCCAAACCTTACATTTTCAAACTCTCCCCAATGGTCACTATGGATGATCAAGATCTCACAACCTAGCTTCTTTTGAATCCAAGTAAAAAAGGTTCTAAACTCCTCAAAAGACTCATTTTTATGTGAAAGAAATCTAGTCCAAGTGAACCTCAAGTAGTCATCAACAATTACAAAATCATAGACTTTCTCTCCCAAGTTGGCAGTGCTAATGTGTCCAAACAAATTCATGTGAAGGACTTCTAAAGGTCCAGAGGTGCTAATGTCCTTAATGGGGTGAAAAGAGGAGTGAACTTACTTTCCTAATTGGCAGGCATCACAAAGGTGGTCTTTAGAAAATTTCAGTTTGGGGACACCTCTAACTAGGTCCTTTTGGGTCACTTTTCTATGGGTTTTCATACTATCATGACATAATCTCCTGTGCCACAACCATGAATCATCAACAACAGTTTTTAAGTAAAAAGATGCAGCGCATTCAATGTTATTTAAATCAAGCATGTACACATTGTTAATCTTCTTTCCCTACAAAATAGTGTTGTTATTTAAACTTATAATGCATGAATTTACAAAGAATTGTATGATGAAGCCCTTATCGCAAAGCTGACTGATGCTGAGCAAGTTGTGTTTTAATCCATCTACAAGAAAAATATTTTTAATCATAAGGTTCTTGGAATTACCAATTACACCTGCACCTACTACCTTCCGGGTGGTGTTGTCTCCAAGAGTAACCTTGCCTCCTGTCCTGGTCTCCAGCAAGACGAATTGATTAGCATTGCCAGACATATGTTGAGAGCATCCGCTGTCCAGGTACCATATACTCTCACAAGGTCTTTTGTGAGAGCTTACCTACAAAATAATCAAATGTCAGATTTAGGAACACAAGTAGGTTTGGGTTCCTTCTTATGAAAAGTAGGATGCAATGCATATGTGCTATGTTGTGACTCATGCAATTTGGATCTCCATATCCAATGTGTACTATGGTGAACAGTGCAAGTGTGTGAGATGTGTTCTAGCATGCCACATGAAAAACATCTAACACTAGGAAAAGGGTTTCTTAAATGGTTTGGGTAGTAATGCATCTTCCTAGGTTTTGGCTTTTGATCAAGTGTAGGTGTCATCCAATTTCTCTTAAGTGTATCCAATTCATTTTTAATTCTCAAGTTAGTATCTTTTAAAGCATCATTATCAATTCTGAAATTATACTCTATCTCTTTAGATTTCTTAAAATTAGATCTAAGTGAGGTATGTGAAACTTTCAATGAATCATGCTCTTCAATTAATTCAAAATACTTTTTATTTAAATCATCAAATTCATCAAGTAGAGCCATATGATTTGAATCAATTGTTGAATAATCTTTAATCAAAATTTCATGCTCTTTTTTTAAATTTAAAAGCTCTAATTTCAAAGTAGCATGAGTTTTCTTAAGCTTTTTATATGATGCATGAATTTTTTCAAAAACTTGAAGGAGTTGGTCGTAGGATAGTTTACATACCTCTTCTTGATCAAGTGATCATCTACCATTAAGCACAGGTTTATTATCTCATCTTCAGGTTCAGTCTCAGATGAATCGGATGTAGAGTCCTCTAGAATGCCTTTTAAAATTACTTTTTGTCCTTCCTAGACTTGGGTTTCTCCTCACCCTTTTCTTTGCTTGAGTGAGACTTGAGTGTAGGGCAATCAGCTTTCACATATCCAGGTTTCCTGCATTTAAAATAAACCATGTCATTAGAACTCTTAAAATTTTTGTTTCCCTTACCTTTGTTCCACTTTTGATGATACTTTTGTTTCTTCTTTAGAAAGCTTTTGAATTGTCTTGTGATTAAGGAAAATTCATCGCTTTTAGACCCGAAAGAGTCGGAGTTCGTGTCATTGGCCTTTAATGCCATATTTTTCTCTTTTCTTTTCTCACCTGCATCCAAATTTCTTTGGTTCACTCCTTGCTCATAAGCAATGAGTGAGCCAAATAAGTTGTCAATTGAATAAGTATTCAAATCTTTAGATTCAGTAATGGTGGTGATTTTAGCATCAAAAAAGGAAGGCAAACATCTCAAAATCTTGTTCACTTTTTCATAATTTGAAAGTTCTCTTCCTAAGATATGCAAAGAAGTTACAATTTGAGTAAACCTAGTATACATATCAGAAATTGATTCAGAAGGTTTCATACGAAAAAGTTCATAATCATGCAAGAGAATATTCAAATGAGATTGCTTAACTTTATTGATTCCTTCATAAGTAATGCACAACCTATCCCAAATCTCTTTTCCAGTAGAGCAAGTAGAAACACGCATGTAGTCTTCAGATTTTAAAGCATAGAAAAAATAATTCAAACACTTTGCATTAAGGTGAGCTAAATCTCTTTCATCAAAAGTCCATTCAGTAAAAGGCACTTCAGTTTTAACTCCATTAAGTTCACGAGAAAGTGGAGAATATGCTTCTTTAATAAGCATCCACATGTGATAATCAATTGATTGTAAAAAAGTAGACATGTGAGTTTTTCAAAAATCGAAAGATAGATTATCAAAAAAAGGTGGTCGTGTAATAAAATATCCTTCCATAGTGTTATATTTCCCAAAGTTAGCCATGGATCAAAATTCAAAAAGTTTTTAAACTCAATTTTTATGAATCCCGCTCTGATACCACTTGAGAGTTCATTAGGGATGTTAGGCCCTTATAAACTGACCCAAGGCTAACCAAGAGGGGGTTGAATTGATATTTTTAAAAAATCTTTAAACCAAAGACCAACAAAGCTCAAACCAAAATCAGCATAGAAAAATAAGTGCAGAAAAATTAAGTGTAGTAGGAAGCAAAAGAACACAAGGGTTTATAGTGTTTCGGTCAACTCGACCTACGTCTACTCCCCGGAGGCGCCCTCCGAGTATTGCACTACCAAAGTGATTCGCCTTTTGCTCCCATAGTAAGGCGGAGAAGCCCTTATAAAAACCTCCTTTTTGCCACCCTCGGCAAGGCAGAGAACCCAACTCTTTTTGCTTCCTCCTAAAGCAGGCAGAGAACCTCGATCAATAACTGAAACATATCTCTCCCAACCCTTCCAAGGACAAGAGATTCTAGTGGAAGAAGAAGTGGAATGATGTTTGGAGCAATGCTTTTGAATCTCCCTCACAAGCTCCCCCTCACAAGATCCTTGCTCTCTCTTTTAGGCTTTCTCAGGTTAAGACAGCGGCAAAAGATTGTTTAAAATGTTGAACAATAGCCCTTAAATTGAAGAGCTTCAAAATAGCTAATTAATTGCAAGTTGCTAACATTATCATCTAGGACGATAATAATATCGTTCTGTACGATCTGTGCAAATTGAGCCTAATCAGCTGGGATGATATGGGACGAACAGAAGAAAGTTGTTTATATTATCCAGGATGATAATTAATCGTCCTGTATGATTAATTCAAATCATAGACTATCGGCCAGTCATTCACTCTGAAAAGAGTTCTGGACGATTCCAAAATGGCTTTATCGTCTAGGCCGATCTCACGATCGTCCCAAATGATTAGTTCAAATCAGAGAAAATCGTCGAGAGCATCGCTCGGAATTTGAGCTGACCGATCCTGATCGGCCAGACCATCGCCCAAAATTTGAGCTGTTCGATATTTATCGTTCAGGAGCAACTAAGCTTTTTTAACTGATCGTCTCGGCCGATCTTGAGATCATCTAAGATGATATGATCATATGAATCATCCTTAATTGCTTTTCTTAATTATCAGATCAACTTAGGCATAATTGTATCAAATCGTCCAAGACGATACAAGATCGTCCTGGCCGATTGCCAAAAATAACTAATGCCTAAATAGATCATGGCGGCTAATTCTTTCTATTTTAAGCCTATCGTCCTGGCCGATACATGTATCGTCCAGGCCGATCGACTAATGATGGCTGCCTTAATTAAGATGATTGATTAGGGTTTCTATTTTGAATCCTATCGTCTAGGACAATAATAGTATCGTCCGGGACGATGTGAGTAAAAATAGAAATTCTAAGTCAGACAGAAAAAATCATTCAAGTGTGTGTGTGTGTGTTGGGTTACATAGCATCATGGTTACAATTGACTCAAGAAAGGGAAAAAAATTACAGACTGACTCAGACTTAGTCTACCCGATTTTGAGCTGGTTTCAATTTCTGTCCGATCTTGTGGCCCTGAAATGTCAGTAAAAAAGACAGTCGTAGAGATACAATAGTTTTTTTCTAGCATAAAAAACATAATCCATGAGCAACACATTTGCAACAGAATTTTTAGTTGGACATGCTTTCCATGGTTTCTCCTATCTACTCGAACCAAACTACAACTAAAGTTCACCATGTGTATCTTTCTTAGTTTTTCTAATCACTGAAAGGGATATAAATGCCTTGAACCATCCACTGGTAAAGTTTTTATCTCTCATCATGTTCGCTTTGATGAATTTGTATTCCCCTATCAAACTCAATGAATTCACCAATTACCAGATCCTCCTACTCCCAATCAGTTTCTCCTCACACCAACTTCTAACCTCCACAAACTAGTGACTACACCTCCCTCCCATAAATTCATCCAATAAAATACCTCTTCAACATCCCTTATAACTGTCGTAAGAGAGAGAAACTGCCGTTAGAGAGAGAAAATGCCATAAATTTTGAATTTCCTCTTCACGATTGTTCAGCAAATCTCATCGCCGGCTTCTGGTGATGACGGTGGAAGGCCGCCGACATCCAGTCGGCGGGCATAAAAACTTTGGAAGATCGACTGGACTTTTCAGAGATGATTCCCGCCAATCGCATCTACGTTTAGAATCAACAAATGTCCATGTGAAGATGTCTGCAAGACCTCTGATAATCAGAGATGTAAGTGATTCTTCGATGAAAAAGACTGTCAAAGTTGTTAAAGGTAAAGGTAAAAGTGTTATGATAACTCCTAATTGCAATACTCCTTGACTTCAGAAATTAAGTGCAAATCTGAACCAGAATTCCAATGGTTTCGAAGCCTCTTCATCAGAAATGAAGATTTTTGTTAATGAATTTGGTTGTTCAAATGCAATCTCTGACCTATGCTCAAAGATAAATGCGAATAACATGAACGAAGTTAACAATTAATCCCATTATGAAGATAAACACTCATCTGGTCTTTGCATTGGAATTACTATTATGTCCCCTTTGAAATTTGGAAGTGCTAAGAAGGAATGTTCTGAGGTTTTTTCTGAGAAAGGTGAAGTTTAGATTGATAATGTATTGAAGAATATCTGTGAGGATATAGAAAATGATAAAGGAGAAGATCCGAAGGAAAAAATCTCAAATGCTTGGAAGAAGACCCAACATATCAAGCATAATTATGATATGAAATCAACTCCTATTGCAGAGAATGGTTTTACAGTGATTATGAATTCATAATGTGAAAATGCTAATTCACACATTCTAAGGAATTCTCTGGTAATTAAAGTTCTGGGAAGCAACTTCCTTTTCCTGTATGCAGCAAAGAGCTTCTGAGGCTATGATGGTCAAAATTCGGTAATTTTCATCTCACAACTTTGGGTCTTAATTGGATCCTCTATTCTTTTACAAAACCTGAAGCTGTGGAAGAAATCATGGAAGTAGGTCCTTGGTTTATTGGAGGAAACATTATTGGTTTGGATAAATGGTCCCCATCATTTAATCCTGAATTCCTTAAAGGTCTTACAACACCTGTTTGGATCCGCATGCCGTGTTTGCCTTTACACTGTTGGGATGAACAAAATATATGTAGAATTGCTTCCATGATTGGAGTTCCTCTATATCTAGATGGTAACTCATTTAAACGGGGTAAGAGGTAGTATGCAAGAGTTTGTATTCGTATTGATTTGGATAAAAATTTACCAAAAGGAGTTTAGATTGAAGGAATACATGGTAGATCATTCCAAAATGTGGAATATGAGAAGATCTCATCTCTTTGCTATCAATGTGGCAAAATTGGTCATCTCAAGAGCACATGCCCTCTTACCATTCCTGCAAAGACTATTGCACCTATCACAAATTCTAGTATTGAAGGGATGTGTCATGGAAAAGGTGGTTCTAACATGCATGATGAATTAGGACCTTGGAAACAGGTCAAATTCCAGAAGAATAAGGCTTTTGGTAAAACTGCAATTGTTTAAAAACAAATACCTGAAATCAAAAATCAAAAATCTGAAAGCTTCTAAATCAGAAGAAGCCTCCAATGCAGATTGCTTCCACCATAGAAGAAAAAGAGATCATTGAACCTCAGAACAATGTTGCTGTTCCAAATCCTGTAACTGATGCCAAAGGAAACTCTATTGTCAAATTTGATTTATGTTTAAAGAACAACTTTAGTGTCCTTGAAGAAACAGTGGATGAAACAAGCATGGAAGATAATTTGGAGAATGATGTTATAGCTGAGCAAGTTCAGACATAAATTATGCCACTAAACATTGAAGCTTGAACTTCTCCTGGAGATTCTATGATGCAAAATTTGGTGATAACTAATGATGCTAATACAGTTGAGTTTTCTCTCAAAACAGCATCAGGAAAAGTTAAATTATCAAAAGAGGTAAGGGATTTGGGTCCTGTGGATACTCTCAGTAAAAACAGAAGAGGAGAAAATAAAAATAAAAAGAAAGGTGGGGATGCCTCCCCTCCTTTGCATTAATGGCTTCCCTTATTTTCTGGAACTGTAGGGGGGCCAAGAAAAAGGAGGCCTCCCTCTATCTCAAGGAGATAGTAAAAGATAATGAAGGTTGTTTTATAGGTCTTATAGAGACCAAAATCACAAGTTTTGATAGACTTGATGTTGATAGAGTTATTGGGAAGGAGTGGGAATTTTTCCATAATCCTTCTGAAGGAAATTCAGGTGGAATCATTACTCTATGGAATAGAAATAAAGCCTCTTTTGAAGTGTTGGATCATTCATCTCAAACTGTCATTGGACTGCTCAAATCCCCTTTGTTCGACTCTTGGATGGTGGGGACAGTATATGCAAACAAGGATTATCGGATGAGGAGAAGTCTTTGGGAGATGATTGAAAAAGCAACAAAAAAAGATGTTCCTACAATTATTGGAGGAGACTTTAATTGCTTATTATCTAAGGATGATAAGAGAGGGGGAAAGAGATTCCTTATCTCAAAAGGTCCTCAAGAGATGAAAATGTTTAGGACTAACAATGATTTTCATGATGTAGATACTATTGGTCTTAAATACACTTGGTGCAACAACAAGGATGGAAATTTAAGAATATGGGAAAGACTTGATAGATGTCTTCTCAATGCTGCTGCTCTTCAAAAAGTTCCATTGGCTCATGTTCAGCACCAAGCAAGAATTGTTTCCGATCATTTCTCTATTGCTTTCAAATTGTTGGAATCTCAAATCAAGACTCATTTTATCAGATTTGAAGAAACTTGGAAATCATATCCAGCTGCTAAAAGCATTGTTTATAATGCTTGGAGGAAGAATGATTATGGAAATGAAATGAATGTTTTCCAAAGGAAGCTTAAAAGATCTTTAAGGTCTCTTTATTTTTGGAGCAAGAACAAATGCAAATGCCTAAACTCTCTTAAAAAAGATTTAAAAAGGGAGGTAGCTGATCTTCAATTAGAAGAAGCCTCTCATTGTGGACTGTCAGATGAGAAGCTGAGATTACTGAGATCTAAGGTGAATGATTTAAACATAACATTGGAAAGACTTGCTACATGGTGGAATCAAAGAGCCAAGGTTAAATGGCATGAGAATGGAGATGTAAACTCAAATTTCTTTCATAAATTTGCTTCAGCAAAAAGGAATGGGAACCTTATTAGACAAATCAAGAATGATGATAATATCATGGTGGAAGATCTTGAACAGATTTCAGCTGTTTTCCAGAAATTTTTTGAAACAAAATGGCATTCTAGAGACTATATCATAGAGGGATGGCCAAAATTCCCTGATGACAAAAAGCTCAATTCCATGGATATTAAACTCCTAAGCTCTGATTTCACTGAGGAGGAACTTAAAACTGCTGTTTTTCAGCAATGCATAAACAAATCTCGGGATTTGGATGGAGTTACTCCATCTTTTTTCAGTACTTTTGTAGTATAGTTAAAGATTCAACTTGGAAAGCAAAAGAATGTTTCTTCAAATATGGAAATATGATAGATGATTGGAAGGATACTTTAATAGTATTAATCCCAAAAGTCAAGCATCCAACGGTGCCTTCAAATTTTAGACTAATCAGCTTGTGTCAAACCACTTAAAAGTTGGTTACAACAATGTTAGTTAATAGAATTTAGCTTTGTATCTCCAAGATGATTTCAGAAGAGCATATTGCATTTATCCCTGGGAGATCCATGTCCGAACATTGCTTACTTGCTCAAGAAATCTTCTACAAGTTCAAGACCTCAAAGGACAAAAAAGGTTTGATGGCAATAAAATTAGATATAGAACAAGCATTTGATATCATGGGTTGGCCAACTTTGCTTCAAGTTTTACAAACTTATGGATTCTCTATCTTCATTTGCAAGATTATCATGGAATGTATTATGAATGTCAGGTTCTCCATTATCTTAAATGGGAAATTATCCAGTTGGATCAAAGCTGGAAGTGGGCTTCGGCAAGGTTGCCCATTATCTCCTTACTGTTCATAATGTGTTTTCAACTTCTTTCCCACGCTATTAACCAAAGAGGTCATCAATTGGGAGTTAGTATAACACCCAAAAATCAGAGAATTACACATCTCTTGTTTGCATATGATGTATTAATCTTTTCCAAGGCTTCTTCAACAGCAGCTCAAGAACTAAAAAATATTGTTTCAGATTTCTGCTCTTAGTCTGGATAGAGAATTAATGCTTCCAAATCTCAGATTTTATTTGGGAAA
Source organism: Dendrobium huoshanense (assembly GCA_016618105.1). NCBI lineage: Eukaryota > Viridiplantae > Streptophyta > Magnoliopsida > Asparagales > Orchidaceae > Dendrobium > Dendrobium huoshanense. The sequence goes on along the minus strand of CM028351.1, from coordinate 16,678,494 downwards.
ATGGTAAAGCTTCCAATGAAGAAACACATAAAGAAGAAGTTGGGATTCATTGAGGTGAAAGAAATGACTTACCTTGGTGTTAAAATGACTCTAAGAAGACTTAGAACATTTGATTTTCAGGGAATGATAGACATTATTTTAGAAAGGCTAAATGCTTGGGGAAGCAAGCAACTTTCCATGGCAAGTAAGATCACTTTGGCAAAATCTTCTCTCCTAACCTTGCCAAGTTTTTTATCAACTCATTCTTTGATTCCAAAGAAAATCTTGCATCAAGTTGATCAATTTTGTAAATAATTCATATGGCATAAAGGATTGGGAAAAAAGGGACTACATTATGATGCATGGGATGTTTTATGTAAACCAAAATCTGAAGGTGGCTTGGGTTTTCATTCAGCTGTCCGACGGATAAGACCTCTTAGATCAAGACTTGCTTGGAGATTTATTCAACATCCTCACAATCTTCTACATAGGAATATTATTACTAAATATGGTGATAATATTTTTGAAGGGAAGAAAGCCAGCTCATCAACTTGGAAAATTATTCTTAATGGTGGAAAGTATCTCAGACCCATTGTTAAATGGATTGCTGTTAATGGAAAGATAATTAATGTTTTGAATGACATTTGGCTCTTATATAAATGCTTAAACTCTTGGCCAACATTTGATGCCTGTGTAGAACTAAACAATGTTAATCTAGATATGTTTATCATGCCTGATGGATCTTGGAACAAAATTCTGCTGTAGAATTTCTTCAATGATGATCTCATTAATATGATTCTACAAGTCAAAATCAATTTTGAAGTTGAAGAAGATTATATGAAAACCATTTATACTCATAATGGTAGGACTATAACTGCTATGGCGTATGAAGAATCATTAAAGTATCAATCCAAGGAGCAAGATTGTGATTTTACTGATTGGATTAGAGGAATAAAACTGAACCCAAGAGTGGAACTATTATGGTGGAGATTGAGCAAATTTTCGATCTATTCCAACTTTTAAATTTCTCAAATATAGAAATTTATGCCAAAATGATCAATGTCCAAGAGAATGTCATATGATTGAGAACTATGAGCATATAATAGTTCATTGTAAATTTTTAAAAGAGATTATTCTCAGATTAAGAGAATGGGGTTTCTTTATCCCCTTGTTCCAATCTCTTGAAAATTGCCTTGAAGAACTAAGAAGACATTCCTCTTGGTTTCCAAATATGCTGAAAATCTATCTTACAGCAATTTTTCTATCATGGAAAAACAGAAATCATCTAGTACATGGTAATTTCATTCCTTCCAGTTCATTTGTAGCAGCTAATGTGTTGTTTTTGGTAAAGCAAAATTTATTTCCTAATCTAGACAACTGGGGTGCTAATCTCCTAAGGGAGTTTTCTTATTCTTGACACCCTCCACTGCTAGATTGGATCAAAATAAATGTTGATGCATCTTTATTGAAGACAAACCAAGACGGAATTGGAGGTGTTTTTAGAGATCACATGAGGAAGGATTTTGTTGGCTTTCGGTAAAAAGAAAACTCACTGGAATATCTCCCAACTTGAATTAGATGTTGTCCTAACTCTTAAGGAATTCATACAACCTTGGATGCTTGAGGCTAAAGGAGTTACATTGAAGGTGACAACATTAATATCATCAACTTCATTCAAAATTCTTTGAATAAGTTCAAATACCATTCAAGCACGAGATATGAGAAATATTTTCTATTTCTCAATGATTTTAATAAGGTTTTCTTTAATCATATACATAGAGATTATAATAAAGTAGCGGATGGTTGTGTTACTTTAGCTTTAAACAATGGTTTTTACTTTGATAGCTTCTCTTTTGCCAACATTCCTTCTAAATTGTCTAGCTTATTAAAGATGGAATGTGAGGCATCTTTTTCTTGTAATCAGTTTCCTTTGCTTCAATGCCAATTGCAGATTTGCATTTTTCAAAAAAAAAAAAAAAAAAAAAACATCGCCTGTAACATCAAACCATCTCCTATCCTCACCCCAACCTTCACCACGATTGCACCAAAACCTCAACTCCCCTCAACCTACCCACCACATGCTCACCTGCTTCAAAACATGTCACCTCAAGCCTCATCAACCCTTAAATGTTCTCACCTCCATCCTCCCAACAACTAAACCCACGTCATTCCAAGAAGCATTCAATCTCCCAGCCTAGAAGAAGGCTATGGAAGCTGAATTTAATGCCCTTCAACGCATTGACACCTGGTTACTAGTTCCCAAAACACCTTCCACACAAATCATTGGTTGCAAATGGACATTTCATACCAAACCCCAACAAAACACCTCTTCCCATAGCTACAAAGCCAGATTAGTTGCTCCTGGAAACCACTAAGAGCTTGGTCTCCACTTTACTAAGACGTTCAGTCTCGTCACCAAATTGTCGTCCATTTGTGTCCTCCTCACCCTTGCTCTCCACAAGAACTGGACATTACTCCAATTAGATTTCTCCAACACCTTTCTTCATGACCCTCTCCATGATACCATCTACATGACTCAATCCAAAGGTTTTGAAGATCCTAACCACCCTCACTACGTCTGCCTTCTCAAAAAGGCCATCTATGGCCTCGATAAAGCCCCGATATAATGGTTCACCACCTTCTCCCATCACCTTCTATCTCTCGGGTTTCAACCAAGTAAGGTAGATCCATCTCTATTTATAATCACCTTCTCCACTCACTCCACCTACCTTCTCATATACGTCGATGACATTCTCATCACTGACACTTCCTCAACCCATATCCAATACATCAAACAAAGAGCCTCCAATCTCATACAATATTTCAACATAAAGAAAACTCATCCTACTTCTCTTCACTGTAACAACCAATCAGCCATTACCCTCGCAAACAACCCCGTCTTCCATGCCAGAACTAAACATATGTAGATCGACATACTACCACTGCATCCAGGTGAAAGTTCGATGGGGATGTTAAGCCCTATGAACTTAGTCCCAAACTAACCAAGAGGGGGGGGGGGGGTGAATTGGTATTTTAAAAACTTCTTTTTAAACAAAGAAATAAAATCACATAAACCAAATCACACCACAAAATAATGCGGAATTTAAAAGTGCGGAAGCAAGAAAAAGAACACAGAAATTTATAGTGGTTCGGTCGACTCGACCTACGTCCACTCCTTGGAGGCACCCTCCAAGTATTGCACTACACAAAAAGTGACTCTTGTTTAGCCCCCACGGCTAGGTGGAGAAACCCTCACATGAACCTCCTTTTTGCCACCCCGGCAAGGCAGAGAACCTATCTTCTTTTGCTTCCTCCTGAAGCTGGCAGAGAACCAGAACTAAAAGCAAAGCTCCTTACCTCTACCGACCCTTCCACGGACGAGAAACTCTAGACGAAGATGACGCAGAGAGATCCTTGAAGCAACCCTTGTGAAACCCCTCACAAGCTCCCCCTCACAAGATCCTCTCTCTCTCTTCTCTCTCTCTTTCTCTCCTCAAGGCCTTCTTAGGTCAAGGCAGCAGCCAAAAGATCACTTAAAAACGTTGAACAAGAAGCTCTTAAATAGAAGAGCTCCAAAAGAGCTCATTAATTGCAAGTTGCCGACAATATCGTCCAGGCCGATATGGATATCGGCCTGGCCGATCAATACAAATCAATGAAGATCGGCCAGAGCATAGCCCTGGATGTAAAGCTGGACGATTATTAATTGGCTTGATCGTCCAGGCCGATCTCACGATCGTCCTGGCCGATCAGTTCAAATCTGAGGAAAATCGTCCTGACAATAGCCCTGAATACGGGCTGGCCGATATTGATCGTCCTGAAGTAACTTAAGGTTTTTGACTCGATCGGCCTGGCCGATCTTGCGATCGTCCAGGACGATATGATCGTATCAATCATCCTTAATTACTTCCTTGATTTCCTGAACAATTATGGCATAAATTATTAATATCGTCCAGGCTGATACGAGGATCGTCCTGGCCGATAATTTAAAGATATGGTATACCATACTTGTCTATGGCGGCTACTTATTTCTGTTTTGAGCTTATCGTCCTGGCCGATACACGTATCGTCCAGGACGATCTGTTAACGTAGGCTGCCTTAATTAAGAATCCTTAATTAGACTTTCTGTTTTAAGCTGATCGGCCAGGCCGATCAAAGAAATCGTCCTGGCCGATATGAGTAAAAACAGAATTTCTAAGTCTCTCAAGTGTGTGTGTGAAGGGTTACAAAGCATCAATCTTTTAGACTATTACAAGAGGACTCAAAAGGTAAAAAACAAAAGTACAGACTGACTCAACCCTAAACCTACGCATTTCTGAACTTGGCTCCTTTTTGATTGTCCGATCGTCGATTCCTGAAAAGTTAGAAGCAACAAGCTGTCCAAGAAAAGCAGTGTTTGTCAATCATCAAAACATAAGACATGAAAAATAGATTTGCAACACCAGGAACAAGTTCAAGCTCACCACATTCTCCTGCTTCCAATTGCCTCACATGATCAGCCACTCGACATCCATAACAAACATCTCTCCACCGACTGGTTTCAACAGCTTTGCACCAAACTCCCTTTTCAGCCACCACCATGAGTTTGAGGGCGGATAATAACACTCACGGCATCACCTAAGCTAGTGGAGCTGCATCCAACAAATCAGGACCACTAATCTCCAACTAACCAAAACACATCAACGCTACCTACACCTGTAAAGTAAAAAGTAGCACTCTGCACACATATCACGTCTTCTACTTTATATACAGTAACATCACATTGTAAAATGGATTCACTAAATACAGCAATTTCCAATGGGCAATAGACTGTCTTTTGCAATTTCTATGCTGGTCACTGAATATAGGTTTCTCTGCTACTTACTTTAGCAGCTTTTACAATATATAGTTGCCAAGCAAGCATATGCAACCTTTGTAAATATGCGTAATAGTGCTGAGTTGTTTCAAAAATAAAAATTTAATAGCATGATAAGACTACTGCATATATAATGTAATACATACAAAAAACTGTATTAAATTATTTTCTATTGGGCATTCGATAATAATTTCAACATATGATAAGAAAAGGACCAAGCAATTTCGATTATTTTATCTTATAAAGTATCAATTAAATTTACTTAAAATATGTAAAATTTCAATAATAAAATTGAATAATATGAAGCTGCGAGGAGCATTTAGTAAGTGAAAAGTCCCTCGCCCTTTACCCTCTTAAATAGAATTGGTCTTGCACTATCACGGTACTCGATAAAATAAATAACAAAAAGCTTTCATCATTCATTGAAATGATATAAAGAGCACATAACTTCAAAATGGAAATAAAAAAGCAACACATTTGGCTGAAAAGATCACAAGTTGATCAACACAAATGTTCAACAACCCAAATATTCTGAATTATTAATGAAGCAAGCAAACAGTAAGATACTAAGAAAAAGACAATAAGAAAACAATAAGCCTTAAGTGCATCTACGTACTGCCAATACACCAACACTCATGCTATTTATATCATTCAGGAATCAATATCCTTAAAAGCTCTCGGATTTCTCAAACTCAGCTCAGGCTATGCGCCTGCAAATGGTGACCCCATCACCGATGCAGACATGTGAAAGCTCGACCCTTGGATCCGCGGCCAGCTGCTTGTTTAGCTTGATGATGCTCTCTAGATTATAGTTGATCCAATCTGGATAGTTCGGTTTCGGCGAGCCAGTTACAGTTCCGAACCAGAGTGTGTTATCATACAGAATCAGGCCATTAACTTTTACTAGCTTCAGCAACCTCTCATGGTAAATGTGGTAGTTAGTCTTGTCAGCATCCACAAATGCAAAATCAAAGAGATCATCTTCCTTCACCTGCCATTATTTCAACCAAAAATATGTTCTTGTTAATCATTAGAATGCATACATGAACTAGTACGGTTCTGTTGTTACTGTTATTCCTTATTTCTTAGATCTTTCAACAAACTATACAATTAATATTACAAACTCATTACTTTCATAGAGATGGTCTGATTCAAATGATTAAGTAATCATGTAAGATTATAAGAAATAAGCCTTCATAACAGGAGAGATTATTCTGTGTGGACATCAGACAGAGCGAACTATTTGATTTTCTCTCTATCTACAGTAAAAACACAGTCAAAGTGCAGCTGTTACAACTGTGCTTTGACTACAAACAGAGAGAAAACCTGATGGTTCTCTCCGTCCGATCTCCACACAGAATAAGAAGTACCACAACTGGGCGGACCCTTACTCAAATGATACAGAAAGCCCTAACGACTAAAAAAAATACTAGTATAACCTACTTTTGAACTTAATTCATAGTAACTCCATAACTAAGCAGCAGCTAATAAAGGGAATGACATTCGCTACCTCCTCAACCAATTTGTCAAGGGCAGGAAGACCTTCTGATTCGATGAATTCGATCTTGTGCTCAACTCCTGCTTTCTGGATAAAAGGTAGGCCGATTTCATAGTATGATCTATCGATATCAATCGCCGTAATCTAAATCAAGAATAAAAATCACAAGCTGTTAGTAGGTCCGTTAAATGATCTGGTTTGAAATATGTCAATATTAGATTATGTTTTCTATGTTTGAGAAAATTTCATTATAAATTTGCACATTTAAATATATTAGATCTCAAGCTCAAATCGTATGACAAAAGCCTAAAATATCAATATATATATATATATATATATGGAACATTTAGGACATTTAAGACAAATTCACACATACAACATATATACAATGACTCGAATCTAAACCTCTTAGTTGAAAGCATAAACTTTCAACCAACGGGTCAATATGAACTGTGTTACTCCCAATATCACTACACTAATATAGATTGCATAATATTGAACAACCTTTTAAATGTTTCATCTGTGTCGTAAAAGAAACGGTGAGGTGATAAAATAAGTAGGAAATGGCAATATGCTATCCAAAAGAAACTTACGTACGTTACAAGCTCTTGATTCATTCATTTTTTATAAATAATTTAAGGCAAAATAAAGGTCAAATAGAAGGCCAGTTGACTAAAACTCCCGGACGTCTAAAGGACAGCTGTTTAGTAGTACAAATGAAAAAAAAGACAGATAATTTAATTTTCTTCTGACTATTTCGCTATAAGATCTAATAAAATTTTTTAAATGAAGGATTTCTGAAAAAAAAGATGGAACGGATAAGAAAATTTTCATAACTCATCTTGATAAGTGTTGTGTGTGAAAATTTATCTTAATGACTCAAATATCTATATAAAAAAAATGATTTTCTTCTAACTATTTCCCCTATATGAGCTATTTATAAAATTTTTCAAACGAAGAATTTCAAAACAAATTAGGGAAAAAAAAAAAAAAGAAGAAGAAAACTTTCACCTTGCCATCTTTAGGTAACGCTAAAGCCGTAGTTAGGAGGGAGTAACCTGTGAAAACCCCAATTTCTATGGTTTTTTTGGCGTTCATCACCTTAAGTAGTATAGAAAGAAGTTGCCCTTCATCAGGAGGCACACTCATCAAAGCCCTGCCTTCCCCAAAAAATTAACAAAATGAAGAGAAAAATGAAATCTTTCATTAACTTTGAATAAAACATTAAGGTTTTTTTTTTTTTTTTTTTATATAATCACTATAAAAATAAATAAAAAAGATTATAACAACAAAGGCTTGCTTGCCTGCTGGGAATCTTAGTTTCAGTTTCTTCTCTCAAATCCTTAAGCAGTTGATGCTCTCTTGGGTACACATTTGTCTCAAAAATATACTACATGAAAAGATTCATAAACCATTGCTGCTAATTAAAAGAAAATAGATTTTTCGACTGAAGAATAGATAGACAGAGTTTCTGTCGGAAAAATAAAAAAACCTTCTGAAGAGCTTCGCTTTGCAACAAACACTTGTTGATGCCAGAGAGGTCAGAAGCCATTGAGATAGAATTTCTTTAGAGAACTTCTTCTTGCAAAAGATGATGAGAATGGACAAAAGGTTATACAGCCAATGGAACGTTTCAGTCCTCTAAATTGTCTATTTATAATTTGGTAGTTTTGTTCTTAAATTCGTAATGCTTCTTAGGTGGTGCTTCGCCTTTGGTCGATCTGCAACAATGACAATAATAATATTTAAATTGCAGAATAGCGTGAGATTTAAGTAAAGAGCAGCCGAACGGCTTCCTTCCCTCCAACCCCGCTATATTTACCGGCATTTGAAAAAAATGAGATGAACAGTCCGACATCAATATTGACTTCGCACTGTTCATACGGCATTTTTTTTTTTTAATTCGAAACTTAATAATTAATTTTAATGATTAAAGTTTAGAATATTTTCATTATTAATTAAAATAATAAATTAGAAATTCTTATTTTTTAGAAATCTAATTTTTTTTTTACAAAATTAATTAATGTAAGTTAACATTAAGATAAAAATTAAGATAAAATTCTCATACATAAAAGATATTGAGAAGTACAATACCCAAAAAAATCAAAAAATAGATTACATTCGAATAACAAAAAATTAAAATAACAAGTCACAATTGATAAATAATATTAATGATTAAAAATATATAAAATGAAATATGGGAAAGAATATACTAGGAATATTCTTTTTTTGGTGTTAGAAAATGGAGTTGGGTTGTAGACAAATTACTGCATTTTGTAGTGAAAAATGAGTTTTTCGGTTGGAGATACCCTAAGCAGACCTTGGGTTTTGCGATCGCGGCCGCTCCAACCTGTAAAAAAAATCCGATCAGATGCAAACTTTAAATAAAAAAACATCCAAAATAAATTTTTTTAACTATTTTGTAAATAATTTGAATAATAATTTTAACAAATCTACAGTTTAAACAACTTCTTTATATATATACATGAATCCATTAGACCAAAAGACTCATAACCTATTGATTAAATGAATAATCACGACTTGTAAAATTATAGCTTGGATCAATATATGCTTAAAACAACGTGTTTCATGATGCAGGAGGAATCCTTTAGATCAAAGGATTTGTGGTCTATTGGTTAAATAAGCTGGTTGCATCATCAATTCTAATTATATTACAAATTTGAATGGAGACTGATCAGGCATAAAATATTGGCTTGAGTAGGCCCGAATCTTGATATATATTTAAATTGCAATTTTTAAAATTAAAATTATGACCATACAAACTCCAGTTTCAATCTAGTTATACTCAAACTGATTGAGACGACCAATTGAATCTAATGACATAAAAAATGATTTGATTGGAGTCCAAATTAATCCATATAGGGGTGCTTGAAATATAGTTAAAAACTTTGAAATATTAATTAAAGGTCCAAATTATCTTCAAATTTCGTATGCTTATAGTAAAATTTAGCAACAACGAAAAGAATCTAGCAAGGCAAATGTCGCATAATTTTGACATTATAAAGGCACCAAAATGTTCAATGCACACTCTATAATCAAGAGAACCAATGTGGAAAATTCGATTGTGTTTTTTTTTTCTCCATATTTATGAGGCATACTACACGAAAATTTCTATAAATAGGCCCGTACACTAAACATGAAGAAGTCTCCATTTGGTTAGATATTCAAGACAGCTCAAAGGGTTAGAGAGAACACTCGAGAGGTTCACCTAAGCATCACTGTCATGGGACAACCACATGACCACAATTGTTAAACCTTCACTACTCAAACATTGACATAGAATAACAACTAAACAATCATCATTGGGCCATTATTCAACTATCACAATTAGAAACTTTATCGCCCAACAACTGTGTGATCGCCGCTACAAGGCATTGCCACACATATAGTGTGTGAGAGAATCCATTGATCTTTCTCCGCTCAATAACTGTCACTGGATTTTTTTTTTTTTTTTTTTTTGGGAAAAAAGAAGAGCTTTTATTTCATTAAAAAGGAAAATACAGAGAACACCAACATGGAAGATCCAAAAATTACAAAGCTGAATAAGTCAATCAAGGAAAATAATAGCCAGTCTTAGGAAATATAATGGGCATCTGACCGACCATCTAGAAGGCAAGCAAGGACCATCCAATAGTTGCATCAAGCACAAACCAAGCATCACCCACAATCCAAACAATTTCCACCAATCATAACGAGGGAAGAAGCCACTGTTGAGTCTAGTAATTAGGTTGTTAAGCCTAAGTTAATGTCCCAAAGGCTACCAAGAGGGGGGTGAATTGGTAGTTTAAAAATTTTAAGCCCTCTTTTAAAATTATGTTGAACCGAAATAAAAAATTGTTTCTTTTAAGTTTTGTAGAAAAAAATTTTCAACCACGGAGTTTTTAAGACTTAAAAAAAAATAAAATGCGGAAACGTAAAAATTGTAAAGTAAATGACACCAGATTTATAGTAGTTCGGTCTATAACCAGACCTACATCCACTCCCCGGAGGCACCCTCCAAGTATTGCACTAATACCACAAAGTGACTCTCCTTTTGCACCCACAGCAAGGCGGAGAAGCCTTTACAAACACACTCTTTTCACCACTACCCGGTGCGGCAGAGAACCGTCGTCCCTTTTACACAATCCCAGTGTTGGCAAAGAACCGTCCGTCCTTTCACACTCTCCTAGTGTGGGCAGAGAACTCTTCCGTCCTTTCACACTCTCCTAGTGTGGGCAGAGAACCCTACAGCTGTTCACACTCTCCAAGTGTAGGAAGCGATCCTTTCGGCTATTCACACTCTCCAAGTGTCGGTAGCGAACCGGATTTCCTTGACAGATCTTCTCAAAAGAAATCTAGAAGGAAGAAAGAAAAGAGTGAAGTAATCCCAATTCACTAGTAGAGATTCTTACCTTTGAACTCCAAGTGAAGCCTTCACGCTCCAGTGGTAGGAATCCTCCTTTGAATGCTCTCTCACACTCTCTCCTTTGCTATTATCTCAAGAGGCACAAAAATCAAATGACAAAAAGATTTGGTGACAGTCTAATTTGGACTATTTATTCAAAAGACAAGAAAAACCATCCAAAAACTGCAAGTTTTCAATTCTGTACGCAGTGGATCATCCTGTACGATCGTGGATCGTCCTGGACGATTTTACTTAAATGCTTTGAAACGACCCTATTTGTATATGTGTACGAAATGTCTTCGTACACACTGATCGTCCTGTACGAACTAAGTTCGTCCGGTACGAATGGTTATTACTAGGTCGGTCTAGAAAACTGCTGAAAATCGTTTTAAGTCGGTTATTCATCTGGACGAAATTTTTACAGAGAGCAGATCATTTTTTGACGATAATTAATTTCGTCTGGACAAAAATTTTATAGAGACCAGATCATCCTGGATGATAATTAAATTCATCCCGGACGAATAGGACTTAGAAAACTTTTCAAGACAGTTCCTATTCGTTCTATGTGCTCAATAGGAGATAACTGTCTGATCGTCCTGTACGATCTGATATCGTCCCGTACGATCAGTATAACTTAAATATGATCTCCTTATGTGTGTGTGTATGTTTTTATTCACTCAATTACAATCACTCCCTTTCAAATTTAATTCAAAGAAAAATATAAGCTTCAAATTCACAAAGTATCTCATGTAAAATTTGATTTGAAGTTTTCGTAGTCTGGAGTCTGATTTTCCTGAAATGTTAGTACACACAAGAGCAAATACAAATCTTCTAAAATTGTTAGGAGATAACTTCACATTTGAACAATAATATTTGGAATCATCAAAACTATACAAGTTGCAAAAATGTAAAGCATGCAAATAGCAACTATTTTAACAATCTCCCCCTTTTTGATGATGGCAAAAACAATTATTATGTCTGCAAGTTGATTTTCAGTTGAAACATGTGTGAGTTCAATTTCTCCCTTGGATACATGATCCCTTATGAAATGATGCCTTATGTCAATGTGTTTGGTTCTAGAATGTTGAATAGGATTTTTAAAAATACAAATAGTACTAGTATTGTCACAATAAATTAGAATAGTGCCTATAGATAATCCTAAATTAATCAACTGCTGTTTTAACCAAAGTACTTGTGTCACACAACTTCCTAATGCAATATATTCTGCTTTACAGTAGATAGTGCCACTGAATTTTGTTTTCTACTAGACCATGAAACTAATGAATTTCCAATGAATTGACATGTTCTAGAAGTGCTTTTCCTATCCACTCTATAGTCTGCAAAGTCAGAATCTGAGTAACCAATAATTTCAAATGAAGAGCTAAACTTAGGATACTAAATCCCTAAGTTTTGAGTTCCTAGTAAATATCTTAAAATCCTTTTCACTGCTGTCAAATGTGATTCTTTTGGATCTGATTGAAATCTAGCACATAAGCAAACACTGAACATAATATCTGATCGGCTAGCAGTCAAGTAAAGTAAAGATCCAATTATCACTCTAAATTTCTTTTGATCAACAGATTTTCCCTTAAGGTCATTATCCAACTGAACTGAGGAACTCATTGGTGTACTAACATGTTTAGCATTGTCCATTTCATATTTTATGAGGATGTCCTTAATATATTTAGTTTGACTAAGAAATGTTCCTTCCTCAAGTTGCTTAATGCTAAATCCTAGAAAGTAATTTAAATCTCCCATTAGACTCATTTCAAATTCACTACTAATTGTTTTAGAAAAATCATCACAAAAATTTTTATTTGAAGATCCAAAGATGATGTCATCCACATAAATTTGAACAATAAGTATATCCTTTCCAAATTTCCTTAAAAAGAGAGTTGTATCCACACTTCCTTTTTTAAAAGATCTTTCAAGTAGGAAGGTGCTCAACCTCTCATACCAAGCCCTAGGTGCCTGTTTCAATCCATATAATGCCTTTTTTTAACTTGAAAACATGATTTTGGTATTTAGAATTTTCAAAACCTGGAGGTTGTTCTATAAAAATATCTTCCTCAATTACCCCATTTAAAAAGGCACTCTTGACATCCATTTAAAACAATTTAAAACCTTTAAAACAGACAAAGGTTAGTAAAACCCTAATTGCTTCAAGTCTATCTACAGGGGCAAAAGTCTCCTCAAAATCAATCCCTTCAATTTGATTATACCCCTTAGCAACTAATCTAGCCTTATTTATAATGACTACTCCTGATTCATTCATTTTATTTTTGAATACTCACTTGGTTCCAACAACACTTTGATCTTTTGGCCTTGTAGTTAATTCCTAAATTTTATTTCTTACAAATTGATTTAACTCTTCTTGCATGGCCCAATATCCAAAATTCATCAGAAAGTGCTTGATCAATGTTAGTGGGTTCAATAGTTGAAATAAAGGCTGAATGATTGACTTCCTTGTTTAATCCACGCCTAGTTCTAACACCCTCACTTGGTTCACCTATAATCAATTCCTTTGGGTAGTTTTTAGAAAATCTCAAATCTCTAGGCAAAAGGTTTTCTCTTTCCAAATTTTCTTCCACATTTTCTTCCAAATTTAATCTATCAATTATTTGAGAGTTTTCTTCAATCTCTTCTTCAACAACATTTGGCTCTTCCAAATTTCCAGTTTCATCAAACACAACATGTGTGGTTTCTTCAATGACTAAAGTCCTTTTGTTGAATACCCTATAAGATTTTTCAACACTTGAATATCCAACAAAAATTTCTTCATCTGATTTTGGATCAAATTTTTCTAAGGCAGATTTTTAATTATTATGTATGAACACCTTGCAACCAAATACATGCAAATGAGACAAATTAGGTGTTCTACCTTTTAGCAACTCATAGGGTATTTTATTCAAATTTGATCTCACATTCACCCTATTCAGAATATAACATACAGTGCTAACCGGCTCAGCCCAAAAATATCTAGGAAGTGAGTATTCTGCCAACATTGCTCGGGCGGCTTCTATTAATGTTCTGTTTTTCCTTTCAACTACCCCATTTTGTTGAGGGGTTCTAGGTGCAGAAAAATTGTGATCAATCCCTTTTTCTTTACAGAAATTTTCAAATCTTTTATTTTCAAATTCTCCTCCATGATCACTTTGTATAGAAATTATTTCACTCCCTAGTTTTCTTTGAATCCAAGTAGAAAAATTTTTGAATTCCTCAAATGATTCACTCTTATGAAAAAGAAATCTAACCCAAGTGAATCTTGAGAAATCATCCACTATAACAAATCCGTATACCTTCCCTCCAAGACTTACAGTTCCTACAGGTCCAAAAAGATCAATGTGAAGAATTTCTAAAGGTTTACTGGTCTTAAGATCTTTATTGGACTTAAAATAGGACTTCACTTATTTTCCTAATTGACATGCATCACAAAGGTGGTCCTTAGTAAAGTCTAGTTTTGGTATACCTCTCACTAAGTTCTTTTAGGTAATTCTTCTAAGGTTTTTCATACTAGAATGACAAAGTCTCCTATGCCAAAACCATGATTCATCAGAAATATTTTTCAAACAAAAAGAAGTAGAAGATTGAATACAATTTAAATCTAGCATGTAAATATTATTTACCCTTTTTCCATTTAAAACATTTTTCCCATTTAGGCTTATTATGCAGCTAGTAGGTAAAAATTTTATCTTATAGCCCTTATCACATAGCTGACTTATGCTTAACAAATTATGTTTTAAGCCTTCAACTAATAACACATTGTCCATGAAAAAGTTTTTTAAATTTCCAATCATACCTGATCCAACCACTTTCTTTGTGGTATTATCTCCAAGTGTAACCTTGCCTCCACTCCTGACTTCCATCATTATGAATTGAGCAGTATCTCCAGTCATATGCTTTGAACATCCGCTGTTCAGGTACCATATGCTCTCACGAGGTCTTGTGTGAGAGCACTCCTGCAAAATTCTCAAATGTTAGACCTGGAAACCCAAACAAGTTTGGGTTCACCTTTATGAAATTTATAATCAGATGCATGTATGATATGTCTAGGTTTATGCATCTTAGTTCTCAACACCAAATTAGTTTTTATTTTTAAAGTGCAGGTGTGAGATATATGTCCCAAAAATCCACAATTATTACATTTAACATTAGGAAAAATATTCCTATGTTTTCTTCCATATGATTGTTTTCTAAGGGATTTCATGAATTTAGGATAATATTTAGGATTTGTAAAATCTTTAAGTTTAGGGGGTTCCTATTATCCTCAAGAGCTCTTATTGTGAGTTTGTAAAATGAATTCATATCTTTCAAGATTCGATTGGTATAATTGATTCTATATGTCTTGCTCTCAGATTCATCCTTAAAATTCTTAAATTCTTTTTCAAGTTCAGCATAGGATGATTTTAAATTCTCAAAATTTTTATTCAAGTCATCATATTCATCAAGAAGTTTCATGTGGTTGTTATCTATTAATGCATGATCTTTCCTAAGGATTTCATGTTCCTTCTTAAGCTCTTCCAATTCAAAACTTACACTAGCATGCATCTTTTTCATTTTCCTATATGCATCATGCATGTGTTCAGAAACTTCAAATAATTCATCATAAGTTAAGTCACATACCTCTTCTTGATCTAATATATCAACATTATCTGCCATCATGCAAAGGTTGGTGACTTCTTCTTCTTTTTCAGTCTCAGATGAATCTAAAGCTGAGTCCGCCCAAAAAGCTCTTTGAAACTTCTTCTTGTCCTTCTTTATCATTAGTTTTTCCTCTACCTTCTCCTTGCTAGGAGTGGCTTTGAGTTTTGGGCAATCAGTCTTGCTATGACCTGGTTTCCTGCATTCATAACAAATCACTTCATTAGAAACCTTGTCATTCTTATTATACTTACCTCTATTCCATTGCTGGCGTCTCTTCTGCTTCCTCTTTAAAAAGCTTCTGAATTGTCTAGTCATCAATGCAATATCGTCTTCATCCTTAGGTTGTGAGTGTTCACTCTCTGACTCTTCCACCTTTAGTGTAATATTCTTGTCCTTTCGTGGTTCACCTGCATCAATCTTTCTTTGACTTACTCCTTACTCATATGCAATGAGTGAACCAAGAAGATTGTCAATAGAATAAATGTTTATATCTTTAGACTCTATAATTACAGTAATTTTAGCATCATAAGCAGTAGGTAAACAACGAAGAATCTTATTGACCATTTCAGCAATAGTTAATTCCCTACCAAGTGCATGCAAATAAGTGACAATTTATGTGAATCTTATGTACATGTCTGAAATAGATTCATTTGATTTCATGCGAAACAATTCATAGTCATGTAACAAGATATTGATTCTTGATTGCTTAATCTCATTTGTCCCTTCATAAGTTATACAAAGTCTATCCCACATGTCATTTCTACTTTTGCAAGTGGAAACCCGCATGTAGTCTTCAGATTTTAAAACACAAAAGAAACTGTTTAAATATTTGGCATTTAATTGTGCTAAGTCATGTTCTTCTATAGTCCAATCTGCATAAGGTGTTTCTTCCCTAGCTCCATCAACAAATCTAGATGGTTTTGTGTAACCTTCCTGGACTAGCATCCACATGCGATAATCAAGTGACTGTAAGAAAGTAGACATGCGTGTTTTCCAAAAATCAAAAGGAATATTGTCAAATAGTGGAGGCCTAGTGATAGAGTAACCCTCAGGTGTGTTTCGGTTTCTAAATGTAGCCATCTACGTTAATCAAAAAGTAGTTCAAACTTATGATTTTGAAACGATGCTCTGATACCACTTGTTGAGTCTAGTAATTAGGTTGTTAAGCCTAAGTTAATGTCCCAAAGGCTGCCAAGAGGGGGGTGAATTGGTAGTTTAAAAATTTTAAGCCCTCTTTTAAAATTCTGTTGAACCGAAATAAAAAAATATTTCTTTTAAGTTTTGTAGAAAAAGTTTTTCAACCATAAAGTTTTTAATACTTAAAAAAAAAAGAGGAAACGTAAAAACTGTAAAGTAAATGACACCAGATTTATAGTGGTTCGGTCTATAACCAGACCTACATCCACTCCCTGGAGGCACCCTCCGAGTATTGCACTAATACCACAAAGTGACTCTCCTTTTGCACCCACAGCAAGGCGGAGAAGCCTTTACAAACACACTCTTTTCACCACTACCCGGTGCGGCAGAGAACCGTCGTCCCTTTTACATAATCCCCAGTGTTGGCAGAGAACCGTCCGTCCTTTCACACTCTCCTAGTGTGGGCAGAGAACCCTTCCATCCTTTCACACTATCCTAGTGTGGGCAGAGAACCCTACAGCTGTTCACACTCTCCAAGTGTAGGAAGCGATCCTTTCGGCAATTCACACTCTCCAAGTGTCGGCAGCGAACCGGATCTCCTTGACAGATCTTCTCACAAGAAATCTAGAAGGAAGAAAGAAAAGAGTGAAGTAATCCCAATTCACAAGTAGAGATTCTTACCTTTGAACTCCAAGTGAAGCCTTCACGCTCCAGTGGTAGGAATCCTCCTTTGAATGCACTCTCACACTCTCTCCTTTGCTATTCTCTCAAGAGGCACGAAGATCAAATGACAAAAAGATTTGGTGGCAGTCTAATTTGGACTATTTATTCAAAAGACAAGAAAAACCGTCCAAAAACTGCAAGTTTTCAATTCTGTACGCAGTGGATCGTCCCGTACGATCGTGGATCGTCCTGGACGATTTTACTTAAACGCTTTTAAACGACCCTATTTGTATATGTTTTCAATTCTGTACGCAGCGGATCGTCCCGTACGATCGTGGATCGTCCTGGACGATTTTTCTTAAACGCTTTTAAACGACCCTATTTGTATATGTGTACGAAATGTCTTCGTACACACTGATCGTCTCGTACGAACTAAGTTTATCCGGTACGAACGGTTATTACTAGGTCGGTCTAGAAAACTGCTAATAACTGTTCTAAGTCGGTTAATCGTCTGGATGAAAATTGGTTCGTCTGGACGAAATTTTTACAGAGAGCTGATCATTTTCTGACGATAATTAATTTCGTGTGGACGAAAATTTTATAGAGACCAGATCGTCCTGGATGATAATTAATTTTGTCTGGACAAAAATTTTACAGAGAGAAACTCATTTTCTGATGATAATTAATTTCATCTTGACGAAAATTTTACAGAGACCAGATCGTCCTGGACGATAATTAATTTTTTCTGGACAAAAATTTTACAGAGAGCAACTCATTTTCTGACGATAATTAATTTCGTCTTGAGGAAAATTTTATAGAGACCAGATCGTCCTGGACGATAATTAAATTCGTCCCGGACGAATAGGACTTAGAAAATTTTTCGAGCCAGTTCCTATTCGTTCTATGTGCTCAATAGGAGATAACTGTCTGATCGTCCCGTATGATCATTATAACTTAAATATGATCTCCTTATGTGTGTGTGTATGTTTTTATTCACTCAATTACAATCACTCCCTTTCAAATTTAATTCAAAGAAAAATATAAGCTTCAAATTCACAAAGTATCTCATGTTGAATTTGATTTGAAGTTTTCGTAGTCTAGAGTCTGATTTTCCTAAAATGTAAGTACACACAAGAGCAAATGCAAATCTTCTAAAATTATTAGGAGATAACTACACATTTAAACAATAATGTTTGGAATCCTCAAAACTATACATGTTGCAAAAATGTAAAGCATGCAAATAGCAACTATTTTAACAGCCACTAAAATACCCAGCAAGCCAAGTCCATCCAGAGGTTGGGCAGAAAACCGCCTCATCCTTGACCAGACTAGACAAGGGTCACAACTGAGTAACATAGCATCCAACCTAGCAAAAAACTAGGGAGACTGTAACAGAAAAGGACTCGAGCAAAAAAAAACCAATTATTTTTTTTTTATTTGCGCCCAAAAACATGGAATTAAACTTTTTGAGCACAATGACTTACATCCAAGCTATACTCATGAAAATCATCCTCCAGCTCATCCAAATCATCTCTAAAATCCCTACAAGGAGAGGAATAAGGTCCATCCAACCAATAAGAATGATCCATAGGACTAAGTATGAATTTGAAAGCCAATTGATTTTCAAACTCCTCAGAAGAAATAAGTGCAATTGGAACATCCAAAAAAGGCACATTTATAATCGGGCCCAAATTACCTATCGAAACAACATTAGAAATCAACAAATGGTAGACTCAAGGCTTGGAATTTCAACATTATAATCCACTAGAGTACCCATGTGGGCTCTAAAAATTTGGCCCGGCCTCCTCGCCGAGCTGATTTGAGATGTAGGGGTCTACAAATGCCCCCCAACAAATATGGTACGCACCTAGAGCAAACCATGTTTGTTGTATGTTGATCGACCTTGTGGATCTCCAAATATTTATTTTGGATGTCACACCGAGGGTCCTATTTAGCGGATCTCCAAAAGCTTATTTAGATCTCACACTAGGGCTTCATTTTGTAAATCTCCGAGAGCCTATTCGGATGTCAAGATGATGTTCTCGTTTTACGAATCTCCAAGAGCTTGTTTGGATGTCACACTGAGAATTTCATTTTGCAGATCTCTAAGAATTTGTTTGGACATCACAATGAGGGCTTTATTTGGTGGATCTTCAAAGTTTGCATGGATATCACATTAAGGTTTTCAATTATTGGATCTCCAAAGGTTTGTTTGGATGTCACACTAAGGTTTTCATTTAGTGGATATCTAAAAATCCATCTTTATGTCTTTGTGGATCTTTAGATGTGTTGTAATCTTTAGTATAGTTGATATATTTGCTCCTAGTCAAGTAAAGATTCATGGGATAATGATAGAGTACTACATACTCAAATCCTTAGAGTATCACTCTGTAAATTAATTCTAGTGGATAGCATTGCCATTATCTATTCTCTTTAATTACCAAGATCACTTTACTTTATAGCCTTTCTGTATATGTTCAATATTCTTCTATCATCTGGTTGTATCTTGACAAAATTTTAAATATTTATTTAGGGATCTTGACAGCGCGATGTCGACCCAAATAAATATTTAAAATGCCCCCAGCCTTTAAGGACATTTGTAGATGTCATCTAGTACACTCATTCTACAGCTTTGGCCTGATCATGAGTCCTGTGATTTTGATCCTTCTCCTAGTGCCTCAAAGTGGTGAACTTGGTGAAGGGTTGTCTGACTTGTCTTTTGCTGAATTGTCAGAATATTTGCATGCCTTCTGCCCTTTGCTACTAGCTTTGACGAGCTTGATGAAGTGGTAGATGTCGGTGACCTAAAACCCTTTAGGCTTGTATTAGGTAGGTGGAAAGAAGTCATCCATCTAGAGCTTTGTGCATAACAGACTTATTGATGACAAAATCCTTTTAGTTCAGCCTTGAGCTTTATGAGAACTTTAGGACAGTTTCTTCGGTCCTTTACTTTGTACTTTGGCGGACTTGTTGAAGAAAAATTCCTTCGATCATCGCTTTGTTCTTTATGGATTTGTTGAAGGATTTGCAGGTTTTGAATTTGGTTGATAGTACCAAATGTAGGTATTATCTTGATCCTTAACCACTAGAGAATACTTTAATCTAAGCCACTTGAGTTCATCAGATTGGGCGAGGTCAGATTTGATAGCTCTTCATCCTCGGGTTGCTGAGATGGGGGTTCCTCTACTATGGTCTTTCTTATGGCGAGTTGGGTAGATGGAGTTGTTAGTGATCTGATCATATTTGGGCGTGTTGGATCCGACCATTTACACCCATTTGAACATTAAGCTTCAGGCTGTTGAAAGACTTCAAACTTTTTTAGCTCAATTTGTAGGAGTGTGTAGCCACAAAAGTCTCTTTCTTGACATTTGAATCTTGACACGTTGGAGAAGGTAGTGTCTCTAAGTTTTGAAAAATTACCGGCATATACTTTGAAAAGAGTTCATTATATTTTTCATCGTAAGAAAATATTTATTTTGATTATTTTAAATATTTATTCAGGGGATTTCGGCATGCAGCACGATGTCAACCCGAATAACAAATTTAAAATATCCTCTATCTGATAGGAAGATTTTAAATAGACTTTATATTTTGAGATTTTAAATATTTATTCAAGGATCTCAGCATGCAGTGCAATGTCGACCAGAATAAATATTTAAAATTCTCCTGTCTCGCAGGGACATTTTAAAATGGAATAAATTTAGATTTTTTTAGATTTTAAATATTTATTTGGGGATCTCAGCATATAACACAATGTTGACCCAAAACAAATATTTAAAATGCCCCTATCTCTGAGGGTGGTTATGAGCGTTATCACTGTGGCCACTCATTAGGGTTAGTGGTTGCAATTTTAGCTCGAATTTTAGGGATTTTGGCTTTTACCAATCCCGTGCTTTTTATTGTAGACTTATTGGAAATTGTGCAGGTTTTGGATTTGATTAATAATACCAAATATTGGTAGCATCTTAATCCTTAACAACTTAAGGAGGCTTCAATCTGAGTCACTTGAGCTTGTAAGATTGGGTGAGAAAATATTTGATAGCTCTTCATCCTCTGATTGCTAAAATGGGAGTTCCTTTACTGCGGTCTTTCTTATGGCATGTTGAGTAGACAGAGCTGTCAGCGATCTGACCATATTTAGGCTTATTGGATCCGGCCTTTTACACCCATTCAAGATTCAGACTTAAGCTATGGGAGATATGCTTCCCAATGCTGAATCTACAAAAGTTGGCATAATTGAAGTTATCCTTTGTGGTTACAGATTTGAATTCTACGAGCATTTGTAATTGCTCATGACTCATCCTTTCCATTGGAACTTTGATTCTCGGAATAATTAGGAGAGACTTGTGGACTACGACTACTAGAACTTGTCGAGTCAAATTGGTCTTTATGCTTTTTACATTCCCAACTAACAGGTTGACGAAGTGGGGGTTCCGCTACTACGGCCTTTCTTCTGGCGTGTTGAGTAGACGGAGCTGCCAGCAATCCGGCCATGTTTAGGCGTGTTGGATCCAGCCTTTTACACCTATTCAAAACTTAAGCTTTGGGCTATTGGAAAACTTTAAGGTTTTATAGCTCGATTTGTTGTAGTATATAATCACAAAAGACTCTTTTAAGACTTTTAAATCTTCGTACGTTGGAGAAGGTGATGTCTTGAACTTTTAGAAGATCACCTGCATACACTTAAAAAAAATTATTTATATTCTTTAAAATGAAAGAATATTTGTATTTATAATTTTAAATATTTATTTGGGGATCTCGGCATGCAGCGCGATGTCGACCAGAATAAATATTTAAAATGCCCTGTCTCACAGGGACATTTCAAGATAGAATAAATTTAGAATTTTAAAATTTTAAATATTTATTTGGGGATCTCGGCACATAGCACAATGTCAACCTAAATAAACATTTAAAATTCCCTATGTCTGATAGGGAGATTTTGGATAGACTTTATATTTCAAAATTTTAAATTTTTATTCAAGGATCTCGGCACGCAGCGCGATGTCGACCCGAATTAATATTTAAAATACTCCAAATATGATGGGAGATTTTGAAATGCATTCTTGCTATACAAGAGAATTTCAAAATATAAATGTATCGCTTATAAATATATATGAAATTCATAGCATTTTCTTGTGCAATTTTATGGGTGGTATTTCTTTAGATATCGACTGTTGATCAGCGACATAGGACTTTGACCCTCCAGGTCGAATAACTGATAAGCTCCTCCTTGAAACACCTTCTCGATAACAAAGGGGATCTCCCAATTGGATACAAATTTTCAACTAATTTTTCCGTGTGGGATGATTGGTCTCCTCAGCACCAGGAACATAGTACTCGACCTTTTGATGTATTAACTCATCAAATACACGTGTCATTACCCGTTGATAGGTGGCACTAATGTTCTTCAGGCCGAAGGGCATGGCCGTATAGCAAAAAATGCCGATGGGCATTTTGAATGATGTGTGCTTTTCATCCTTAGGCACTATCTTATTTTGATTGTATCCTGACGACCTGTCCATAAAAGAGAACTTATTGTAGTTGGATGTGTTGTCCACTAGGATCTCAGATACAGGGAGTGAAAATTCATCTTTTGATCATGCCTTATTGAGGTCCCGAAAGTAAATAAAGAAGCGAATTTGATCATTCTTCTTCTTCACAGGGATAATATTGGCGATCTAGAAGGTATACTTTTTTTCTCGGATAAAACTTGCATCTATAAGTTTCTTTATTTCTGCAATCACCTAATCTTCAATCTTCAATCTCATTCTCATTGGAGCTTATTTGATGGGTGATGCGTCAGGCTTGATAGCCAAATTGTGAACCGCTACATCAGGGGATAAGCTAGGCATTTCAACATATGTCTAGGCAAATCAGTCACTAATTTCACAGAGAAGTTCTTTTATTTTTTCTATTTATTCCTCGGGTAGGAGAGAACTAATGAAGGTTGGGCGAGGGTCTTCCTCAGTCCGAGAAGATATAGTTGAAAAATGTTGGGATTTCTTGAAGGATTCTTCAAAATGTAGACCATCGAGAATATTGTCTGTAGGGGCCATCTTTGGGACCCACTTTTGATAAAATTTTTTAATGTGGATCTCTAGGGGTACATACTAGATGTCACACCATTCTTTTGAATATATATATTTTTAGAGATGTGAGTCTCTATATTTATTTTCACTTATGTCGTTACCTTTCGGTGGTGAATTCTTGGATATACTTTCAAGTGTCACACCCCGATGCTCACCGTACATATCTTGATTCTTTCTTTGCTCAATCATCACAATAGATGGTTGCTTTGCCTATAATAGGACTTTTTAGTGATGAATTTTTTGACATAAGGACCAAATGTCACATCCTGATGTTCAACATATAGAGCGTAATAATATCATTACTTTTTTTACTACAACTATAGCTTTTAGACAACTAACCAAAGATGGAAAGAGAAACCAATCCAAAGCAGAGTCACCTGAAATCTATGGGCTCAAAAAATTTGGCCCCGGCCTCCCCACCGAATTTTGCCACAGTAGTTAGATGTTGATCATCCAAACCAATAGAAGCATCTACATTCTCATTTTCCACACTAGAAACCAAACCATCTACAAGAGTTGAAACATCACAGTCCACATGATCCAAAGAATCCGAATTATGGATGGGAGACTCAATAGGAGAGGCAGTATAATTAGTCATACAAGAATTATTTCCCATTACCACCAAAACACTCACATTATTAGCACAAGAAACATCGATAAGCATAATAACAACTGACAGCAGAACATTCTCCTCGGCATGACCAAAACCAACCCCATAAACCTGTTAAGAGAGTTGCTATTTACATGTCTTACATTCTTGCAACTTGTATAGTTTTGATGAATTCAAATATTATTGTTTTATGTATACTTATCTCCTAACACTTTTTGGAAGAGTTACTTTTTCACTTGTGTGTACTAACATTTCAGGAAAATTAAACTCCAGACTACAAAGACTTCAAATCAAATTCAGCATGAGATACTTTGTGTATTTAAAACTTATATTTTTTTTTTAATTAAGTTTGAGAGGGAGTGATTGTAAATGAATGAATACGCACACACATTTTAGGAGATCTTGAGAAATTTGTACTGATTGTACGGGATGAACATAGTTCGTACGGGACGATCAGGTCAGTTATCTCCTCATAAGAGCAATGGAACAAACAGGAGTTGAAGAAAATTTTTTTAAGTTCTGATCATCCAGGACGAAATGTATTCGTCCCAGGATGAAATATTCTCTAGAAAAGTTTCGTTCAGAACAAAGTGTATTCATTCTAGGACAAGTTGCTCTCTAGAGTATTTTCGTCCAGAACGAAGTGTATTCATCCCGGGGTGAGTTACTCTCTGGAAAAATTTCGTCCGGACGAACCCATATTCATCCAAGGACAAAGTGAACCGACTCTAAAATTTTAGTGACGTTCTATAGTTTTTTGTAACCGACCTATGGAATAACCTTTCATACCGGAAGAACCTAGTTCGTACGGGACGATGTGTGTGTACGAAGTCATTTTGTATCCATATATATTAGGTTTGTTTCCAACGCATTTAAGTAAAATCATCCAGGACGATCCACGATCGTACGGGATGATCCAATGCATATTGACTTGAAAATTTACAGTTTTTTGACGGTTTTTTGTCTTTCCTATAAATAGTCCAAATTAAACTGTCACTTAATCTTTTTGCCTACTGATCTTCATGCCTACTGAAAGAAGAGTCAAGGAGAGAGTTTGAGAGAGTGTTTGAAGGAGATTTCTTGCCATTGGAGCGTGAATGTTTCACTTGGTACTCAAAGGTAAGAGTCTTTACTCTTGGTTTGTGATTTCTTCACTCTTTTCTCTCTTCCTTATAGAATTCTTGTGAAGAAGATCTGTCAAGGAGATCCAGTACTCTACCGATACTTGAAGAGTGTGAACAGCTGAGGGTTCCTTGCCCACACTAGGAGAGTGTGAAAGGACGAAGGGTTCTCTTCCCACTCTAAGAGAGTGTGAAAGGATGAAGGGTTTTCTGCCCACACTAGGAGAGTGTGAAAGGATGAAGGGTTCTCTGTCCACACTAGGAGAGTGTGAAAGACAAAGGGTTCTTTGCCCACACCGGGAGAGAGTAAAAGGGAGACTGTTCTCTGCCAATAATGGGGATAGTGTAAAAGGATAACGGTTCTCTGCCGCACCGGGTAGTAGTGGAAAGAGTGTTTGTAAAGGCTTCTCCGCCTTACTGTAAGTCAAAAAGGAGAGTCACTATTGGTACTAGTGCAATACTCAGAGGGTGCCTCCGGGGAGTGGATGTTGGTTTTGACTGAACCACTATAAACCTCATGTCTTTTTTTTTCTGCTGCTTTTTATTTTTGTGTTTTTACTTTTAAAACTGTGGTTGAAAAATATTTTCTAGAAAAATTCACTAAAGTTTTATTTTCATTTCCTAATATAAAAAGAGGGTTAAATTTTTTATTTACCAATTCACCCCCCTCTTGGTTAGCCGTGCGACATAAGCTTATGTTTAACAACCTAATTAATAGTGAACGAGTTTCAACAAGTGGTATCAGAGCTTTGTTTCAAAATCATAAGTTTAGACTACTTTTTGATTAATGTAGATGGCTACATTTGGAAACAAAAATACAACTGAGGGTTACATTATAACTAGGCCTCTACTGTTCGACAATATACCTTTTGATTTTTGGAAAGCACGTATGTCTATACTTTTGCAGTCACTTGATTATCGTATGTGGATCTTAGTTCAGGAAGGGTATACAAAACCAACTAGACTAGTTGATGGAGTTAGAGTTAAAACAAATTTTGCAGATTGGACAATAGAAAAACATGACTTAGCATAACTAAATGCCAAATGCTTGAATAGTTTCTTTTGTGCTTTAAAATTAGAAGACTACATACGGATTTCCACTTGCAAAATTGAAAGAACATATGGGATAGACTTTATATAACCCATGAGGGGACTAATGAGGTTAAGCAATATAGACTTAATATCCGTTGTATGATTATGAACTATTTCGCATGAAATCAAATGATTCCATTTCTGATATGTACACAAGATTCACACAAATAGTCACCTCTTTGCATGCACTGGGTAAGGAACTAATGAATGCTGAAATGGTTAATAAGATTCTTTATTATTTGCCTACTACTTATGATGCTAAAATAATTACAATTATAGAGTTTAAAGATCTAAACATTTACTCTATTGACAATCTTCTTGGTTCGCTAATTGCTTATGAGCAATGAGTTAGCCAAGAAAGATTGATGCGGGTGAACCACAAAGGGAGAAGAACATAGCACTAAATGTGGAAGAGTCTGAGAGTGAACACTCACAACCTAAGGATGAATACAACATCGCATTGATGATTAGACAATTTAGAAGCTTTTTGAAGAGCAAGCAGAACAGACGCCAACATTGGAATAAAGGTAAATTTAATAGAAATGCTAATGTTTCAAATGATATGATTTGCTATGAGTGCAGGAAACCTGGTCATATCAAGACTGAATGCCCAAAACTCAAAGCCACTCATAGCAAGGAGAAGGTAGAGAAGAAATCAATTGTAAAGAAGGGCAAGAAGAAGTTTCAAAGAGCTTTTTAGGCGAACTCAGTTTCAGATTCAACAGAGACTTAAAAGGAAGAGGAAGTCACTAATCTGTGCTTAATGGCCGATAGTCTTGATCAGTCAAATCAAGAAGAGGTATGTGACTTAACCTATGATGAACTTTTTGAAGTTTCTGAACACATGCATGATACATATAGGAAAATGAAGAAAATACATGCTAGTCTAAGTTTATAGTTTGAAGAATTACACAAGGAATATGAAATCCTTAGGAAAGATCATGCTTTAATTGATGACAACCACATGAAATTACTTGATGAGTTTGATGACTTGAATAAAAAACATAAAAATTTAAAATCATCTTATGCTGAACTTGAAAAAGATTTTAAAAATTTTAAGGAAGAATTGGAGAGCAAAATTTATAGATCAAATTATACAAACAAATTTTGGAAGATATGAATTCATTTTATAAATTAATTATAAAAGCTCTCGAGGATACCCCCTAAACTTGAAGATTTTACTATTCCTATTATGTATCATAAATTTATGCAATCTCTAAATAGATAGATGAATGGTAAAGACATAGGAATCTATTTCCAAAAGTCAATTGTAATAATTGTGGATTGTCTGGACATATAGCTCACACCTGTACTTTTAAGATGAAAACGTATTTGGTGTGAAGACCTCATATGCATAAACCTAGACATATCATATATGTATCTGATTATAAATTGCCAAAAGGAGAACCCAAACTTGTTTGGGTTCCCAGGTCTAATGTTTGATAATTTTGCAGGGTCGCTTTCACACAAGACCTCGTAAGAGCATATGGTACATGGATAGCGGATGTTCAAAGCATATGACTGGAGATACTGCACAATTCATATCGTTGGAAGCCAGGAGTGGAGGCAAGGTTACACTTAGAGATAACACCATAAGGAAGGTGGTTAGATCAGGTAAAATTGGAAATTAATAAATTTTATATTGAGAATGTGTTATTAGTAGAAGGCTTAAAGCATAACCTGTTAAGTATAAGCTAGCTATGTGATAAAAGATATTGTGTGAAATTTTTTCCTACTAGCTACATATTAAGCATAAATGGTAAAGATGTTTTGAATGATAAAAGGGTAAATAATGTTTATATGCTAGACTTGAATTATATTCAATCTCCTACTGCTTTTTATTTGAAAATTATATCTGATGAGTCATGGTATTGGCATAGGAGACTTTGTCATTCTAGCATGAAAAACCTTATGAGGATTACCCAAAAGAACTTGGTGAGAGGTATACCAAAACTAGACTTTATTAAGGACCACATTTGTGATGCATGTCAATTAGGAAAGCAAGTGAAGTCCTCTTTTCAGTCCAATAAGGATCTTAGAACTAGTAAACCATTAGAGATTTTGCATATAGATCTTTTTAAACCAGTTGGAACTGTGAGTCTAGGAGGGAACGTATACGGATTTGTGATTGTGTATGATAACTCAAGATTCACATGGGTTAGATTTTTATTTCATAAGAGTAAATCATTTGAGGAATTTAGAATTTTTTTGACTTGGATTCAAAGAAAACTTAGGTGTGAAATTATTTCTATACAAAATGATCATGGAGGAGAATTTGAAAATGAAAAATTTGAGAAATTTTGTAAGGATAAAGGAATTGATCATAACTTTTCTTCACCTAGAACCCCTCAACAGAATGGGGTAGTCGAAAGGAAAAACATAACATTAATAGAAGCTGCCCAAGTAATGTTGGCAGAATACTCACTACCTAAATATTTTTAAGCTGAGGCGGTTAGCACTGCATGTTATGTTCTGAATAGGGTGAATGTGAGATCTAAATTAAATAAAATATCCTATGAGTTGCTAAAAGATAGAACACCTAATTTGTCTCATTTACATGCTTTTGGGTGCAAGGTGTTCATTCATAATAATGAAAAATCTTCCTTAAGAAAATTTGATCCAAAATTAGATGAAGGAATTTTTGTTGGATACTCAAGTGTTGGAAAATCTTATAGAGTATTCAATTGAAGAACATTGGTAATTAAGGAGACTACACATGTTGTATTTGATGAATCTAAAATTTTGGAAAAGCCAAATGTTATAGAAGATGAGATTGAGATTAAATCTCAAAAGATTGATAAAATGAATTTGGAAGAAAATTTGGAGATAGAAAACCTTTTTTCTAGAGATTTAAGATTTTTTAAAAACTACCCAAGGGAATTGATTATAGGTGAACCTAGTGAGGGTGTAAGTAATAGGCGTGGATTAAACAAAGAAGTCAATCATCCCACCTTCAATTTTAACTATAGAACCCACAAATACTGATCACGTACTTTTGGATGAATTTTAGATTTTGTCCATGCAAGAAGAGTTGAATTAATTTGTAAGAAATAAAGTTTGAGAATTAACATCAAGGCCAAAAGATCAAAGTGTAGCTGAAACTAAGTGGGTATTCAAAAACAAAATGAATGACTAAGGGGTAGTCATTAGAAATAAGGCTAGATTAGTTGCTAAGGGGTATAATCAGATTGAAGGGATTGATTTTGAGGAGACTTTTGCCCCTGTGGCTAGATTTGAAGTAGTTAGGGGTTTGCTAACTTTTACCTATTTTTGAGGATTCAAATTGTATCAAATGAATGTAAAAAGTACCTTTTTAAATGGGGTAATTCAAGAAGATGTTTTTGTAGAACAACCACCAGGTTTTAAAAATTCTAAATAACCAAATCATATTTTCAAGTTGAAAAAGGCATTATATGGATTGAAACAGGCACCTAGGGCTTGGTATGAGAGGTTGAGCACCTTCTTACTTGAAAGATCATTTGAAAAAGGAAGTGTGGATACAACTCTCTTTTTAAAGAAATGTGGAAAGGATATACTCATTATTCAAATTTATATGGATGATATCATTTTTGGATCTTCAAATAAAAATTTTTGTGATAATTTTTTTAAAATAATGAGTAGTGAATTTGAGATGAGTCTAATGAGAGATTTAAGTTATTTTCTAGGATTTAGCATTAAGCAAATTAAGGAATGTACATTTCTTAGTCAGTCAAAGTATGTTAAGGACATCCTCAAAAAATATGAAATGGATAATGCTAAACCTGTTAGTGCACCAATGAGTTCCTCAATTTAGTTAGATAAGGATCCTAAGGGAAAATTTGTTGATTAAAAGAAATTTAGAGGGATAATTGGATCTTTACTTTACTTGACTTCTAGCCGACCCGATATCATGTTTAGTGTTTGTTTATGTGCTAGATTTCAATCAGATAAAAAAGAATCACATTTGACTGCAGTGAAAATGATTTTAAGATATATGTTTGGAACTCATAACTTAAGAATTTGATATCCTAAGTTAATCTATTCATTTGAAATAATTGGTTATTCAGATTCAGACTTTGCAGGTTGTAGGGTGGATAGAAAGAGCACTTCTGGAACATGTCAATTTTTTGGAAATTCTCTAGTCTCTTAGTCCAATAGAAAATAAAATTTAGTAGCCCTATCTACTGTAGGAGCTGAATACATTGCGTTAGGAAGTTGTGTGACACAAGTACTTTAGTTGAAACAAGAGTTAATTAATCTAGGATTAACTATAGGCACTATTCTAATTTATTGTGATAACACTAGTACTATTTATTTTTCTAAAAATCCTATTCAAAATTCAAGAATCAAACATATAGAAATAAGACATCATTTCATAAGGGAACATGTATCCAAAGGAGAAATTGAACTCACTCATATTTTTACTAAAAATTAATTTACAGACATTTTTACAAAACTTTTAGCCTTTGATACTTTCAGTGCATTAAGAACAAGGCTTGGTGTGATTGATTTGAATGCATAATTAAAAATATTTTTGCAAAATTGATGTTTGTTTTTCTAGTTAATATTTTTGTGTGTTTTTATGTATTTGTGAACTTGTATGTGTGATTTTCTTTATTTTGTATCTGTGTTCTTTGTTTTTTGTGAGTTTTTTAGTGTGTTTGTATTTTAGTTTTAATTGAGTGCATGATTTAAAATTTTTGAGTGTCCATCATCCGGGACGAAATTTTTTCGTACGGGATGATTTGTGTAGTGTATCTAACTGTCAGATTTTGAATCGTTTGCGTGCAGTTGTCAGTTTTTAATTGTCACTTCATCTGTACAATCATTCAGGATGAAATGTTTTTCAAACGACGGGATTAATGAATAAAGCATTTGAATGGATAAGGTAGTTTTTAATACTAACTTCATACGTACGAACCTTTGGTTCATCCGGACGAACACATGTCTGTTCGATGTAGGGGACCAATTTAACAGCCTTTAAAACGATCATAAGACCTGATCGTCCTAAGACGAGCACGTATTCATCTGTACAATCAGTCTGGTCAAAAGTCTGTATGAAAGGACGCTTCGTAAGTTGTGTTGATTGTGAAAACTGTTTCATTTTGACGCTTTGGTTCATCCATACAAAATTTTTTCGTACGAGACGAATCAAAAAGTTTGTACGAGATGAAATTTTTTTTTCTGGTACGAACATATCGTTTTCAATAAATAGAAGGGCTTTTGAACTCAATAATCACACTCAAAACTTCACTTTCAATCTCTTTTGTACTCTAGGTCTTTTTCAAATTGAAAGTTCAAGAAAGAGACAAAAAATTTTGGCAAAGAAACCACATAGAAATTCTTTTGAGAACTTTCTTTCCAAAGTAAATGAGGAATCTTTTCCTAGGATTGTCTCAGCAAAGATCACACCCTCCAGAATCCTAATCCAAGAACAACTTACTTTTCAGGTGATGAACTTATTTACATCAACACAGTTTGGTTTAATCCTTACCATCGTCTATCTCTACAATAAAGAATCCTTTCACTACTTCCTCGCCAACATGTCCTTATGTATTTTCTGTAGTTTGTGTGTTAGTTGTTGGTTTAAGAAAGTTTGTTGTATTTTCTTTTCTTTAGATGTTTTGTTTTTGTATTGATATCCTAAACTTAGATTGTAATATCTTCATATTGATATCAATATATGTTCTCGTGTTTTGGCTTTAATGTTTTTGAAATGTTTGTTAGCCTTTATGATAATCATTAAATTTTTTATCTTAATAGTGCTATACTTTGAAATGCAAGTTAAAATTAAATTCATTAGAAAATCTATTTTTTTTTTAATTTAAGTTTTGCTTATAACTTGATGTTATTAAGATTGTCAATTTCATATCTCTTATTTAGACTACATTAATGTCTAATATTATTATTGCAACTGTGATGTTTTATTATTTTGTATTTCACTTATCAAAAAATATTTATGTACTTAGAAAAAATTGAAATTTTTTATTAATGATTTTGGGATGATCAAAATTACTCTTGAAAAATATACAAATGTACAAAAATTAAAAGAAATACGCGATGGTTCGCAAGTTAAAAAAGAGGCACAAAAAAAGCCCACAAGTAAAAAGATGAACAAAAAATGTGCCACAAATGTAAAAAAGATGCACAAAGCGCCACATGTGGTAGTTATTTCTTTCCATTATCTTTTTAATCTCTTAATTCAATATGATCTATTGTACATTTATATTTCGTATTGAAATTTAAAATATACAAATTTTTTATTCATTTTTTTGCAATGATTTTCTCTTTCTTAGAGTCTAAATTGACTGATGTTTTTGATATATTCTTTATATTATCAATGTTATATCTCTTCTTAAATTCTATGAATTAATATGATTTGCCTAATGTTTTAATTTTATTTGCATAACTTATTTCAATCACTTTCAAGATTGAATTATCAAATAATTTTCATATGTTTGCATACATTTCAAGTCTTTTTCTTCTTCTCTTTTTGCTGTTGTCAAAAAGGGGGAGAAATTGTTTGTTCTATCGTAGTGTTTGTGTTTGTTTATTTTGTGTGTTTATTTTGTTTTGTATCTCTTAAAATTTTGAAAACAATTTTTTTTATTCAAATACCTCCTTATTTTTATGTGTTCATCATTTTAGGGGGGAGTTTAGTAGATTTTTGGAATTTGAAAATTATACAAACATTAATTGTTTTGCCATCATAAAAAATGGGGAGATTGTTAAGAGAGTTGCTATTTGCATGTTTTACATTCTTTCAACTTGTATAGCTTTGATGAATTCAAATATTATTATTTTATATATAGTTCTCCTAACACTTTTTGGAAGAGTTGTTTTTGGTCTTGTGTGTACTAATATTTTAGGAAAATCAAACTCCAGACTACAAAGACTTCAAATCAAATTCAGCATGAGATACTTTGTGTATTTAAAACTTATTTTTTTCCTTTGAATTATGTTTGAGAGGGAGTGATTGTAAGTGAGTGAAGATGGAAAATCAAACTCCAGACTACAAAGACTTCAAATCAAATTCAGCATGAGATACTTTGTGTATTTAAAACTTGTTTTTTTCCTTTGAATTATGTTTGAGAGGGAGTGATTGTAATTGAATGTACTCAATGGTCAATAATTGTCCACCAAAAACTCTGATGACTTTTAATATAACTAATGGGGTAAAAGTTTCATTAAAATTAATACCCTTGACTTGATTATACCCCTTAGCTACAAACCTAGATTTTTTTCTTAATATTATCCTAGATTTTTTTCAACCTATTCTTAAAACCCATTTAGTACCAACTACAATCTGATCGGTTGGTCTTCTATTCAATTCACATACATCATTTCTAGTGAACTTATTAAGTTCTTCTTGAAATTACTAAATGACAAGAGGGGGGTGAATTGTGAAAATCTTTTTCTTAATAAAAATAACCCTAAACAAGAGTTCTAATTTTTTTGTTATTTTTGAAATTCTACAAAAAAATTTTAAGCAATTTTTTCTTCCACAAATTTCACCATGCAATAGTTATGAAAATTAAATGCAAGTAAAAAGTAAATGACGATAAGGAAAAAATACACCAAGAACTTTTATAGTGGTTCGGTCAAAATATGACCTACGTCCACTCCCCGGAGTCCTCCGCTCCGGGATTTTCACTATCAAAATAGTTCTCCTTTTTCCCCCCTCGGCAAGGCGGAGAAGCCTTTACAAACCTCCCTTTCACCAACCCGACGTGGCGGAGTGCCAAACTCTATTTTCGCCCTCCTGGCGACGGCAGAGAACCTTCTCATTTTTGAACTTCGAGGTAACGAATGTAGATGAGCCTTTCCCTTGGAGATCCTCCCTCAAATCCTTCTAGGGCCACAGGAGGAGCAAGATGCAGCAAGCTTGGAGCAACCGTGTGATCTCCCTCACACCTCTTCTCCCTCACAACGCTCACCTCCTCCTTCCTCTCTCAACCCTAAGGAATTTCTCTAGAGCTCTCTCCCTTGGAATCCCTCTCTAGCCACGTTCACCACCTCTGTGATTCTTACTGAAAAAGGACTTGATTGACATCTAAAAATGGGCTCCAAAAACCTCTGATTTCAAAAGTAGCCGTTACTGGTCGTACAATATGATTCAATATCGTATAGTACGATATGTATAAACAGACGTCGTCCTGGTACGAAGATGTACAAACAGTTCAAAAACAATTCGTACTGTACGATATAATATCGTACGGTACGATCCACAAAACACTATTTATACAGGACGATGGTCTGGACGATCAGATGTCGTCTCTGTTCATCGTATGGTATGATTACTATCGTACAGTATGATATGACAAAAATAAAGAGATCGTCAAGGATGATTTTCGGGATGATCATACTTCATCTCTGTTCATTGTATGGTACGATCAGGTTTGTACAGTACGATGTTTAAAAATTAATTAGGCCTGGATTACATGGACTAATTACGGGTTAATTTAAGTAAGTATTAAAAAATAGATCGTACAGTACGAACACATTCGTACAGTACGAACGACACAAAAATCACTTACTCAAATTAAACTACGGCTAGGGTTTTGGATCTGAACATATCGTACAGTACGATCTATTCACAGAATCGTCCACATAGCATGTATCGTACGGTACGAATTAAAATCATACAGTACGATCTCCAGAGAAAAATTTCTATGACATTTTTCATTTAAAAATAAACTCTCCCTCTGTGTGTCTGCATGGTTGCTCTTACCCTTATGCATTTTATGGCCAGACTCAATAAAATAAAATAAAATAAATAGAAAAATACAATGTAAGAAACGAAATTCATCGGTAAGAAAAGCAGTATTCCTAAGGACTCTATTTACATCGCTCCAATCAAATTCATCGGTAAGAAACGAGCGAACCATAGGTCCTTCAGTGGACAGCCCAATATATTGGGCGATATCGGCTCTAGTGATTTCAATGGTGAGGCCACAAACAAAAGAGTGAAAAATGGTGTTGTCGACGGTGTAGGTGAGGTTGGCGAGAAATTCAAAAAGAAATTCAGAATTATATGGAAACGCCAGGGTGAGTAGGAATTGGAAGGTGGTGGAAGCAAAGAGGCCCATTACCTCGAAATTAAGAGCAACCTGATTAAGCATTTTTTAAGGGGAAATTTTGCAGGCTTTATATCGGTGGTAGGCATCCTCATTTTCAGTATTCAGGAAACGATCAGGTTGGCGACTCGACGAGGACGAGCTTCCAGCAGTCATCTGACCTCGCTTAGACATTGCAATAGGGCATGAAAATGAGTAAGGGAGTGAGTGAGGAGAGGTTTGAGTGAAAAGAACGGCCTAGGCAAGGGTACTTATAGGAAATTTTGGAAATCGTACAGTACGATCCGAAATCGTACAGTACGATAGACAATCAATTCTCTGACCGTTCGTTTTGGGAAAAGGCAGTCAAATCGTATAGTACGATAGGTATCGTATAGTACGATCAGGCGAATTTCGATCGTCCCGAGGCCTCAGTACAACTTTTGACCAAAAATTTCGTACTGTACGAACAGGTGTATCGTACAGTACAATACATAATAAATATCGTATCAAACAGCTTTAAATCAAATTTGTCTGTTGTGCTGATGTGGATCGTACCGTACGAAACGGAGGTATCGTACAGTACGATACTCAATAATGTCATACCAAACGGATTTAATTCATCCCAACCCGTTGCTGACGTGGATCGTATTGTACGAAGAAAGATATATCGTACAGTACGGTATGCAATTATGTGGGAAGATTATCAGACAATACGATGTATGTCGTACAGTATGATGAACAGAGCCGAAATCTGCTTGTTGGTGGACATTGAGATGTATCGTACAGTACGATGAACAGTCAATGCAGAGTTTTGGTGAGGTGAGTGTGTGAAGATCAGGAGCACCCCTAAAAAATTTGTGTGTGTGTTTTTTTTTTATGCGGTTATATCTATGACATCTAATCTAGTCCTCAAGGTGCTAAAAGTGTCGAAAGCTAAAGGTTTTGTGAATATGTCTGACAATTGATCTCCTGTAGCGATGTGATGTAATTATATATCTCCCTTAGCGACATGATCTCTAATTAAATGATGTCTAATGTCTATGTGTTTCGTTCGAGAGTGTTGAATTGGATTCTTAGAGATACAAATTGCACTTGTGTTGTCACACATGATCGAGATGGTTCAAACAGGTAGTCCAAGATCAAGAATTTGTTGTTTTAACCATAGTACTTGTGCAACACAACTTCCTACTGCAATATATTTTGCCTCGGCTGTGGAAAGTGCTACTGAGTTTTTCTTCTTACTGGACCAAGAAACTAATGATTGTCCGATGAATTGGCAGGTACCAGAGGTGCTCTTTCTATCTATCCTACATCCTGCAAAGTCAGAATCTGAGTACCCTAGAATTTCAAAGGAAGTGCTGTGTCTGGGATACCAAATTCCTAAGTTTGGGGTGCCTAGTAGATATCTAAGAATTCTTTTGACAGCAGTTAAGTGAGACTCTTTAGGATCGGCTTGGAAACGGGCACAAAGGCACACACTAAACATTATGTCCGGTCTACTGGCAGTCAGGTAAAGAAGGGATCCAATCATTCTCCTATATTTTTTCTGATCTACTGATTTTCCACTAGGATCTTTATCTAATTGGATTGTCGAACTCATTGGGGTGTTCATGGGTTTTGCACTATCCATTTCATATTTCTTTCAAATATCCTTAATATACTTTGATTGGCTAAGAAAGATTCCATTATCCATTTGTTTTACACTAAAGCCAAGAAAGTAATTAAGTTCTCCCATCATGCTCATTTCAAACTCATTACTCATTATTTTTGAAAATTCATCGCATAAGTTTTTATCCGAAGATCCAAACAAGATGTCGTCCACATATATTTGAACAATGAGAATTTCTTCTTTGACCTTTTGTAAAAAGAGTGTAGTATCTACACTACCCTTTTTAAATCCTCTATCCAAAAGAAATGAGCTAAGTCTTTCGTACCATGCTCTATGGTGCTTGCTTTAATCTATATAGTGCCTTCTTTAATTTAAATACATGGTTTGTAAATTGCGAACTTTCAAATTCGGGGGGGTTGCTCAACGTAGACATCTTTCTTAATTACCCCGTTCATAAATGCACTCTTTACATCCATTTGATATAACTTAATGTTCTTGAAGCAGGCAAAAGCTAAGAGCACTCTTATGGCTTCTAGTCTAGCAACCGGGGCAAAGATTTCTTCAAAGTCTATCCCCTCAATTTGGTTGTACCCCTTAGCTACTAGTCTTGCTTTATTCCTTATTATTGTTCTTGAATCATTCACCTTATTCTTGAAGACCCATTTTGTTCCAACAACACTGTATTATTTAGGTCTCTTGACTAACTCCCAAACATCATTTCTGGTGAATTGGTTTAGCTCTTCTTGCATTGCTAGAATCCAAAATTCATCTCCTAAGGCTTGATCTATACTTGTGGGTTCTATCATAGAGATGAATGCTGAGTGACTAACCTCCTTCCTAAGTCCATGCCTAGTTCTTACACCTTCTGAAGGGTCTCCTAAAATTAACTCTTTAGGATGACTAGAAGAATATCTCCATTCTCTAGGCAAAACTTCCTGAGGTTCGACCCTTTCTCCTAAGGTCATAGTCTCTACTCCTTGAATTGCCTCTATTTCATCATCTTCAACTTTAGATTCTGAGGGCTTATCTGATTCATCAAATACCACATGGGTGGATTCTTCTACTACAAGGGTTCTCTTATTAAAAATTCTATAGGCCTTACCTACAGAAGAATAACCTAAGAAGACACCCTCATCAGACTTGGGATCAAATTTTCCTAAGGGATGTTTACCATTATTTAAGATGAAGCACTTACACCCAAAGACATGTAAATGTGAAAGGTTTGGTGTTCTACCCTTAAGGAGTTCATTTGGAGTTTTATTTAGCTTCGATCTTATGTTTACTCTGTTCAAAACATAACAGGCTGTGTTGACTGCTTCTGCCCAAAAGTATCTAGGAAGTGTATATTCTGCTAACATTGCCCTAGCAGCTTCTACCAAAGTTCTATTCTTCCTTTCTGCTATGCCATTCTGTTGGGGTGTTCTAGGAGCTGAGAAATTGTGTTCTATTCCTATCTCTTGACAGAATGACTCAAACCTATCATTTTGGAACTCTCCACCATGATCGCTATGGATTGTTGATATTTCACAACCTAATTTTCGTTGAATCCATGTGGAGAAAACTTTAAATTCCTCAAAAGACTCATTTTTGTGTGCTAAGAATCTT
Source organism: Dendrobium huoshanense (assembly GCA_016618105.1). Classification (NCBI taxonomy): domain Eukaryota; kingdom Viridiplantae; phylum Streptophyta; class Magnoliopsida; order Asparagales; family Orchidaceae; genus Dendrobium; species Dendrobium huoshanense. The sequence goes on along the minus strand of CM028351.1, from coordinate 16,640,149 downwards.
ACCCAAGTAAATCTAGTGAAGTCATCTACGATCACAAATCCAAAATTCTTTCCACCTAGACTGGCTGTACTAACGGGTCCAAATAAGTCCATGTGTAGAATTTCTAGTGGTCTAGAGGTGATCACATCTCTAATTGAGTGAAAGGATGATTTGACTTGTTTTCCTAGTTGGCAAGCATCACATAAGTGATCCTTGGTAAAGTCTAACTTAGGTACACCTCTAACTAGGTTTTTCTAAGTGATGTTTCTAAGAGTTTTCATACTAGCATGACATAGTCTCCTATGCCATAGCCATGAGTCATCAACTATTGTTTTCAAGCAAAATGATTTTGAGCTATCAACGCAATCAAGGTCTAACATGTAAACATTGTTTATTCATTTTCCTTCTAAAATTATTTCATCAAATAAACTAATCAGGCATCTATCAGTAAAAAATTTAACATCAAAACCTTTGTCACACAGTTGACTAATGCTAAGTAAATTATGTTTCAAACCATCAACTAGTAAAACATTTTCAATTAAAAAATTCTTAGCATTACCAACGATACCTGAGCCTATCACCTTCCTGGTAGTGTTGTCTCCCAACGTTACTTTGCCTCCAGTTTTGGTCTCCAATAGGATGAACTTCTTCATATCTCCAATCATATGTCGCGAGCAACCACTGTCCAGGTACCACATGCTCTCACTTGGTCTTTTGTGAGAGCATCCCTACAATTTCATTCAAAGATTAGATTTGGGAACCCAAGTGAGTTTGGGTTCCTCCTTATGCTTGCATGAATGAGATGTATGCATGCTATGCTGTGATGGATGCAGTTTAGGTCTCCATACTAAGTGTGTCCTATGGTGAATTGTGCATGTGCGGGCTATGTGACCTAGCATGCCACAAGAGAAACACCTAACACAAGGAAATGGGTTTACTAATCTATGTGGGTGGTGGTGCCTCTTTCTAAAGTTTTGTGATGCATGCTGTGTTGGGGGTTTGCGAGGATGGCCTAATGTGAGTGATGTAATTTCATTTTCTAGTTCTTTTATTCTCTCACTAAAAGTTTTATTTTGAGCTGTCAATCCATCAACTTCTATTAATAGCAAGTGCTCACTATGATCTACTTCTAATGCAAGTGCCGTTAGTTTTTCAAACTCTACATCTAGTTCAATATACGATGTTTTCAAGGATTCATGCGCTTCAATTAGTTCAATATGCTTCTTATTTAATGCATCATACTCATCAAGAAGTAAAATGTGATCTTTATCTAAATCAGAATTTTCTTTAACTAAGTTAGCATGCTCAATTTGTAAAGAACTAAATTCAATATTAAGTTTAGCATGCATTTTTTTCAGTTTCCTATACGAGTCATGAATATTCTCAGAAATAAGCAGTAATTCATCATATGAAAGTTGACATACCTCATCTTGATTCGATTGATCAAGGTTATCGTTATCCATAAGACACAAATTAGTTACCTCCTCCTCTGCTTCTTCCTCTAACGATTCTGAGGCAGAGTCGGTCCAAAAAGCTTTTTGTGTCCTCATCTTTCCTTTCTTGTATTTGGCTTTCTCATCACCTTTCTCCTTAGCTGGTTGGCTCTTCAGATTGGGGCAATCGACTCGAAGGTGACCTGGCTTCCTGCATTCAAAACAGATTGTATCAGATGAAACCTTATTGGACCTTGAGCTCTTACCTTTATTCCAGCTGTTCTGATGATGCTTCTGTTTTCTCTTCAGGAAATTTTTGAACTGTCGGGTCATCAGTGCTATCTCATCGTCTTCCTCCTCTGCAGAGCTTTCACTGTCTGAGTTGCTAGCTTTTAATGCCACCGTCCGCTCCTTTTTCTTTTCACCTGCATCACTTTGCCTTTGGCTCACTCCTTGCTAATATGCAATGAGTGACCCAAGGAGGTTATCAATAGAATAAACATTAAGATCTTTGGATTCAGTGATAGAAGTTATCTTAGCATCATAAGAACTAGGTAGGCATCTAAGAATTTTATTCACTTTCTTAGAATTTGAAATTTCTCTACCTAATGCATGCAAGGATGTCACGATTTGGGTGAACCTAGTGTACATGTTAGAAATTGTTTCGCTAGGTTTCATACGGAATAATTCATAATCATGCAGTAGAATGTTAAGCCTAGACTGTTTTACTTCGTTTGTTCCTTCATATGTAATGCACAATCTATCCCAAATCTCCTTACCAAAAACATAAGTAGATACTCTCATATAGTCCTCAGATTTCAATGCATAAAAAAAGCAGTTTAAGCACTTAGCATTCAGTTGGGCTAACTCCCTATCCTCATTGCTCCATTCAATAAAAGGTACAGGAGTTTTCAGACAATTAACAATTTTAAACGGTGCAACATACCCATCATTTACTAACATCTACATGCGGTAATCTATAGATTGCAAAAATGTAGACTATCTAATTTTCCAGAAATCAAACGGAATGTTATCAAAAAGTGGTGGACAAGTTATTGAATAACCCTCCGCAGTGTTACGATTACCAAAATTTGACATGATCATTTTTTTTTCAAGGTTTTCTAAAACACTATTTTTTAAAAACAAGCTCTCATACCAATTAAAATTACTAAATGATAAGAGGGGGGGGGTGAATTGTGAAAATCTTTTTCTTAATAAAAATAACCCTAAACAAGAGTTCTAATTTTTTTATTATTTTTGAAATCCTACAACAAATATTTAAGCAATTTTTTCTTCCACAAATTTAACCATGCAATAGTTATGAAAATTAAATGCAAGTAAAAAGTAAATGACGATAAGAAAAAAACACACCAAGAATTTTTATAGTGGTTCAGTAAAAATATGACCTACGTCCACTACCCGGAGTCCTTCGCTCTGAGATTTTCACTATCAAAATAGTTCTCCTTTTGCCCCCCTCGGCAAGGTGGAGAAGCCTTTACAAACCTCCCTTTCACTAACCCGGCGTGGTGGAGTGCCAAACTCTATTTTCGCCCTCCTAGCGACGGTAAAGAACCTTCTCGTTTTTCTCCCTCCTGGAGAAGGAAGAGAACCTTGAGGTAACGGATGTAGACGAGCCTTTCCCTTGGAGATCCTCCCTCAAATCCTTCTAGGGCCACAGGAGGAGCAAGATGCAGCAAGCTTGGAGCAACCGTGTGATCTCCCTCACACCTCTTCTCCCTCACAATGCTCACCTCCTCCTTCCTCTCTCAACCCTCAAGAATTTCTCTAGAGCTCTCTCCCTTGGAATTCCTCTCTAACCACGTTCACCCCCTCTGTGATTCTGACTGAAAAAGGACTTGATTGACATCTAAAAACGGGCTCCAAAAACCTCTGATTCCAAAAGTAGCCGTTACTGGTCCTACAGTACGATACAACATTGTATAGTACGATATGTATAAACAGACGTCGTCCTGGTACGAAGATGTATGAACAGTTCAAAAACAATTCGTACTGTACAATATAATATCGTACGGTACGATCCACAAAACACTATTCGTACAGGACGATGGTCTGGACGATCAGATATCGTCTCTGTTCATCGTATGGTATGATTACAATCGTACGGTACGATATGACAAAAATAAAGAGATCGTCCAAGACGATTTCCGGGACGATCATACTTCGTCTCTGTTCATCGTATGGTACGATCAGGTTCGTACAGTACGATGTTCAAAAATTAATTAGGCCTGTATTACATGCACTAATTACTGGTTAATTTAAGTAAGTATTAAAAAATAGATAGTACAGTACAAAGACGTTCGTACAGTACGAACGACGCAAAAATCACTTACTCAAATTAAACTACGGCTAGGGTTTTGGATCTGAACATATCATACAGTACGAACATATTTGTACAGTACGATCTATTCACAGAATCGTCCACATAGCTTGGATCGTACGGTATGAATTAAAATCGTACAGTTCGATCTCCATAGAAGAATTTCTATGACATTTTTCATTTAAAAACAAACTCTCCCACTGTGTGTGTGCATGGTTGCTCTTACCCTTATGCATTTTATGGCCAGACTCAATAAAATAAAATAAAATAAATAGAAAAATACAATGTTTGATTCATACTCCTAATCTACCCTTTCTTGAGTCTTCCTTTCGTCCTGAGTCACTTGTGATCTTCCTGAAATGTTAGTACTCATGGACAATAGCAAATAAAATAGTATTCAATGAAAAGTTGTTCCAAAACACTTATTATTTGGCATCATCAAAATCTCAAACTCGGGGTCATGGGTTGCAACACTTCTTATATGGAAACTATCTAGAATTCATCTCTTTAATCTTGATCTACACTAGAGAGTTTAATCTTAGAAATAAATGTTGTATGGCTAACCTCTTTCATATGACATTGCTTAGTCCTTACTCTAGTAGATAGATATCCTAAGATGGGCTCCCTAGTATGACTATAATAGTACCACCAATTTGTACATAAAGGATATTAGGGATTTTCTCTACTTTTTAGGTCAATAATTTTTAATCCATAGATAATCCCAGTTTCAACATGATCATCTATCCAAATCTCAATAGATCTATTTGACTCATCGAAAGCTATGAGGGTGAATTCCTCTATATTTAAGAATATTTTTTTGAAAATTATATAGGCTTAATCTATTGAGAAATAACGTAAGAAAATAGCTTCATGAGCATTAGAATCAATCTTTCTTAAATGATATTTACCATTAACAAGCACAAATCATTTGCTACCAAAAATAAGTTCATAGGGTTTCTTATTTTGCTTTGGAATAATATTCACTCAATTCAACAAATAGTAAGTAGTATTCACTACCTCTACAAAATAATTAGGTTGGCTATTTCTCCCAGCATTGCCCTAGCTACCAGAAATAAGGTTCAATTCTTACATTCAACAATGCCTTTTTATTTTGGTGTCCTATGGGCTACAAAATTATGATTTATTCTAAATTCCATATAGAATAATTAAAATTTTGTATTTTTAAATTCTCTACAATGATTACTACAAATTATAGAAATTAAGTATTGTGACTTTCTCTTAGTTAAAGTAGAGAAGGTCTTAAATCATCAAAATACTCACTATTACGTGTTAAAAGTCATACCAATATATATCTTGTGTAGTTATCAATAATTACAAATCCAAATGAGTTTTAACTGGACCAAGTTGTACAAATAGATCCAATACATCAATATGATGGACTTATAATGGTCTACTGGTTACCATATCTTTGATTGAATGAAAAGATGAATTAGTATGCTTTTCTATTTGATAAGCATCACCTAAATGCTTTTTAGTGAATTCTAATTTTGTCATGCCTCCAACAAGATCCAAATAAGTTATCTTCATATGTCTATTCATGCTAGCATGACATAGTCTCCAATTCCATAGTCAAGACTCATCTAAAATAGTTTTCAAGAAAGAAATAATATCAAATGCATCAATGCAATTCAAGTTAAGCATGTAAACATTATTTATTTTTTCTCCGTCCAAATCAATTTTTCATTCAAATCAATTAAGCATTAATTAGAAAGAAACCTAATATCAAATCTTTTATCACAAATTCACTAATACTAAGAAAATTATGGATTAAGCCTTATATTAAAAGAACATTCTTAATACTAAATCTATTCTTTTCTATAATTAGATATGTATCTACCACCTTCCTAGTGGTTTTATCTTCCAAGGTGACTTTATCTCAACTCCTTGCCTCTAGCGTAATAAAATTCTTTAGATATCCCATCATATTCCTCGAGCAACTGGTGTATAGGTACCAAATTCTCTCACTAGTTCTCTTGTGAGAGCTTACCTACAAAATAATAACAATTTAGGTTTTGGAAGCCCATTGGAATTGGGTCTTACCTTATACTTGAATCTATGAATACTATGTTGTAATGGTAATGCTTTTGGCCTCCAAATTAAATGTGTTTTATGGTGTAGTGTGCAAGTGCATGTATTGTGTTATAGTATGCCACATGAATAACACTTGAACCCAAAAATGGGTTTACAAACCTAAAAGGGGTTTATAGCTTCTTCATGGGAATGTATGATGCATGTTATATCCTAGGTTGTGCCTTTAATGTATGCATAGGCCTACGTGTATTATTTTGAAGTGAAGTTTTATTTTGTAATTATTTGTTTTCTCTTTTATATGAACTAATTTCTTTCTTTAATGCTTGCTCGTTACTATCTAGTTTTATGCAAGTTTTAATAATTTGTTGAATGCATCTTCCAACTCAATATACTCATTTTATAAGGATTCATGTGACTTTAGTAGCTCAATATATTGTTTATTTAATGATTGAATATTATCTATTAATGATTCATGCTCCTAAACTAATAAAGCGTGCTCAATTATTAAACTTGAATGATTATTAATTAAATGCCCATGATATTCTTTTACATGTAAAGTTACCCTTTGAGGAGTGAGTGCTATTTTTTTAACTTTTAATACAAGTCATATTTGTTCAGATATAAGAAAAAAATCATCACATGAAAGCTCGCATACCTCATCATTATCAAAATTCCCAACATTATCATTAGCCATTAAACAAAAGTTGGTTATCTCCTCTTCTAGTTATATTTCTCTGAAATCTAACTACAAGTTTTCCTAGAATGCCTTTTATAGTTTTCGTATTTTCTTTTAGAATTTGATTTTTATTTACCCTTTTCCTCAGTAGGGTGATTTTTAAGGTTTTGGAAATTTATTCTAAAATGTCCAGTTTTCTCGCACTCAAAACAAACAATGTCATATGAAAACTTATTAAACTTACCATTTTTACCTTTGCTCTTATGAAAGTGAGGCTTAAGTTTGTATTTCAAGAAGCTCTTGAATTGGGGAGTCATTATGCTATGTCCTCATTCCCATCAAATCTTGAATCTTTGCTCTCAGTGTCATCAACCTTTAATGCCAATGTTTTTTATTTTTTCTTGTCGCCTACATCTAAAAACCATAGGCTCACATATTGCATGTAAGTAATAAGAGGGCCCAAAAGTTTATCTATTAGAGAACACATTAAGACCTTTTAATTTATATACTGCAATTACATTAGCATCATAAGAATATAGAAAATAACTTAATATTTTATTCACTATTCATAATTTGAAATTTCTAACCTAAGACATGTAATGAAGTGATTATTTTAGTGAACTTACTCTATATGTCAGATATTGTCTCATAACATTTCATGCAAAATAATTCATACTAATGTAATAGTAAATTTAAACACGTTTGTTTAACCTCATTAGTGCCTTCCTAGGTAATACATAATCTATTATATATATCGTTTCAACTAGTGCATGAAGATACATGCATATAATATTCTTTTTTCAATGCACAAAAAAAAATACTTTAAGAATCTTGTATTCAGTTGGGCTAAATCTCTATCCTCTATAGACCAATGAGTAAAGGGAATATCAAATTTCATGTCAGTAACAATACAAGATGGTAAAGCATATCATACTTGAATCATATGCCACATGCAGAAATCTAAAGATTACATGAATGTAGACATATATATATTTTTACAAATAAAATGAAATGTTATCAGATAATAATGAACTAGAAATAGAGTACCCTTTAATAGTGTAATAGTTTTTCAGAATGTGCCATTAGATCAAACTCTATGGGTTAAAACTAAATTATAAGAGAAACCCTCTAATATAAATTGAAAGTTCAATAGTTGGCTATGAAACCAATTTGAATCTTAAAAAGACACACAAGAGGGGGTATGAATTAGGGATTTAATTTTTTTTAAATGTTTAATTAAAAACTAAAACGGTTTTTTAATGTGGAAGCATTTTAATAAATGAAATCATAACTCATAAAAACAACAAAAAAATAAGTACTAATATTTTAATATTTTTTGTTGAAAGAAAAATAAAAAAAATAATTTTTGTTCCATTTGTTTTCTATTTTTTTTCTCTTATAAATAAATATCAATCCCAATAAATAACAATTATTTTTGTGTCACTATAATAATCAAACTCCACTTAGGTTACCGAAAAATAATTATATAGGAAAGTAAAAGCACAAAAAGTAAATGTGAAAAATAGAAAAAAAAATTTATAATGGTTCAATAAATTTGACCGACATCCAGTTCTAGAAATTCTTCACTCGGGTTTTACTAATTAATAGTTACTCACCTTTAACCCCTGAATAGGTGAATAATTGATATGGATGTGATGGTATAGTGGAGTGTAATTCTAATTTATAAATAGATATGCTTAGGGCTCTATCTCCCCGAAACAATGCTTAAGTTTTTTTTTTTAATATAAAAATAACAAACTACACTTAACATATATAAGTATATTAAAAGTGTAATTCTCATTTATATATAATAAAGAAAGACCATTTCTAATATTTTCTAACCATGTCTTTTTAGGTCTACCTCTACCTTTCTTAATATGTCAAATATAATACCTCTAATTTCCTACCCTGGTCATCTAAAGGTCACTTTTTTATGTGACCAAACCATCTTGTTGAGTCCAGTAATTAGGTTGTTAAGCCTAAGTAAATGTCCCACGGCTACCAAGAGGGGGGTGAATTGGTAGTTTTAAAAATTTTAAACCCTCTTAATAATAAAGTTGAACCGAAATAAAATTTCTTTTAAAGTTAGTAGAAAAATGTTTTTCAACCACAGAGTTGTTAAAACTGAAATTCAAAGTGCGGAAACGTAAAAGCAATAAAGTAAAAGACACCAGATTTATAGTGGTTCGGTCTATAACCAGACCTACATCCACTCCTCAGAGGCACCCTCTGAGTATTGCACTAATACCACAAAGTGACTCTCCTTTAGCACCCACAGCAAGGCGGAGAAGCCTGTACAAAACCCTCTTTTCACCACTACCCGGTGCGGCAGAGAACCGTCGTCCTTTTACACAATCCACAGTGCTGGCAGAGAACCGTCGTCCTTTCACACTCTCCTAGTGTGGGCAGAGAACCCTACGGCTGTTCACACTCTCCAAGTGTAGGCAGAGAACCTTCTTCCTTTTACACTCTCCTAGTGTAGGCAGAGAACCGACGTCTGTTCACACTCTCCAAGTGTCGGCAGAGAACCGGACCTTCTTGAATGATCTTCTCACAAGAATCTAGAAGGAAGAAAGAAAAGAGTGAAGAAATCCAATTTCACAAGTAGAGACTCTTACCTTAGCAATCCAAGTGAAGCCTTCTCGCTCCAATGGTAGGAATCCTCCTTTGAAAGCTCTCTTCCACTCTCTCCTTGGCTATTCTCTCAATAGGCACGAAGATCAAATGACAAAAAGATTGGGTGGCAGTCTAATTTGGACTATTTATACAAAAGACATGAAAAACCGCCCAAAAACTACAAATTTCTAATTCTGTACGTAGTGGATCGTCCCGTACGATCCTGGATCATCCTGGACGATTTTACTTAAACGATCTGAAACGACCCAATTTGTATATGTGTACGAAATGACTTCGTACAGCTGATCGTCCTGTACGAACTAGGTTCGTCCAGTACGAACGGTTATTACAAGGTCGGTTCTGGAAACTGCTAAAAACTGTTCTAAGTCGGTTTATCGTTTGGACGAAAATATGTTCGTCTGGAAGAAATTTTTCCAGAGAGCCGATCGTCCTGGACGATTATTTATTTCGTCTGGACGAAAATTTTCCAGAGCACCCATCGCCGCGGACGATAATTTGCTTTCGTCTGGACGAAAATTTTCCAGAGAGCTGATCGTCCGGTACGATAATTATTTTCGTCTGGACGAAAATTTTCCAGAGGACTGGTCGCCTCGTACGATGGTAAAATTCGTCTGGACGAAAATTTTACAGAGAACCCATCGTCCGGGACAAAAATAAAATTCGTCCTGGACGAATAGGACTTAGAAAAATTTTTCCAAGCAAGTTCCAATTCGTTCCAAGTGCTCTATAGAAGATAACTGACAGATCGTCCAGTACGATAAATATCGTCCTGTACGATCAGTATTGAATTTCACGATCTCCTAATTTGTGTGTGTGAGATTTTATTCACTCAATTACAATCACTCCCTTTTAAAATTAATTCAAAGAAAAGACAAACTTCAAATAAACAAAATATCATATGTTGAATTTGATTTGAAGTTTTCGTAGTCTGGAGTCTGATTTTCCTAAAATGTTAGTACACACAAGAGCAAGTGCAAATCTTCTAAAATTGTTAGGAGATAACTATACATCTGAACAATAATGTTTGGAATCATCAAAACTACATAAGTTGCACAAATATAAATCATTCAAATAGCAACTATTCAAACAATCTCCCCCTTTTTGATGATGGCAAAACAATTATTATTTATAAGGTTTCAAGTTAAAACATTTCTCTTATCTCCTAAACTCCCCCTGAATTTATGAGTACATTAAAATAAGGAGGCATTAAAGAACAATATTTTTTATTTTTCAAAAATTTTAACACACAAAAAAAACTTGCAAACAGAACAATTAAAAAAAGAAAACACAAGCCACAAACATACAAACACAAACATAATAATTTCTCCCCCTTTTTGACAGCAACAAAAAGTGAAGAAGAAAAAGATAAGAAATGTAAATAATTATATGAAATTCATTGTTAAAATTTAATCTAAATTGTGATTTGACATAGGGTATGCAATATTAAACTAAAGATATTAGGTCAATCATAGAAATTCATAAAATTTATGAAATGATATAACATTGTAAGTAAGAAGAATTTATCAAAGACATGATTCAATTTAGACATTTTGATTATTGAAAATCATTACAAGTGAGATGTAAAAAAAAATTCTATATTTCAAAGTTCAATAGCATATAAATGAACATTAGATCAACTTGAATTAAGAGATTAAACGAATTTGGAAAGAAGAGAATTACCTCATGTGGTGCTTTGCACATCTTTTCAAAGTTTTGGAGCACATTTTTGTGCATTTTTCTTTGGTTGGGCTTATTTTGTGCCTCTTTTTCACTTTGCAAATTTTTGCGAATCCCTTTTGATTTTTGTACATTTGTACAATGTTCAAGAGTAATTTGACCAATTCTTTCCAAAATCTATAATCTAAGATTTCAAATATTTCTAGGTGCATAAATATCATTTGAGCATAGAAATACAAAATAAGAAAACATCAAAATTGCAATAACAATATTAACTTTTATGTAGTCTAAATGAATAGACATGAATTTAAAAATTCTAATTGCAACAAGTTATAAACAAATTATAAATTTAGAAAGTCTAGATTTTCTAATATAGATAATCTCACATTACAATCGAATTTAAGCACAATGTAGATTAAAAACAATATTAATGAAATTCATAAAGATTAGCCACATTTCAAAACAAATCTAAAATAAACAAACTTTCATTGATTAAAAAAAATTACATAAAAAAATTGAACTTAAACAAAAACATAACAACAATCACAATAACACATATAAGAAAAGAAAAGAAAAAAAACAACAAAAAAAAAATACAACAGACACACAAAAACAAAAAAAAAACTTCTACTGTTCTGGAGGAGGAGGAGGAGGAATGCCGCCAAAGAGGTTGAAGTAGGAGGCCATCAACATTACATTGGTATTTATTTCATGAACTTCATCTCTAATATTACCAATGTCATGTTGCTGCTGCGTAAGGTGAGCATCAAATTGATCAAACCTTTGATCAATGTGAGTCTCTAGTCTATCAAATCTCTCAATCAGATTCTGGTAATCTGATTGAGAAGCAGAACCTTGCACTCCTTCTTCTTCTTCTTCTTCTTAAGCACTAGCATGTGCTTTCTCTTTCTCCTCCTTGAAGAGCAATCTGAAAGATGCATCGTTATAGTAAACTGGCTCTTCATATTCTTCATCAGGATGCACTATATTGTACTTCTTCTCCAAAATATAAGTAATCAAGTGCCCTAAAGAAATGTTCTTCTTCCTCTTCTGATCAGGATGTCCTATTTCTGAAAGCCCATAGATATGATCTAGGATGAGTTGGGCTTCATCAATAAGATGTCTTTTCATGATTAAAAAAGTTAGACAAGAAAGGAGAGGAGTAATGTTAATCCTATCACCAGCTTTAGGAATAATTGAGGATCTAAGGATATGCTGGATGATTCGGGCATCTTGGGTCATACCGGCCACTCTAGAAACATGATTGTCAATAGCATTTTCTCTAATTACCCTATTGATTTCAAACCATTTGAAGATGTTTTCTGACATTAGGGTGTGGGCTCTATATCCTTCAGTCCTTAAGTTTAAAAATGCACCAAGGTCGTGCTTGGTGATCTCAACTTTTTTCTTAAAAATAAAACAACTAATGATAGAGTGGTCAGAATTGAAACTCATGTTGGCTAGGAAGTAATGGTAGGTTTGCTTATTGTAGAAGTGGACAAGAGAAAGAATGAACTGAAATTGGGTTGAGGCGAAGAGGTGTAATACCCAAAATTTCAACTCTGTTTGGATAAGAATGCGAGACGGAGTGATTTTTGCAGATGCAAAACGAGGAAAAGATTCCTCATTTGCCTTGGAAAGAAAGTTGTCTGGGGCATTCCTGTTAGGTTTCTTCACCAAAACTTTTTGTCTTTTGCTAGAGGAGGCCATAGTTGATTTGATGTAGAAATGGATTGAAAAAGATGTTTGAAAGTGTGATTGTCAAGTTTGAAAGCCTTCATATATAAAGAAAAACGATACGTTCGTCCTGGACGAAAATATTCATCCTGGACGAAAAATTATCGTTCGTCTGGACGAAGTAATTTCGTACAGACGATCCAATTCGTCCAAAATGTAACGGCTTTTCGTATTCAACACAACTTACGATGCGTCCCTTCGTACAAGCTTTTTGACTTGACCGTTCGTACATATGAAAAAAATTTCGTACAGACGATCGAAAAGTGTTTCGTTTTAATGACTCTTGAAAACCGTCCCCTACAATGAACCGACACATGTTCGTACAGACGAAAAAATTTCGTATAGACGAAGTTCGTATTAAAAACTGTCTTATCCACTCAACCGCTGCATTCAATCGTCCCGACGTTTGAGAAAAAGAAAAAATTCGTACTGGACGATCACAGATCGTACAGACGATCCAATAAAAAACTGCGCTCAAAACGGTTTAATTTCGCACAAAATGTTTCTTTACACATCATCCCGTACGAAAATATTTCGTCTTGGACAATTTCCTCCAAAAATAAATTCTAATTTTGAAATTTTTAAATTAACAAAATCAACAAAAACAATCAAAAACACAGAAAACATAAAACAAAATCATAAAACCAAAAACAATTCATTAAAGACACACAAAATTCACAAAATTACAAAAACAAAACACAACAAATATCAATGTTGCAAAGACATTTTATTTAAGCATTCAAATCAATAACACCAAGCCTTGTTCTTAAAGTACTGAAGGTATCAAAGGCTAAAGGTTTTGTAAAAATGTCTGCAAGTTGATTTTCAGTTGAAACATGTATGAGTTCAATTTCTCCTTTGGACACATGATCCCTTATGAAATGATGCCTAATATCAATGTGTTTGGTTCTAGAATGTTGAATAGGATTTTTGGAAATGCAAATAGCACTAGTATTGTCACAATAAATTGGAATAGTGCCTATAGTTAATCCTAAGTCAATCAACTGTTGTTTTAACCAAAGTACTTGTGCCACACAACTTCCTAATGCAATGTATTCTGCTTCTGCAGTAGATAGTGCCACTGAATTTTGTTTTCTACTAGACCATGAAACTAATGAATTTCCAATGAATTGACATGTTCCAGAAGTGCTTTTCCTATCCACTCTACAGCCTGCAAAGTCAGAATCTGAGTAACCAATAATTTCAAATGAAGAGCTAAACTTAGGATACCAAATTCCTAAGTTTTGAGTTCCTAGTAGATATCTTAAAATCCTTTTCACTGCTGTCAAATGTGATTCTTTTGGATCTGATTGAAATCTAGCACATAGGCAAACACTAAACATAATATCTGGTCGGCTAGCAGTCAAGTAAAGTAAAGATCCAATTATCCCTCTAAATTTCTTTTGATCAACAGATTTTCCCTTAAGGTCTTTATCCAACTGAACTGAAGAACTCATTGGTGTACTAACAGGTTTAGCATTGTCCATTTCATATTTTTTGAGGATGTCCTTAATATATTTGGTTTGACTAAGAAAAGTACCTTCCTCAAGTTGCTTAATGCTAAATCCTAGAAAGTAATTTAAATCTCCCATTAGACTCATTTCGAATTCACTACTCATTGTTTTAGAAAAATCATCACAAAGATGTTTATTTGAAGATCCAAAGATGATGTCATCCACATAAATTTGAACAATAAGTATATCCTTTCCAATTTTCCTTAAAAAAGAGTTGTATCCACACTTCCTTTTTCAAAAGATCTTTCAAGTAGGAAGGTGCTTAACCTCTCATACCAAGCCCTAGGTGCCTGTTTCAATCCATATAATGCCTTTTTTAATTTGAAAACATGATTTGGAAATTTAGAATTTTCAAAACCTGGAGGTTGTTCTACAAAAACATCTTCTTCAATTACTCCATTTAAAAAGGCACTTTTAACATCCATTTGAAACAATTTAAAACCTTTAAAACAGGCAAAGGCTAGTAAAACCCTAATTGCTTCAAGTCTAGCTACAGGGGCAAAAGTTTCCTCAAAATCAATTCCTTCAATTTGATTATACCCCTTAGCTACTAATCTAGCCTTATTTCTAATGACTACTCCTGAGTCATTCATTTTATTTTTGAACACCCACTTGGTTCCAACAACACTTTGATCTTTTGGCCTTGTAGTTAGTTCCCAAACTTTATTTCTTACAAATTGATTCAACTCTTCTTGCATGGCCAATATCCAAAATTCATCTGAAAGTGCTTGATCAATGTTAGTGGGTTCAACAGTTGAAATAAAGGCTGAATGATTGACTTCCTTGTTTAATCCACGCCTAGTTCTAACACCTCACTTGGTTCACCTATGATTAATTCCTTTGGGTGGTTTTTAGAAAATCTCAAATCTCTAGGCAAAGGGTCTTCTCTTTCTAAATTTTCTTCCACATTTTCTTCCAAATTTAATCTATCAATCTTTTGGGAGTTTTCTTCAATTTCTTCTTCAACAACTTTTGGCTCTTCCATGTTTCCATTTTCATCAAAAACAACATGTGTGGTTTCTTCAATGACTAAAGTTCTTTTGTTGAATACTCTATAAGATTTTCCAACACTTGAA